>CM061533.1:131874729-132030175 GCA_030545055.2 Neoaliturus tenellus
GTTAAAAGTTTTTCAAATTTTTAAGATAAGCTTAAACACTCTAAAATACGCTGAAACATGTAAATCCGAAGCCCCAGACTGAAATATTGAATAATAAAAAAGTTTGGTTTTGTATGAACAATCGGGACTCTAACAAATTTATCAACACCCAGCGTAAAAATGACTATCTTTTAAGAAATCAATTTTACAATTAATAGCTAGATCGCTTTAATACACTCTGAAACGCGAAAAGCCAAGACATTAGGTTGAAATAACGAAAACTTAAATTTTACTTATATCCACTCCCTGACATAGAAATATTCTATCAGTCAACTCGCAAATTTTAGTATAAAATGTTAAAAGTTTTTCAAATTTTTAAGATAAGCTTAAACACTCTAAAATACGCTGAAACATGTAAATCCGAAATCCCAGACTGAAATATTGAATAATAAAAAAGTTTGGTTTTGTATGGGCAATCTGGACTCTAACAAATTTACCAACACCCAGCGTAAAAATGACTATCTTTTAAGAAATCAATTTTACAATTAATAGCTAGAACGCTTTAATACACTCTGAAACGCGAAAAGCCAAGACCTTAGGTTGAAATAACGAAAACTTAAATTTTACCTATAGTCACTCCTGACAGAAATATTCTATCAGTCAACTCGCAAATTTTAGTAAAAAATGTTAAAGTTTTTCAAATTTTTAAGATAAGCTTAAACACTCTAAAATACGCTGAAACATGTAAATCCGAAGTCCCAGACTGAAATATTGAATAATAAAAAAGTTTGGTATGGTATGGACAATCGGGACTCTAACAAATTTACCAACACCCAGCGTAAAAATGACTATCTTTTAAGAAATCAATTTTACAATTAATAGCTAGATCTCTTTAATACACTCTGAAACGCGAAAAGCCAAGACCTTAGGTTGAAATAACGAAAACTTAAATTTTACTTATATCCACTCCTGACATAGAAATATTCTATCAGTCAACTCGCAAATTTTAGTAAAAAATGTTAAAGTTTTTCAAATTTTTAAGATAAGCTTAAACACTCTAAAATACGCTGAAACATGTAAATCCGAAATCCCAGACTGATATATTGAATAATAAAAAAGTTTGGTTTTGTATGGGCAATCGGGACTCTAACAAATTTACCAACACCCAGCGTAAAAATGACTATCTTTTAAGAAATCAATTTTTCAATTAATAGCTAGATCGCTTTAATACACTCTGAAACGCGAAAAGCCAAGACCTTAGGTTGAAATAATGAAAACTTAAATTTTACCTATAGTCACTCCTGACAGAAATATTCTATAAGTCAACTCGCAAATTTTAGTAAAAAATGTTAAAAGTTTTTCAAACTTTTAAGATAAGCTTAAACACTCTAAAATACGCTGAAACGTGTAAATCCGAAATCCCAGACTGATATATTGAATAATAAAAAAGTTTGGTTTTGTATGGGCAATCGGGACTCTAACAAATTTACCAACACCCAGCGTAAAAATGACTATCTTTTAAGAAATCAATTTTACAATTAATAGCTAGATCGCTTTAATACACTCTGAAACGCGAAAAGCCAAGACCTTAGGTTGAAATAACGAAAACTTAAATTTTACCTATAGTCACTCCTGACAGAAATATTCTATCAGTCAACTCGCAAATTTTAGTAAAAAATGTTAAAGTTTTTCAAATTTTTAAGATAAGCTTAAACACTCTAAAATACGCTGAAACGTGTAAATCCGAAATCCCAGACTGATATATTGAATAATAAAAAAGTTTGGTTTTGTATGGGCAATCGGGACTCCAACAAATTTACCAACACCCAGCGTAAAAATGACTATCTTTTAAGAAATCAATTTTACAATTAATAGCTAGATCGCTTTAATACACTCTGAAACGCGAAAAGCCAAGACCTTAGGTTGAAATAACGAAAACTTAAATTTTACCTATAGTCACTCCTGACAGAAATATTCTATAAGTCAACTCGCAAATTTTAGTAAAAAATGTTAAAAGTTTTTCAAATTTTTAAGATAAGCTTAAACACTCTAAAATACGCTGAAACATGTAAATCCGAAGCCCCAGACTGAAATATTGAATAATAAAAAAGTTTGGTTTTGTATGGACAATCGGGACTCTAACAAATTTACCAACACCCAGCGTAAAAATGACTATCTTTTAAGAAATCAATTTTTCAATTAATAGCTAGATCGCTTTAATACACTCTGAAACGCGAAAAGCCAAGACCTTAGGTTGAAATAACGAAAACTTAAATTTTACCTATAGTCACTCCTGACAGAAATATTCTATAAGTCAACTCGCAAATTTTAGTAAAAAATGTTAAAAGTTTTTCAAACTTTTAAGATAAGCTTTAACACTCTAAAATACGCTGAAACATGTAAATCCGAAGCCCCAGACTGAAATATTGAATAATAAAAAAGTTTGGTTTTGTATGGACAATCGGGACTCTAACAAATTTATCAACACCCAGCGTAAAAATGACTATCTTTTAAGAAATCAATTTTACAATTAATAGCTAGATTGCTTTAATACACTCTGAAACGCGAAAAGCCAAGACCTTAGGTTGAAATAACGAAAACTTAAATTTTACCTATAGTCACTCCTGACATAGAAATATTCTATCAGTCAACTCGCAAATTTTAGTATAAAATGTTAAAAGTTTTTCAAATTTTTAAGATAAGCTTAAACACTCTAAAATACGCTGAAACATGTAAATCCGAAGTCCCAGACTGAAATATTGAATAATAAAAAAGTTTGGTTTTGTATGGGCAATCGGGACTCCAACAAATTTACCAACACCCAGCGTAAAAATGACTATCTTTTAAGAAATCAATTTTACAATTAATAGCTAGATCGCTTTAATACACTCTGAAACGCGAAAAGCCAAGACCTTAGGTTGAAATAACGAAAACTTAAATTTTACCTATAGTCACTCCTGACAGAAATATTCTATAAGTCAACTCGCAAATTTTAGTAAAAAATGTTAAAAGTTTTTCAAATTTTTAAGATAAGCTTAAACACTCTAAAATACGCTGAAACATGTAAATCCGAAGCCCCAGACTGAAATATTGAATAATAAAAAAGTTTGGTTTTGTATGGACAATCGGGACTCTAACAAATTTACCAACACCCAGCGTAAAAATGACTATCTTTTAAGAAATCAATTTTACAATTAATAGCTAGATCGCTTTAATACACTCTGAAACGCGAAAAGCCAAGACCTTAGGTTGAAATAACGAAAACTTAAATTTTACCTATAGTCACTCCTGACATAGAAATATTCTATCAGTCAACTCGCAAATTTTAGTATAAAATGTTAAAAGTTTTTCAAATTTTTAAGATAAGCTTAAACACTCTAAAATACGCTGAAACATGTAAATCCGAAGTCCCAGACTGAAATATTGAATAATAAAAAAGTTTGGTTTTGTATGGGCAATCGGGACTCCAACAAATTTACCAACACCCAGCGTAAAAATGACTATCTTTTAAGAAATCAATTTTACAATTAATAGCTAGATCGCTTTAATACACTCTGAAACGCGAAAAGCCAAGACCTTAGGTTGAAATAACGAAAACTTAAATTTTACCTATAGTCACTCCTGACAGAAATATTCTATAAGTCAACTCGCAAATTTTAGTAAAAAATGTTAAAAGTTTTTCAAATTTTTAAGATAAGCTTAAACACTCTAAAATACGCTGAAACATGTAAATCCGAAGCCCCAGACTGAAATATTGAATAATAAAAAAGTTTGGTTTTGTATGGACAATCGGGACTCTAACAAATTTACCAACACCCAGCGTAAAAATGACTATCTTTTAAGAAATCAATTTTACAATTAATAGCTAGATCGCTTTAATACACTCTGAAAGGCGAAAAGCCAAGACCTTAGGTTGAAATAACGAAAACTTAAATTTTACCTATAGTCACTCCTGACAGAAATATTCTATCAGTCAACTCGCAAATTTTAGTAAAAAATGTTAAAGTTTTTCAAATTTTTAAGATAAGCTTAAACACTCTAAAATACGCTGAAACGTGTAAATCCGAAATCCCAGACTGATATATTGAATAATACAAAAGTTTGGTTTTGTATGGGCAATCGGGACTCTAACAAATTTACCAACACCCAGCGTAAAAATGACTATCTTTTAAGAAATCAATTTTTCAATTAATAGCTAGATCGCTTTACTACACTCTGAAACGCGAAAAGCCAAGACCTTAGGTTGAAATAACGAAAACTTAAATTTTACCTATAGTCACTCCTGACATAGAAATATTCTATCAGTCAACTCGCAAATTTTAGTATAAAATGTTAAAAGTTTTTCAAATTTTTAAGATAAGCTTAAACACTCTAAAATACGCTGAAACATGTAAATCCGAAGTCCCAGACTGAAATATTGAATAATAAAAAAGTTTGGTTTTGTATGGGCAATCGGGACTCCAACAAATTTACCAACACCCAGCGTAAAAATGACTATCTTTTAAGAAATCAATTTTACAATTAATAGCTAGATCGCTTTAATACACTCTGAAACGCGAAAAGCCAAGACCTTAGGTTGAAATAACGAAAACTTAAATTTTACCTATAGTCACTCCTGACAGAAATATTCTATAAGTCAACTCGCAAATTTTAGTAAAAAATGTTAAAAGTTTTTCAAATTTTTAAGATAAGCTTAAACACTCTAAAATACGCTGAAACATGTAAATCCGAAGCCCCAGACTGAAATATTGAATAATAAAAAAGTTTGGTTTTGTATGGACAATCGGGACTCTAACAAATTTACCAACACCCAGCGTAAAAATGACTATCTTTTAAGAAATCAATTTTACAATTAATAGCTAGATCGCTTTAATACACTCTGAAACGCGAAAAGCCAAGACCTTAGGTTGAAATAACGAAAACTTAAATTTTACCTATAGTCACTCCTGACATAGAAATATTCTATCAGTCAACTCGCAAATTTTAGTATAAAATGTTAAAAGTTTTTCAAATTTTTAAGATAAGCTTAAACACTCTAAAATACGCTGAAACATGTAAATCCGAAGTCCCAGACTGAAATATTGAATAATAAAAAAGTTTGGTTTTGTATGGGCAATCGGGACTCCAACAAATTTACCAACACCCAGCGTAAAAATGACTATCTTTTAAGAAATCAATTTTACAATTAATAGCTAGATCGCTTTAATACACTCTGAAACGCGAAAAGCCAAGACCTTAGGTTGAAATAACGAAAACTTAAATTTTACCTATAGTCACTCCTGACAGAAATATTCTATAAGTCAACTCGCAAATTTTAGTAAAAAATGTTAAAAGTTTTTCAAATTTTTAAGATAAGCTTAAACACTCTAAAATACGCTGAAACATGTAAATCCGAAGCCCCAGACTGAAATATTGAATAATAAAAAAGTTTGGTTTTGTATGGACAATCGGGACTCTAACAAATTTACCAACACCCAGCGTAAAAATGACTATCTTTTAAGAAATCAATTTTACAATTAATAGCTAGATCGCTTTAATACACTCTGAAAGGCGAAAAGCCAAGACCTTAGGTTGAAATAACGAAAACTTAAATTTTACCTATAGTCACTCCTGACAGAAATATTCTATCAGTCAACTCGCAAATTTTAGTAAAAAATGTTAAAGTTTTTCAAATTTTTAAGATAAGCTTAAACACTCTAAAATACGCTGAAACGTGTAAATCCGAAATCCCAGACTGATATATTGAATAATACAAAAGTTTGGTTTTGTATGGGCAATCGGGACTCTAACAAATTTACCAACACCCAGCGTAAAAATGACTATCTTTTAAGAAATCAATTTTTCAATTAATAGCTAGATCGCTTTACTACACTCTGAAACGCGAAAAGCCAAGACCTTAGGTTGAAATAACGAAAACTTAAATTTTACCTATAGTCACTCCTGACAGAAATATTCTATAAGTCAACTCGCAAATTTTAGTAAAAAATGTTAAAAGTTTTTCAAATTTTCAAGATAAGCTTAAACACTCTAAAATACGCTGAAACATGTAAATCCGAAGCCCCAGACTGAAATATTGAATAATAAAAAAGTTTGGTTTTGTATGAACAATCGGGACTCTAACAAATTTATCAACACCCAGCGTAAAAATGACTATCTTTTAAGAAATCAATTTTACAATTAATAGCTAGATCGCTTTAATACACTCTGAAACGCGAAAAGCCAAGACATTAGGTTGAAATAACGAAAACTTAAATTTTACTTATATCCACTCCTGACATAGAAATATTCTATCAGTCAACTCGCAAATTTTAGTATAAAATGTTAAAAGTTTTTCAAATTTTTAAGATAAGCTTAAACACTCTAAAATACGCTGAAACATGTAAATCCGAAGCCCCAGACTGAAATATTGAATAATAAAAAAGTTTGGTTTTGTATGAACAATCGGGACTCTAACAAATTTATCAACACCCAGCGTAAAAATGACTATCTTTTAAGAAATCAATTTTACAATTAATAGCTAGATCGCTTTAATACACTCTGAAACGCGAAAAGCCAAGACATTAGGTTGAAATAACGAAAACTTAAATTTTACTTATATCCACTCCTGACATAGAAATATTCTATCAGTCAACTCGCAAATTTTAGTATAAAATGTTAAAAGTTTTTCAAATTTTTAAGATAAGCTTAAACACTCTAAAATACGCTGAAACATGTAAATCCGAAATCCCAGACTGAAATATTGAATAATAAAAAAGTTTGGTTTTGTATGGGCAATCTGGACTCTAACAAATTTACCAACACCCAGCGTAAAAATGACTATCTTTTAAGAAATCAATTTTATAATTAATAGCTAGAACGCTTTAATACACTCTGAAACGCGAAAAGCCAAGACCTTAGGTTGAAATAACGAAAACTTAAATTTTACCTATAGTCACTCCTGACAGAAATATTCTATCAGTCAACTCGCAAATTTTAGTAAAAAATGTTAAAGTTTTTCAAATTTTTAAGATAAGCTTAAACACTCTAAAATACGCTGAAACATGTAAATCCGAAGTCCCAGACTGAAATATTGAATAATAAAAAAGTTTGGTATGGTATGGACAATCGGGACTCTAACAAATTTACCAACACCCAGCGTAAAAATGACTATCTTTTAAGAAATCAATTTTACAATTAATAGCTAGATCTCTTTAATACACTCTGAAACGCGAAAAGCCAAGACCTTAGGTTGAAATAACGAAAACTTAAATTTTACTTATATCCACTCCTGACATAGAAATATTCTATCAGTCAACTCGCAAATTTTAGTAAAAAATGTTAAAGTTTTTCAAATTTTTAAGATAAGCTTAAACACTCTAAAATACGCTGAAACATGTAAATCCGAAATCCCAGACTGATATATTGAATAATAAAAAAGTTTGGTTTTGTATGGGCAATCGGGACTCTAACAAATTTACCAACACCCAGCGTAAAAATGACTATCTTTTAAGAAATCAATTTTTCAATTAATAGCTAGATCGCTTTAATACACTCTGAAACGCGAAAAGCCAAGACCTTAGGTTGAAATAACGAAAACTTAAATTTTACCTATAGTCACTCCTGACAGAAATATTCTATAAGTCAACTCGCAAATTTTAGTAAAAAATGTTAAAAGTTTTTCAAACTTTTAAGATAAGCTTAAACACTCTAAAATACGCTGAAACGTGTAAATCCGAAATCCCAGACTGATATATTGAATAATAAAAAAGTTTGGTTTTGTATGGGCAATCGGGACTCTAACAAATTTACCAACACCCAGCGTAAAAATGACTATCTTTTAAGAAATCAATTTTACAATTAATAGCTAGATCGCTTTAATACACTCTGAAACGCGAAAAGCCAAGACCTTAGGTTGAAATAACGAAAACTTAAATTTTACCTATAGTCACTCCTGACAGAAATATTCTATCAGTCAACTCGCAAATTTTAGTAAAAAATGTTAAAGTTTTTCAAATTTTTAAGATAAGCTTAAACACTCTAAAATACGCTGAAACGTGTAAATCCGAAATCCCAGACTGATATATTGAATAATAAAAAAGTTTGGTTTTGTATGGGCAATCGGGACTCCAACAAATTTACCAACACCCAGCGTAAAAATGACTATCTTTTAAGAAATCAATTTTACAATTAATAGCTAGATCGCTTTAATACACTCTGAAACGCGAAAAGCCAAGACCTTAGGTTGAAATAACGAAAACTTAAATTTTACCTATAGTCACTCCTGACAGAAATATTCTATAAGTCAACTCGCAAATTTTAGTAAAAAATGTTAAAAGATTTTCAAATTTTTAAGATAAGCTTAAACACTCTAAAATACGCTGAAACATGTAAATCCGAAGCCCCAGACTGAAATATTGAATAATAAAAAAGTTTGGTTTTGTATGGACAATCGGGACTCTAACAAATTTACCAACACCCAGCGTAAAAATGACTATCTTTTAAGAAATCAATTTTTCAATTAATAGCTAGATCGCTTTAATACACTCTGAAACGCGAAAAGCCAAGACCTTAGGTTGAAATAACGAAAACTTAAATTTTACCTATAGTCACTCCTGACAGAAATATTCTATAAGTCAACTCGCAAATTTTAGTAAAAAATGTTAAAAGTTTTTCAAACTTTTAAGATAAGCTTTAACACTCTAAAATACGCTGAAACATGTAAATCCGAAGCCCCAGACTGAAATATTGAATAATAAAAAAGTTTGGTTTTGTATGGACAATCGGGACTCTAACAAATTTATCAACACCCAGCGTAAAAATGACTATCTTTTAAGAAATCAATTTTACAATTAATAGCTAGATTGCTTTAATACACTCTGAAACGCGAAAAGCCAAGACCTTAGGTTGAAATAACGAAAACTTAAATTTTACCTATAGTCACTCCTGACATAGAAATATTCTATCAGTCAACTCGCAAATTTTAGTATAAAATGTTAAAAGTTTTTCAAATTTTTAAGATAAGCTTAAACACTCTAAAATACGCTGAAACATGTAAATCCGAAGTCCCAGACTGAAATATTGAATAATAAAAAAGTTTGGTTTTGTATGGGCAATCGGGACTCCAACAAATTTACCAACACCCAGCGTAAAAATGACTATCTTTTAAGAAATCAATTTTACAATTAATAGCTAGATCGCTTTAATACACTCTGAAACGCGAAAAGCCAAGACCTTAGGTTGAAATAACGAAAACTTAAATTTTACCTATAGTCACTCCTGACAGAAATATTCTATAAGTCAACTCGCAAATTTTAGTAAAAAATGTTAAAAGTTTTTCAAATTTTTAAGATAAGCTTAAACACTCTAAAATACGCTGAAACATGTAAATCCGAAGCCCCAGACTGAAATATTGAATAATAAAAAAGTTTGGTTTTGTATGGACAATCGGGACTCTAACAAATTTACCAACACCCAGCGTAAAAATGACTATCTTTTAAGAAATCAATTTTACAATTAATAGCTAGATCGCTTTAATACACTCTGAAACGCGAAAAGCCAAGACCTTAGGTTGAAATAACGAAAACTTAAATTTTACCTATAGTCACTCCTGACATAGAAATATTCTATCAGTCAACTCGCAAATTTTAGTATAAAATGTTAAAAGTTTTTCAAATTTTTAAGATAAGCTTAAACACTCTAAAATACGCTGAAACATGTAAATCCGAAGTCCCAGACTGAAATATTGAATAATAAAAAAGTTTGGTTTTGTATGGGCAATCGGGACTCCAACAAATTTACCAACACCCAGCGTAAAAATGACTATCTTTTAAGAAATCAATTTTACAATTAATAGCTAGATCGCTTTAATACACTCTGAAACGCGAAAAGCCAAGACCTTAGGTTGAAATAACGAAAACTTAAATTTTACCTATAGTCACTCCTGACAGAAATATTCTATAAGTCAACTCGCAAATTTTAGTAAAAAATGTTAAAAGTTTTTCAAATTTTTAAGATAAGCTTAAACACTCTAAAATACGCTGAAACATGTAAATCCGAAGCCCCAGACTGAAATATTGAATAATAAAAAAGTTTGGTTTTGTATGGACAATCGGGACTCTAACAAATTTACCAACACCCAGCGTAAAAATGACTATCTTTTAAGAAATCAATTTTACAATTAATAGCTAGATCGCTTTAATACACTCTGAAAGGCGAAAAGCCAAGACCTTAGGTTGAAATAACGAAAACTTAAATTTTACCTATAGTCACTCCTGACAGAAATATTCTATCAGTCAACTCGCAAATTTTAGTAAAAAATGTTAAAGTTTTTCAAATTTTTAAGATAAGCTTAAACACTCTAAAATACGCTGAAACGTGTAAATCCGAAATCCCAGACTGATATATTGAATAATACAAAAGTTTGGTTTTGTATGGGCAATCGGGACTCTAACAAATTTACCAACACCCAGCGTAAAAATGACTATCTTTTAAGAAATCAATTTTTCAATTAATAGCTAGATCGCTTTACTACACTCTGAAACGCGAAAAGCCAAGACCTTAGGTTGAAATAACGAAAACTTAAATTTTACCTATAGTCACTCCTGACAGAAATATTCTATAAGTCAACTCGCAAATTTTAGTAAAAAATGTTAAAAGTTTTTCAAATTTTCAAGATAAGCTTAAACACTCTAAAATACGCTGAAACATGTAAATCCGAAGCCCCAGACTGAAATATTGAATAATAAAAAAGTTTGGTTTTGTATGAACAATCGGGACTCTAACAAATTTATCAACACCCAGCGTAAAAATGACTATCTTTTAAGAAATCAATTTTACAATTAATAGCTAGATCGCTTTAATACACTCTGAAACGCGAAAAGCCAAGACATTAGGTTGAAATAACGAAAACTTAAATTTTACTTATATCCACTCCTGACATAGAAATATTCTATCAGTCAACTCGCAAATTTTAGTATAAAATGTTAAAAGTTTTTCAAATTTTTAAGATAAGCTTAAACACTCTAAAATACGCTGAAACATGTAAATCCGAAGCCCCAGACTGAAATATTGAATAATAAAAAAGTTTGGTTTTGTATGGGCAATCTGGACTCTAACAAATTTATCAACACCCAGCGTAAAAATGACTATCTTTTAAGAAATCAATTTTACAATTAATAGCTAGATCGCTTTAATACACTCTGAAACGCGAAAAGCCAAGACATTAGGTTGAAATAACGAAAACTTAAATTTTACTTATATCCACTCCTGACATAGAAATATTCTATCAGTCAACTCGCAAATTTTAGTATAAAATGTTAAAAGTTTTTCAAATTTTTAAGATAAGCTTAAACACTCTAAAATACGCTGAAACATGTAAATCCGAAATCCCAGACTGAAATATTGAATAATAAAAAAGTTTGGTTTTGTATGGGCAATCTGGACTCTAACAAATTTACCAACACCCAGCGTAAAAATGACTATCTTTTAAGAAATCAATTTTACAATTAATAGCTAGAACGCTTTAATACACTCTGAAACGCGAAAAGCCAAGACCTTAGGTTGAAATAACGAAAACTTAAATTTTACCTATAGTCACTCTTGACAGAAATATTCTATCAGTCAACTCGCAAATTTTAGTAAAAAATGTTAAAGTTTTTCAAATTTTTAAGATAAGCTTAAACAAATACGCTGAAACATGTAAATCCGAAGTCCCAGACTGAAATATTGAATAATAAAAAAGTTTGGTTTTGTATGGGCAATCTGGACTCTAACAAATTTACCAACACCCAGCGTAAAAATGACTATCTTTTAAGAAATCAATTTTACAATTAATAGCTAGAACGCTTTAATACACTCTGAAACGCGAAAAGCCAAGACCTTAAGTTGAAATAACGAAAACTTAAATTTTACCTATAGTCACTCCTGACAGAAATATTCTATCAGTCAACTCGCAAATTTTAGTAAAAAATGTTAAAGTTTTTCAAATTTTTAAGATAAGCTTAAACACTCTAAAATACGCTGAAACATGTAAATCCGAAGTCTCAGACTGAAATATTGAATAATAAAAAAGTTTGGTATGGTATGGACAATCGGGACTCTAACAAATTTACCAACACCCAGCGTAAAAATGACTATCTTTTAAGAAATCAATTTTACAATTAATAGCTAGATCGCTTTAATACACTCTGAAACGCGAAAAGCCAAGACCTTAGGTTGAAATAACGAAAACTTAAATTTTACTTATATCCACTCCTGACATAGAAATATTCTATCAGTCAACTCGCAAATTTTAGTAAAAAATGTTAAAGTTTTTCAAATTTTTAAGATAAGCTTAAACACTCTAAAATACGCTGAAACATGTAAATCCGAAATCCCAGACTGATATATTGAATAATAAAAAAGTTTGGTTTTGTATGGGCAATCGGGACTCTAACAAATTTATCAACACCCAGCGTAAAAATGACTATCTTTTAAGAAATCAATTTTACAATTAATAGCTAGATTGCTTTAATACACTCTGAAACGCGAAAAGCCAAGACCTTAGGTTGAAATAACGAAAACTTAAATTTTACCTATAGTCACTCCTGACATAGAAATATTCTATCAGTCAACTCGCAAATTTTAGTATAAAATGTTAAAAGTTTTTCAAATTTTTAAGATAAGCTTAAACACTCTAAAATACGCTGAAACATGTAAATCCGAAGTCCCAGACTGAAATATTGAATAATAAAAAAGTTTGGTTTTGTATGGGCAATCGGGACTCCAACAAATTTACCAACACCCAGCGTAAAAATGACTATCTTTTAAGAAATCAATTTTACAATTAATAGCTAGATCGCTTTAATACACTCTGAAACGCGAAAAGCCAAGACATTAGGTTGAAATAACGAAAACTTAAATTTTACTTATATCCACTCCTGACATAGAAATATTCTATCAGTCAACTCGCAAATTTTAGTATAAAATGTTAAAAGTTTTTCAAATTTTTAAGATAAGCTTAAACACTCTAAAATACGCTGAAACATGTAAATCCGAAATCCCAGACTGAAATATTGAATAATAAAAAAGTTTGGTTTTGTATGGGCAATCTGGACTCTAACAAATTTACCAACACCCAGCGTAAAAATGACTATCTTTTAAGAAATCAATTTTACAATTAATAGCTAGAACGCTTTAATACACTCTGAAACGCGAAAAGCCAAGACCTTAGGTTGAAATAACGAAAACTTAAATTTTACCTATAGTCACTCCTGACGGAAATATTCTATCAGTCAACTCGCAAATTTTAGTAAAAAATGTTAAAGTTTTTCAAATTTTTAAGATAAGCTTAAACACTCTAAAATACGCTGAAACATGTAAATCCGAAGTCCCAGACTGAAATATTGAATAATAAAAAAGTTTGGTATGGTATGGACAATCGGGACTCTAACAAATTTACCAACACCCAGCGTAAAAATGACTATCTTTTAAGAAATCAATTTTACAATTAATAGCTAGATCTCTTTAATACACTCTGAAACGCGAAAAGCCAAGACCTTAGGTTGAAATAACGAAAACTTAAATTTTACTTATATCCACTCCTGACATAGAAATATTCTATCAGTCAACTCGCAAATTTTAGTAAAAAATGTTAAAGTTTTTCAAATTTTTAAGATAAGCTTAAACACTCTAAAATACGCTGAAACATGTAAATCCGAAATCCCAGACTGATATATTGAATAATAAAAAAGTTTGGTTTTGTATGGGCAATCGGGACTCTAACAAATTTACCAACACCCAGCGTAAAAATGACTATCTTTTAAGAAATCAATTTTTCAATTAATAGCTAGATCGCTTTAATACACTCTGAAACGCGAAAAGCCAAGACCTTAGGTTGAAATAATGAAAACTTAAATTTTACCTATAGTCACTCCTGACAGAAATATTCTATAAGTCAACTCGCAAATTTTAGTAAAAAATGTTAAAAGTTTTTCAAACTTTTAAGATAAGCTTAAACACTCTAAAATACGCTGAAACGTGTAAATCCGAAATCCCAGACTGATATATTGAATAATAAAAAAGTTTGGTTTTGTATGGGCAATCGGGACTCTAACAAATTTACCAACACCCAGCGTAAAAATGACTATCTTTTAAGAAATCAATTTTACAATTAATAGCTAGATCGCTTTAATACACTCTGAAACGCGAAAAGCCAAGACCTTAGGTTGAAATAACGAAAACTTAAATTTTACCTATAGTCACTCCTGACAGAAATATTCTATCAGTCAACTCGCAAATTTTAGTAAAAAATGTTAAAGTTTTTCAAATTTTTAAGATAAGCTTAAACACTCTAAAATACGCTGAAACGTGTAAATCCGAAATCCCAGACTGATATATTGAATAATAAAAAAGTTTGGTTTTGTATGGGCAATCGGGACTCCAACAAATTTACCAACACCCAGCGTAAAAATGACTATCTTTTAAGAAATCAATTTTACAATTAATAGCTAGATCGCTTTAATACACTCTGAAACGCGAAAAGCCAAGACCTTAGGTTGAAATAACGAAAACTTAAATTTTACCTATAGTCACTCCTGACAGAAATATTCTATAAGTCAACTCGCAAATTTTAGTAAAAAATGTTAAAAGTTTTTCAAATTTTTAAGATAAGCTTAAACACTCTAAAATACGCTGAAACATGTAAATCCGAAGCCCCAGACTGAAATATTGAATAATAAAAAAGTTTGGTTTTGTATGGACAATCGGGACTCTAACAAATTTACCAACACCCAGCGTAAAAATGACTATCTTTTAAGAAATCAATTTTTCAATTAATAGCTAGATCGCTTTAATACACTCTGAAACGCGAAAAGCCAAGACCTTAGGTTGAAATAACGAAAACTTAAATTTTACCTATAGTCACTCCTGACAGAAATATTCTATAAGTCAACTCGCAAATTTTAGTAAAAAATGTTAAAAGTTTTTCAAACTTTTAAGATAAGCTTTAACACTCTAAAATACGCTGAAACATGTAAATCCGAAGCCCCAGACTGAAATATTGAATAATAAAAAAGTTTGGTTTTGTATGGACAATCGGGACTCTAACAAATTTATCAACACCCAGCGTAAAAATGACTATCTTTTAAGAAATCAATTTTACAATTAATAGCTAGATTGCTTTAATACACTCTGAAACGCGAAAAGCCAAGACCTTAGGTTGAAATAACGAAAACTTAAATTTTACCTATAGTCACTCCTGACATAGAAATATTCTATCAGTCAACTCGCAAATTTTAGTATAAAATGTTAAAAGTTTTTCAAATTTTTAAGATAAGCTTAAACACTCTAAAATACGCTGAAACATGTAAATCCGAAGTCCCAGACTGAAATATTGAATAATAAAAAAGTTTGGTTTTGTATGGGCAATCGGGACTCCAACAAATTTACCAACACCCAGCGTAAAAATGACTATCTTTTAAGAAATCAATTTTACAATTAATAGCTAGATCGCTTTAATACACTCTGAAACGCGAAAAGCCAAGACCTTAGGTTGAAATAACGAAAACTTAAATTTTACCTATAGTCACTCCTGACAGAAATATTCTATAAGTCAACTCGCAAATTTTAGTAAAAAATGTTAAAAGTTTTTCAAATTTTTAAGATAAGCTTAAACACTCTAAAATACGCTGAAACATGTAAATCCGAAGCCCCAGACTGAAATATTGAATAATAAAAAAGTTTGGTTTTGTATGGACAATCGGGACTCTAACAAATTTACCAACACCCAGCGTAAAAATGACTATCTTTTAAGAAATCAATTTTACAATTAATAGCTAGATCGCTTTAATACACTCTGAAACGCGAAAAGCCAAGACCTTAGGTTGAAATAACGAAAACTTAAATTTTACCTATAGTCACTCCTGACATAGAAATATTCTATCAGTCAACTCGCAAATTTTAGTATAAAATGTTAAAAGTTTTTCAAATTTTTAAGATAAGCTTAAACACTCTAAAATACGCTGAAACATGTAAATCCGAAGTCCCAGACTGAAATATTGAATAATAAAAAAGTTTGGTTTTGTATGGACAATCGGGACTCTAACAAATTTACCAACACCCAGCGTAAAAATGACTATCTTTTAAGAAATCAATTTTACAATTAATAGCTAGATCGCTTTAATACACTCTGAAACGCGAAAAGCCAAGACCTTAGGTTGAAATAACGAAAACTTAAATTTTACCTATAGTCACTCCTGACAGAAATATTCTATAAGTCAACTCGCAAATTTTAGTAAAAAATGTTAAAAGTTTTTCAAATTTTTAAGATAAGCTTAAACACTCTAAAATACGCTGAAACATGTAAATCCGAAGCCCCAGACTGAAATATTGAATAATAAAAAAGTTTGGTTTTGTATGGACAATCGGGACTCTAACAAATTTACCAACACCCAGCGTAAAAATGACTATCTTTTAAGAAATCAATTTTACAATTAATAGCTAGATCGCTTTAATACACTCTGAAAGGCGAAAAGCCAAGACCTTAGGTTGAAATAACGAAAACTTAAATTTTACCTATAGTCACTCCTGACAGAAATATTCTATCAGTCAACTCGCAAATTTTAGTAAAAAATGTTAAAGTTTTTCAAATTTTTAAGATAAGCTTAAACACTCTAAAATACGCTGAAACGTGTAAATCCGAAATCCCAGACTGATATATTGAATAATACAAAAGTTTGGTTTTGTATGGGCAATCGGGACTCTAACAAATTTACCAACACCCAGCGTAAAAATGACTATCTTTTAAGAAATCAATTTTTCAATTAATAGCTAGATCGCTTTACTACACTCTGAAACGCGAAAAGCCAAGACCTTAGGTTGAAATAACGAAAACTTAAATTTTACCTATAGTCACTCCTGACAGAAATATTCTATAAGTCAACTCGCAAATTTTAGTAAAAAATGTTAAAAGTTTTTCAAATTTTCAAGATAAGCTTAAACACTCTAAAATACGCTGAAACATGTAAATCCGAAGCCCCAGACTGAAATATTGAATAATAAAAAAGTTTGGTTTTGTATGAACAATCGGGACTCTAACAAATTTATCAACACCCAGCGTAAAAATGACTATCTTTTAAGAAATCAATTTTACAATTAATAGCTAGATCGCTTTAATACACTCTGAAACGCGAAAAGCCAAGACATTAGGTTGAAATAACGAAAACTTAAATTTTACTTATATCCACTCCTGACATAGAAATATTCTATCAGTCAACTCGCAAATTTTAGTATAAAATGTTAAAAGTTTTTCAAATTTTTAAGATAAGCTTAAACACTCTAAAATACGCTGAAACATGTAAATCCGAAGCCCCAGACTGAAATATTGAATAATAAAAAAGTTTGGTTTTGTATGAACAATCGGGACTCTAACAAATTTATCAACACCCAGCGTAAAAATGACTATCTTTTAAGAAATCAATTTTACAATTAATAGCTAGATCGCTTTAATACACTCTGAAACGCGAAAAGCCAAGACATTAGGTTGAAATAACGAAAACTTAAATTTTACTTATATCCACTCCTGACATAGAAATATTCTATCAGTCAACTCGCAAATTTTAGTATAAAATGTTAAAAGTTTTTCAAATTTTTAAGATAAGCTTAAGCACTCTAAAATACGCTGAAACATGTAAATCCGAAATCCCAGACTGAAATATTGAATAATAAAAAAGTTTGGTTTTGTATGGGCAATCTGGACTCTAACAAATTTACCAACACCCAGCGTAAAAATGACTATCTTTTAAGAAATCAATTTTACAATTAATAGCTAGAACGCTTTAATACACTCTGAAACGCGAAAAGCCAAGACCTTAGGTTGAAATAACGAAAACTTAAATTTTACCTATAGTCACTCCTGACAGAAATATTCTATCAGTCAACTCGCAAATTTTAGTAAAAAATGTTAAAGTTTTTCAAATTTTTAAGATAAGCTTAAACACTCTAAAATACGCTGAAACATGTAAATCCGAAGTCCCAGACTGAAATATTGAATAATAAAAAAGTTTGGTATGGTATGGACAATCGGGACTCTAACAAATTTACCAACACCCAGCGTAAAAATGACTATCTTTTAAGAAATCAATTTTACAATTAATAGCTAGATCTCTTTAATACACTCTGAAACGCGAAAAGCCAAGACCTTAGGTTGAAATAACGAAAACTTAAATTTTACTTATATCCACTCCTGACATAGAAATATTCTATCAGTCAACTCGTAAATTTTAGTAAAAAATGTTAAAGTTTTTCAAATTTTTAAGATAAGCTTAAACACTCTAAAATACGCTGAAACATGTAAATCCGAAATCCCAGACTGATATATTGAATAATAAAAAAGTTTGGTTTTGTATGGGCAATCGGGACTCTAACAAATTTACCAACACCCAGCGTAAAAATGACTATCTTTTAAGAAATCAATTTTTCAATTAATAGCTAGATCGCTTTAATACACTCTGAAACGCGAAAAGCCAAGACCTTAGGTTGAAATAACGAAAACTTAAATTTTACCTATAGTCACTCCTGACAGAAATATTCTATAAGTCAACTCGCAAATTTTAGTAAAAAATGTTAAAAGTTTTTCAAACTTTTAAGATAAGCTTAAACACTCTAAAATACGCTGAAACGTGTAAATCCGAAATCCCAGACTGATATATTGAATAATAAAAAAGTTTGGTTTTGTATGGGCAATCGGGACTCTAACAAATTTACCAACACCCAGCGTAAAAATGACTATCTTTTAAGAAATCAATTTTACAATTAATAGCTAGATCGCTTTAATACACTCTGAAACGCGAAAAGCCAAGACCTTAGGTTGAAATAACGAAAACTTAAATTTTACCTATAGTCACTCCTGACAGAAATATTCTATCAGTCAACTCGCAAATTTTAGTAAAAAATGTTAAAGTTTTTCAAATTTTTAAGATAAGCTTAAACACTCTAAAATACGCTGAAACGTGTAAATCCGAAATCCCAGACTGATATATTGAATAATAAAAAAGTTTGGTTTTGTATGGGCAATCGGGACTCCAACAAATTTACCAACACCCAGCGTAAAAATGACTATCTTTTAAGAAATCAATTTTACAATTAATAGCTAGATCGCTTTAATACACTCTGAAACGCGAAAAGCCAAGACCTTAGGTTGAAATAACGAAAACTTAAATTTTACCTATAGTCACTCCTGACAGAAATATTCTATAAGTCAACTCGCAAATTTTAGTAAAAAATGTTAAAAGTTTTTCAAATTTTCAAGATAAGCTTAAACACTCTAAAATACGCTGAAACATGTAAATCCGAAGCCCCAGACTGAAATATTGAATAATAAAAAAGTTTGGTTTTGTATGAACAATCGGGACTCTAACAAATTTATCAACACCCAGCGTAAAAATGACTATCTTTTAAGAAATCAATTTTACAATTAATAGCTAGATCGCTTTAATACACTCTGAAACGCGAAAAGCCAAGACATTAGGTTGAAATAACGAAAACTTAAATTTTACTTATATCCACTCCTGACATAGAAATATTCTATCAGTCAACTCGCAAATTTTAGTATAAAATGTTAAAAGTTTTTCAAATTTTTAAGATAAGCTTAAACACTCTAAAATACGCTGAAACATGTAAATCCGAAGCCCCAGACTGAAATATTGAATAATAAAAAAGTTTGGTTTTGTATGAACAATCGGGACTCTAACAAATTTATCAACACCCAGCGTAAAAATGACTATCTTTTAAGAAATCAATTTTACAATTAATAGCTAGATCGCTTTAATACACTCTGAAACGCGAAAAGCCAAGACATTAGGTTGAAATAACGAAAACTTAAATTTTACTTATATCCACTCCTGACATAGAAATATTCTATCAGTCAACTCGCAAATTTTAGTATAAAATGTTAAAAGTTTTTCAAATTTTTAAGATAAGCTTAAACACTCTAAAATACGCTGAAACATGTAAATCCGAAATCCCAGACTGAAATATTGAATAATAAAAAAGTTTGGTTTTGTATGGGCAATCTGGACTCTAACAAATTTACCAACACCCAGCGTAAAAATGACTATCTTTTAAGAAATCAATTTTACAATTAATAGCTAGAACGCTTTAATACACTCTGAAACGCGAAAAGCCAAGACCTTAGGTTGAAATAACGAAAACTTAAATTTTACCTATAGTCACTCCTGACAGAAATATTCTATCAGTCAACTCGCAAATTTTAGTAAAAAATGTTAAAGTTTTTCAAATTTTCAAGATAAGCTTAAACACTCTAAAATACGCTGAAACATGTAAATCCGAAGTCCCAGACTGAAATATTGAATAATAAAAAAGTTTGGTATGGTATGGACAATCGGGACTCTAACAAATTTACCAACACCCAGCGTAAAAATGACTATCTTTTAAGAAATCAATTTTACAATTAATAGCTAGATCTCTTTAATACACTCTGAAACGCGAAAAGCCAAGACCTTAGGTTGAAATAACGAAAACTTAAATTTTACTTATATCCACTCCTGACATAGAAATATTCTATCAGTCAACTCGTAAATTTTAGTAAAAAATGTTAAAGTTTTTTCAAATTTTTAAGATAAGCTTAAACACTCTAAAATACGCTGAAACATGTAAATCCGAAATCCCAGACTGATATATTGAATAATAAAAAAGTTTGGTTTTGTATGGGCAATCGGGACTCTAACAAATTTACCAACACCCAGCGTAAAAATGACTATCTTTTAAGAAATCAATTTTTCAATTAATAGCTAGATCGCTTTAATACACTCTGAAACGCGAAAAGCCAAGACCTTAGGTTGAAATAACGAAAACTTAAATTTTACCTATAGTCACTCCTGACAGAAATATTCTATAAGTCAACTCGCAAATTTTAGTAAAAAATGTTAAAAGTTTTTCAAACTTTTAAGATAAGCTTAAACACTCTAAAATACGCTGAAACGTGTAAATCCGAAATCCCAGACTGATATATTGAATAATAAAAAAGTTTGGTTTTGTATGGGCAATCGGGACTCTAACAAATTTACCAACACCCAGCGTAAAAATGACTATCTTTTAAGAAATCAATTTTACAATTAATAGCTAGATCGCTTTAATACACTCTGAAACGCGAAAAGCCAAGACCTTAGGTTGAAATAACGAAAACTTAAATTTTACCTATAGTCACTCCTGACAGAAATATTCTATCAGTCAACTCGCAAATTTTAGTAAAAAATGTTAAAGTTTTTCAAATTTTTAAGATAAGCTTAAACACTCTAAAATACGCTGAAACGTGTAAATCCGAAATCCCAGACTGATATATTGAATAATAAAAAAGTTTGGTTTTGTATGGGCAATCGGGACTCCAACAAATTTACCAACACCCAGCGTAAAAATGACTATCTTTTAAGAAATCAATTTTACAATTAATAGCTAGATCGCTTTAATACACTCTGAAACGCGAAAAGCCAAGACCTTAGGTTGAAATAACGAAAACTTAAATTTTACCTATAGTCACTCCTGACAGAAATATTCTATAAGTCAACTCGCAAATTTTAGTAAAAAATGTTAAAAGTTTTTCAAATTTTTAAGATAAGCTTAAACACTCTAAAATACGCTGAAACATGTAAATCCGAAGCCCCAGACTGAAATATTGAATAATAAAAAAGTTTGGTTTTGTATGGACAATCGGGACTCTAACAAATTTACCAACACCCAGCGTAAAAATGACTATCTTTTAAGAAATCAATTTTTCAATTAATAGCTAGATCGCTTTAATACACTCTGAAACGCGAAAAGCCAAGACCTTAGGTTGAAATAACGAAAACTTAAATTTTACCTATAGTCACTCCTGACAGAAATATTCTATAAGTCAACTCGCAAATTTTAGTAAAAAATGTTAAAAGTTTTTCAAACTTTTAAGATAAGCTTTAACACTCTAAAATACGCTGAAACATGTAAATCCGAAGCCCCAGACTGAAATATTGAATAATAAAAAAGTTTGGTTTTGTATGGACAATCGGGACTCTAACAAATTTATCAACACCCAGCGTAAAAATGACTATCTTTTAAGAAATCAATTTTACAATTAATAGCTAGATTGCTTTAATACACTCTGAAACGCGAAAAGCCAAGACCTTAGGTTGAAATAACGAAAACTTAAATTTTACCTATAGTCACTCCTGACATAGAAATATTCTATCAGTCAACTCGCAAATTTTAGTATAAAATGTTAAAAGTTTTTCAAATTTTTAAGATAAGCTTAAACACTCTAAAATACGCTGAAACATGTAAATCCGAAGTCCCAGACTGAAATATTGAATAATAAAAAAGTTTGGTTTTGTATGGGCAATCGGGACTCCAACAAATTTACCAACACCCAGCGTAAAAATGACTATCTTTTAAGAAATCAATTTTACAATTAATAGCTAGATCGCTTTAATACACTCTGAAACGCGAAAAGCCAAGACCTTAGGTTGAAATAACGAAAACTTAAATTTTACCTATAGTCACTCCTGACAGAAATATTCTATAAGTCAACTCGCAAATTTTAGTAAAAAATGTTAAAAGTTTTTCAAATTTTTAAGATAAGCTTAAACACTCTAAAATACGCTGAAACATGTAAATCCGAAGCCCCAGACTGAAATATTGAATAATAAAAAAGTTTGGTTTTGTATGGACAATCGGGACTCTAACAAATTTACCAACACCCAGCGTAAAAATGACTATCTTTTAAGAAATCAATTTTACAATTAATAGCTAGATCGCTTTAATACACTCTGAAACGCGAAAAGCCAAGACCTTAGGTTGAAATAACGAAAACTTAAATTTTACCTATAGTCACTCCTGACATAGAAATATTCTATCAGTCAACTCGCAAATTTTAGTATAAAATGTTAAAAGTTTTTCAAATTTTTAAGATAAGCTTAAACACTCTAAAATACGCTGAAACATGTAAATCCGAAGTCCCAGACTGAAATATTGAATAATAAAAAAGTTTGGTTTTGTATGGGCAATCGGGACTCCAACAAATTTACCAACACCCAGCGTAAAAATGACTATCTTTTAAGAAATCAATTTTACAATTAATAGCTAGATCGCTTTAATACACTCTGAAACGCGAAAAGCCAAGACCTTAGGTTGGAATAACGAAAACTTAAATTTTACCTATAGTCACTCCTGACAGAAATATTCTATAAGTCAACTCGCAAATTTTAGTAAAAAATGTTAAAAGTTTTTCAAATTTTTAAGATAAGCTTAAACACTCTAAAATACGCTGAAACATGTAAATCCGAAGCCCCAGACTGAAATATTGAATAATAAAAAAGTTTGGTTTTGTATGGACAATCGGGACTCTAACAAATTTACCAACACCCAGCGTAAAAATGACTATCTTTTAAGAAATCAATTTTACAATTAATAGCTAGATCGCTTTAATACACTCTGAAAGGCGAAAAGCCAAGACCTTAGGTTGAAATAACGAAAACTTAAATTTTACCTATAGTCACTCCTGACAGAAATATTCTATCAGTCAACTCGCAAATTTTAGTAAAAAATGTTAAAGTTTTTCAAATTTTTAAGATAAGCTTAAACACTCTAAAATACGCTGAAACGTGTAAATCCGAAATCCCAGACTGATATATTGAATAATACAAAAGTTTGGTTTTGTATGGGCAATCGGGACTCTAACAAATTTACCAACACCCAGCGTAAAAATGACTATCTTTTAAGAAATCAATTTTTCAATTAATAGCTAGATCGCTTTACTACACTCTGAAACGCGAAAAGCCAAGACCTTAGGTTGAAATAACGAAAACTTAAATTTTACCTATAGTCACTCCTGACAGAAATATTCTATAAGTCAACTCGCAAATTTTAGTAAAAAATGTTAAAAGTTTTTCAAATTTTCAAGATAAGCTTAAACACTCTAAAATACGCTGAAACATGTAAATCCGAAGCCCCAGACTGAAATATTGAATAATAAAAAAGTTTGGTTTTGTATGAACAATCGGGACTCTAACAAATTTATCAACACCCAGCGTAAAAATGACTATCTTTTAAGAAATCAATTTTACAATTAATAGCTAGATCGCTTTAATACACTCTGAAACGCGAAAAGCCAAGACATTAGGTTGAAATAACGAAAACTTAAATTTTACTTATATCCACTCCTGACATAGAAATATTCTATCAGTCAACTCGCAAATTTTAGTATAAAATGTTAAAAGTTTTTCAAATTTTTAAGATAAGCTTAAACACTCTAAAATACGCTGAAACATGTAAATCCGAAGCCCCAGACTGAAATATTGAATAATAAAAAAGTTTGGTTTTGTATGGGCAATCTGGACTCTAACAAATTTATCAACACCCAGCGTAAAAATGACTATCTTTTAAGAAATCAATTTTACAATTAATAGCTAGATCGCTTTAATACACTCTGAAACGCGAAAAGCCAAGACATTAGGTTGAAATAACGAAAACTTAAATTTTACTTATATCCACTCCTGACATAGAAATATTCTATCAGTCAACTCGCAAATTTTAGTATAAAATGTTAAAAGTTTTTCAAATTTTTAAGATAAGCTTAAACACTCTAAAATACGCTGAAACATGTAAATCCGAAATCCCAGACTGAAATATTGAATAATAAAAAAGTTTGGTTTTGTATGGGCAATCTGGACTCTAACAAATTTACCAACACCCAGCGTAAAAATGACTATCTTTTAAGAAATCAATTTTACAATTAATAGCTAGAACGCTTTAATACACTCTGAAACGCGAAAAGCCAAGACCTTAGGTTGAAATAACGAAAACTTAAATTTTACCTATAGTCACTCTTGACAGAAATATTCTATCAGTCAACTCGCAAATTTTAGTAAAAAATGTTAAAGTTTTTCAAATTTTTAAGATAAGCTTAAACACTCTAAAATACGCTGAAACATGTAAATCCGAAGTCCCAGACTGAAATATTGAATAATAAAAAAGTTTGGTTTTGTATGGGCAATCTGGACTCTAACAAATTTACCAACACCCAGCGTAAAAATGACTATCTTTTAAGAAATCAATTTTTCAATTAATAGCTAGATCGCTTTAATACACTCTGAAACGCGAAAAGCCAAGACCTTAGGTTGAAATAACGAAAACTTAAATTTTACCTATAGTCACTCCTGACAGAAATATTCTATAAGTCAACTCGCAAATTTTAGTAAAAAATGTTAAAAGTTTTTCAAATTTTTAAGATAAGCTTTAACACTCTAAAATACGCTGAAACATGTAAATCCGAAGCCCCAGACTGAAATATTGAATAATAAAAAAGTTTGGTTTTGTATGGACAATCGGGACTCTAACAAATTTATCAACACCCAGCGTAAAAATAACTATCTTTTAAGAAATCAATTTTACAATTAATAGCTAGATTGCTTTAATACACTCTGAAACGCGAAAAGCCAAGACCTTAGGTTGAAATAACGAAAACTTAAATTTTACCTATAGTCACTCCTGACATAGAAATATTCTATCAGTCAACTCGCAAATTTTAGTATAAAATGTTAAAAGTTTTTCAAATTTTTAAGATAAGCTTAAACACTCTAAAATACGCTGAAACATGTAAATCCGAAATCCCAGACTGAAATATTGAATAATAAAAAAGTTTGGTTTTGTATGGGCAATCTGGACTCTAACAAATTTACCAACACCCAGCGTAAAAATGACTATCTTTTAAGAAATCAATTTTACAATTAATAGCTAGAACGCTTTAATACACTCTGAAACGCGAAAAGCCAAGACCTTAGGTTGAAATAACGAAAACTTAAATTTTACCTATAGTCACTCTTGACAGAAATATTCTATCAGTCAACTCGCAAATTTTAGTAAAAAATGTTAAAGTTTTTCAAATTTTTAAGATAAGCTTAAACACTCTAAAATACGCTGAAACATGTAAATCCGAAGTCCCAGACTGAAATATTGAATAATAAAAAAGTTTGGTTTTGTATGGGCAATCTGGACTCTAACAAATTTACCAACACCCAGCGTAAAAATGACTATCTTTTAAGAAATCAATTTTTCAATTAATAGCTAGATCGCTTTAATACACTCTGAAACGCGAAAAGCCAAGACCTTAGGTTGAAATAACGAAAACTTAAATTTTACCTATAGTCACTCTTGACAGAAATATTCTATCAGTCAACTCGCAAATTTTAGTAAAAAATGTTAAAGTTTTTCAAATTTTTAAGATAAGCTTAAACACTCTAAAATACGCTGAAACATGTAAATCCGAAGTCCCAGACTGAAATATTGAATAATAAAAAAGTTTGGTTTTGTATGGGCAATCTGGACTCTAACAAATTTACCAACACCCAGCGTAAAAATGACTATCTTTTAAGAAATCAATTTTTCAATTAATAGCTAGATCGCTTTAATACACTCTGAAACGCGAAAAGCCAAGACCTTAGGTTGAAATAACGAAAACTTAAATTTTACCTATAGTCACTCCTGACAGAAATATTCTATAAGTCAACTCGCAAATTTTAGTAAAAAATGTTAAAAGTTTTTCAAATTTTTAAGATAAGCTTTAACACTCTAAAATACGCTGAAACATGTAAATCCGAAGCCCCAGACTGAAATATTGAATAATAAAAAAGTTTGGTTTTGTATGGACAATCGGGACTCTAACAAATTTATCAACACCCAGCGTAAAAATAACTATCTTTTAAGAAATCAATTTTACAATTAATAGCTAGATTGCTTTAATACACTCTGAAACGCGAAAAGCCAAGACCTTAGGTTGAAATAACGAAAACTTAAATTTTACCTATAGTCACTCCTGACATAGAAATATTCTATCAGTCAACTCGCAAATTTTAGTATAAAATGTTAAAAGTTTTTCAAATTTTTAAGATAAGCTTAAACACTCTAAAATACGCTGAAACATGTAAATCCGAAGTCCCAGACTGAAATATTGAATAATAAAAAAGTTTGGTTTTGTATGGGCAATCGGGACTCCAACAAATTTACCAACACCCAGCGTAAAAATGACTATCTTTTAAGAAATCAATTTTACAATTAATAGCTAGATCGCTTTAATACACTCTGAAACGCGAAAAGCCAAGACCTTAGGTTGAAATAACGAAAACTTAAATTTTACCTATAGTCACTCCTGACAGAAATATTCTATAAGTCAACTCGCAAATTTTAGTAAAAAATGTTAAAAGTTTTTCAAATTTTTAAGATAAGCTTAAACACTCTAAAATACGCTGAAACATGTAAATCCGAAGCCCCAGACTGAAATATTGAATAATAAAAAAGTTTGGTTTTGTATGGACAATCGGGACTCTAACAAATTTACCAACACCCAGCGTAAAAATGACTATCTTTTAAGAAATCAATTTTACAATTAATAGCTAGATCGCTTTAATACACTCTGAAACGCGAAAAGCCAAGACCTTAGGTTGAAATAACGAAAACTTAAATTTTACCTATAGTCACTCCTGACATAGAAATATTCTATCAGTCAACTCGCAAATTTTAGTATAAAATGTTAAAAGTTTTTCAAATTTTTAAGATAAGCTTAAACACTCTAAAATACGCTGAAACATGTAAATCCGAAGTCCCAGACTGAAATATTGAATAATAAAAAAGTTTGGTTTTGTATGGGCAATCGGGACTCCAACAAATTTACCAACACCCAGCGTAAAAATGACTATCTTTTAAGAAATCAATTTTACAATTAATAGCTAGATCGCTTTAATACACTCTGAAACGCGAAAAGCCAAGACCTTAGGTTGAAATAACGAAAACTTAAATTTTACCTATAGTCACTCCTGACAGAAATATTCTATAAGTCAACTCGCAAATTTTAGTATAAAATGTTAAAAGTTTTTCAAATTTTTAAGATAAGCTTAAACACTCTAAAATACGCTGAAACATGTAAATCCGAAGCCCCAGACTGAAATATTGAATAATAAAAAAGTTTGGTTTTGTATGGACAATCGGGACTCTAACAAATTTACCAACACCCAGCGTAAAAATGACTATCTTTTAAGAAATCAATTTTACAATTAATAGCTAGATCGCTTTAATACACTCTGAAAGGCGAAAAGCCAAGACCTTAGGTTGAAATAACGAAAACTTAAATTTTACCTATAGTCACTCCTGACAGAAATATTCTATCAGTCAACTCGCAAATTTTAGTAAAAAATGTTAAAGTTTTTCAAATTTTTAAGATAAGCTTAAACACTCTAAAATACGCTGAAACGTGTAAATCCGAAATCCCAGACTGATATATTGAATAATAAAAAAGTTTGGTTTTGTATGGGCAATCGGGACTCTAACAAATTTACCAACACCCAGCGTAAAAATGACTATCTTGTAAGAAATCAATTTTTCAATTAATAGCTAGATCGCTTTAATACACTCTGAAACGCGAAAAGCCAAGACCTTAGGTTGAAATAACGAAAACTTAAATTTTACCTATAGTCACTCCTGACAGAAATATTCTATAAGTCAACTCGCAAATTTTAGTAAAAAATGTTAAAAGTTTTTCAAATTTTCAAGATAAGCTTAAACACTCTAAAATACGCTGAAACATGTAAATCCGAAGCCCCAGACTGAAATATTGAATAATAAAAAAGTTTGGTTTTGTATGAACAATCGGGACTCTAACAAATTTATCAACACCCAGCGTAAAAATGACTATCTTTTAAGAAATCAATTTTACAATTAATAGCTAGATCGCTTTAATACACTCTGAAACGCGAAAAGCCAAGACATTAGGTTGAAATAACGAAAACTTAAATTTTACTTATATCCACTCCTGACATAGAAATATTCTATCAGTCAACTCGCAAATTTTAGTATAAAATGTTAAAAGTTTTTCAAATTTTTAAGATAAGCTTAAACACTCTAAAATACGCTGAAACATGTAAATCCGAAGCCCCAGACTGAAATATTGAATAATAAAAAAGTTTGGTTTTGTATGGGCAATCTGGACTCTAACAAATTTATCAACACCCAGCGTAAAAATGACTATCTTTTAAGAAATCAATTTTACAATTAATAGCTAGATCGCTTTAATACACTCTGAAACGCGAAAAGCCAAGACATTAGGTTGAAATAACGAAAACTTAAATTTTACTTATATCCACTCCTGACATAGAAATATTCTATCAGTCAACTCGCAAATTTTAGTATAAAATGTTAAAAGTTTTTCAAATTTTTAAGATAAGCTTAAACACTCTAAAATACGCTGAAACATGTAAATCCGAAATCCCAGACTGAAATATTGAATAATAAAAAAGTTTGGTTTTGTATGGGCAATCTGGACTCTAACAAATTTACCAACACCCAGCGTAAAAATGACTATCTTTTAAGAAATCAATTTTACAATTAATAGCTAGAACGCTTTAATACACTCTGAAACGCGAAAAGCCAAGACCTTAGGTTGAAATAACGAAAACTTAAATTTTACCTATAGTCACTCTTGACAGAAATATTCTATCAGTCAACTCGCAAATTTTAGTAAAAAATGTTAAAGTTTTTCAAATTTTTAAGATAAGCTTAAACACTCTAAAATACGCTGAAACATGTAAATCCGAAGTCCCAGACTGAAATATTGAATAATAAAAAAGTTTGGTTTTGTATGGGCAATCTGGACTCTAACAAATTTACCAACACCCAGCGTAAAAATGACTATCTTTTAAGAAATCAATTTTTCAATTAATAGCTAGATCGCTTTAATACACTCTGAAACGCGAAAAGCCAAGACCTTAGGTTGAAATAACGAAAACTTAAATTTTACCTATAGTCACTCCTGACAGAAATATTCTATAAGTCAACTCGCAAATTTTAGTAAAAAATGTTAAAAGTTTTTCAAATTTTTAAGATAAGCTTTAACACTCTAAAATACGCTGAAACATGTAAATCCGAAGCCCCAGACTGAAATATTGAATAATAAAAAAGTTTGGTTTTGTATGGACAATCGGGACTCTAACAAATTTATCAACACCCAGCGTAAAAATAACTATCTTTTAAGAAATCAATTTTACAATTAATAGCTAGATTGCTTTAATACACTCTGAAACGCGAAAAGCCAAGACCTTAGGTTGAAATAACGAAAACTTAAATTTTACCTATAGTCACTCCTGACATAGAAATATTCTATCAGTCAACTCGCAAATTTTAGTATAAAATGTTAAAAGTTTTTCAAATTTTTAAGATAAGCTTAAACACTCTAAAATACGCTGAAACATGTAAATCCGAAGTCCCAGACTGAAATATTGAATAATAAAAAAGTTTGGTTTTGTATGGGCAATCGGGACTCCAACAAATTTACCAACACCCAGCGTAAAAATGACTATCTTTTAAGAAATCAATTTTACAATTAATAGCTAGATCGCTTTAATACACTCTGAAACGCGAAAAGCCAAGACCTTAGGTTGAAATAACGAAAACTTAAATTTTACCTATAGTCACTCCTGACAGAAATATTCTATCAGTCAACTCGCAAATGTTAGTATAAAAATGTTAAAGTTTTTCAAATTTTTAAGATAAGCTTAAACACTCTAAAATACGCTGAAACATATAAATCCGAAATCCCAGACTGAAATATTGAATAATAAGAAAGTTTGGTTTTGTATGGGTAATCGGGACTCTAACAAATTTACCAACACCCAGCGTAAAAATGACTATCTTTTAAGAAATCAATTTTACAATTAATAGCTAAATCGCTTTAATACACTCTGAAACGCGAAAAGCCAAGACCTTAGGTTGAAATAATGAAAAACTAAATTTTACATATAGTCACAATTGTTAAAGTCCCCAAGGTCATCGCAATTCCCCCCACCACTTTCCTTATACCTAGGGCACCCGGAGCCGTACGATCAGTCGCTCTGCGACTGTCGTGGGGTGCACACTGGTGTCGGCACTCTGCTCTACGGTGTTAAGTTAAAGTTTAGGATTTATCATGTACAACAATAAAAACTTAGCAAATTATAACATTTTAGCCAGTTCAATTTACCACACTTACACTTAGTTGGCAAAAACATAAAACTGTTGTACCATGAGTAAATTTTTCTAAGTGTTGGTTCAAACCTGGGGGTACCTCTGTTGAGATGAAAACTTTAACTCTAATCGTACGAAGAGTAAATATTTCTAAGTGTTTGCTCAAACCTTTAGGTAGCTCAACGCGCGGGGACGGGCTGCGAGCCGGCTGTGGCCGGGCCGCCTTATATCCCCACCGGGGTGGTCACGCCCAGGATATCAGGGGTGTGGGAGGGGGTGGGGGGGGGGGTCACTTCTCGTCCGGAGCAAAAAACTTTTTGGTCAGGGTCAAAAATTTTTTCGAAAAAAAAGTTCGGGGGGGGGGGTCACTTCTCGTCCGGAGCAAAAAACTTTTTGGTCAAGGTCAAAAATTTTTTCGAAAAAAAGTTCGGGGGGGAGGGAGGGGGGGGGGGGTCACTTCTCGTCCGGAGCAAAAAACTTTTTGGTCAAGGTCAAAAATTTTTTCGAAAAAAATTTCGGGGGGGGGTCACTTCTCGTCCGGAGCAAAAAACTTTTTGGTCAAGGTCAAAAATTTTTTTCGAAAAAAAAGTTCGGGGGGGGGGGGGGCTCGCCAAACTTTTCGCCGGGGGGGGGGGGGCTCGCCAAACTTTTCGCCGGGGGGGGGTTCAAGTGGGTCAAGGTCACCCACAACACTTCTACTCTAAGTGTTGGCTATACCCCCACCACAACTGAGTCCCTAGGCTGCACAACACCGCTCGGCCAGTATGTCTCCGGCTTCCATGCGGTGCGTCTCGCTGTTCTCCAACTCTCTATATGTAAGTATTTTTACAAGTTTTGAATCTAGGTCACTTCACTTTAACTCTGGGACAATATCGACTTGTGGTATTTCAGTGTTTTCACTCAAGGTCACCACACTTTAACTCTGCTGTTCTCCAACTCTCTATATGTAAGTATTTTTAAAAGTTTTGAATCTAGGTCACTTCACTTTAACTCTGGGACAATATCGACTTGTGGTATTTCAGTGTTTTCACTCAAGGTTATCACACTTTAACTCTGCTGTTCTCCAACTCTCTATATGTAAGTATTTTTAAAAGTTTTGAATCTAGGTCACTTCACTTTAACTTTGGGGTGGTATCAACTTGTAGTATTTCTATGTTTTGACTCAAGGTCATCACACTTTAAATCTGGGGCAATATCGACTTGTAGTACTTCAGTATTTTAACTCAAGGTCACCAAACTTTAACTCTGAGACTGCAGCAACTTGTATTATTTCTGTGTTTTGACTCAAGGTCATCACACTTTAACTCTGGGATGATTTTGACTTAAAGTATTTCAGTGTTTTGACTCAAGGTCGTCACACTTTAACTCTGGGGCGGGATCGACTTGTAGTATTTCTGTGTTTTGACTCAAGGTCACCACACTTTAACGCTGGGACGGGATCGACTTGTAGTATTTCTGTGTTTTCACTCAAGGTCATCACACTTTAACTCTGGGGTGATTTCAACTTATAGTATTTCAGTGTTTTCACTCAAGGTCACCACACTTTAACTCTGGGACGGTATCAACTTGTAGTATTTCTATGTTTTTACTCAAGGTCATCACACTTTAACATGTAAATTTAAGGTAGCACCAAAACGGTGCTACCTGGCTTGACATTTTCAAGTTTCCCGAGGTCATCGCAGTTTCCCCCACCACTTCCCATATACCTAGAGTGCGCGGGGCCGGACAGTCAGTCTCTCTGTGACTGTCGTAGGGTGTGCATCGCGGTTGCTACTCCAATTCCTGACAATTTCGGGTATTTCAAGGTCACCACACTTAAACTCTGGCAAATACACATTAAACAGTTTTACTAAGAGTAAATTTTTCTAAGTGTTGACTCAAATCTGAAGATTCTTTAGATACATCTTTAAAAACAATCCTAAGTCCCAAATTTACAGTCAACCTCAAGGTCATCACACTTTAACATGTAAATTTAAGGTAGCACCGAAACAGTGCTACCTGACTTGGCATTTTTAACTTTCCCATGGTCATCACAAATTCCCCCCACCACTTCCCATATACCTAGAGTGCGCAGGGCCGGACAGTCAGTCGCTCGGTGTCTGTCGTAGGGTGCACATCGCGGTTGCAGTAATGGTTAAAGTAAGGCTTTTGGAACAGTTCAAGGTCACCCGAGCGGTGTCACATGATGGTTTAGGCAGAGTCACGTTGCAAACTTCAAGTTTCCTCAGCACTTTTGCTGTTTCTCATCGCAAATTCGCTCCAAGTCGTCAAGGTCACGGTAACCTGACTGAAACTCGGAGCGTAGTGCGAGAAACAGCAAAAGTGCCAAAAAATTTTAGGTTTCAGCGTGACCTTGACCTTTGTGACATCGATGACGTCATCTTGATGACGTAAGGGGTGATGACGTCATCAGCACGTCATTTCTGTGACGTCATGGGTGTGACGTCATGGAAGTGACGTCATTGGTGATGACGTCATCGATGATGCAATCGATGACGTCATCGATGAGGTCATTGACCTCGATGACGTCATCGATGACGTCATACCTCAGGTGACCTTGAACTGTTTTAAAAGCCTTACTTTTACACTACTTATTTTAATATAAGTTTCAAATAATTTTAAAACGAAAGTAGTAAGAAGTAATAAATTAAACTTCTCATTGTTCTAAAAAGAATAAAATTTTATTATTTTTAGTTAAACTGCTTACAGAGACAATTGAAATTAAGTTTCCTATGTTATTCTTTCGGAAAATCAACAGTAACTTGTTTTTCTAACAACTCATTTTTAAATAATAAAACGTCTTCCAACACTCGATACATTTATTCTTACACTGTAACCCATATTTTACGTCAAATAAACATTAAAAATATCAAATATCAAATCACGTAAGAAATTCCAAATATAGATTTGGACCTATATACAAAATTTCATTAAAATCGGACCATTGGGACATTCTCTAGCTCTGTTTACATCCAGGCACACAGACACACATACACACAGACAGACATCACTCTGAAAACCACTTTTCTTGACTCAGGCGGCACCAAAACGGTTAAATTTACTAAAAACTCAAATTCTAAAATATTGACTGAACCAATACTTTCACCATATACACATTTGTAGTTTGAAAGGGGGCTCCAAAATGGATATATACACCATCAAACGAATTTGAAAATTCTTACGAAAACAATACTTTCTCCATATACTATGGTATAGGGGGAGAAAGTAAAGAGTGTCAAACCCAAAGAAGGCCCTCACAACATCTGTTGAAATATCACTAATACAAGCAAAGTTATTTTTTATAGGCATCTTAAAAATTTATTTTAAACCACTTCCATTGCAAAAATGTTCAGAAGTGAATAAGGGCCTGAATTCACTGCACAGTATTTTAATCTATTTCTAAAAACTAATTCTGTAAAACAATTTAATTGTAGCTTTAACTGGAGAAATGAGCTTGGTGTTGCGGATCACATTCTGTAAGCACAAGTAATTACTAAGTTTAAATGAATATCAGACTTAGAAGATCAATCACAAACTACTCCGAGATCTTTAATGTGTGTCAATGTTTAAAGCTTCGACCCATCACTCATGATATCAATAAAAGTTATATTTTCCTTGTTTGTGAGACAACAAAGCTTTTAGGTTATGTTTAGATGCATTGTTTTATTCAAACACCATGAGGCAAGGCAATCAAGTGATGAATGAAGTAAAAACCCATTATTTTTATAGTAATTCGTATACAACTTTAAATAATCTGCATAATAAGGACACTTCGACTATGAACGTTTTTTTTTGGAAAATAATTAATGTAAATAAGAAAAGAATAAAGGTTCAAGATGAGAAATTCCAGAAGGGCGAGTGTATAGACCAGAATTCAAGTTGTTTACGGTAACAAATTGTGAATGACAATTTTTAATAGTTACTAGATTAGCATGTTGGGTTTTGTATCACCCAAGGCTACCAAATGGGTTAAAATATGGATAATACTTCCAACACTTACAAATATATTTATTATACTTTGATAAATTAAACATCGGCAGCAAGTTTATAGAGGAAGTTACGAATAAGGACCAACCCTTATATGTATTTGGTTAGTGGACAATGTTTTAAAATGTATTGTTTTGTTTTAAGGTATTGTTTTGTGTTTAGCCACAAAATAGAAAAGGGTATTCCATAGTTCACTAAAAAAGTAAACAAGTAAACGGTTGCATTTTATATTAGTAGTATTTATAAAATTAAATCCTTTTAACAACGAAGAAAATAAAGCCCTTATTGGAGAATAAATGGAGAGGCAAGAAGCATCATAATCCAGAACATTGAAGGTTTTTCGGATTTAAACAAATATTTATCAAAATGCAGCACTTTGTAAAATGGGACAAACAAATACTACACGAAAAGTATACAATTAGAATTTTCAAAACTGCATATATCTAAGTAAACAAATCTAGAGAATTAACAAGAAAGATTAAAAAAAAAAAAAAAAATACAGAGAAGAAAATGGTGCTTCACTATATTTACAAGCTTTAAGATCCAACAAGTACTTAATTAGCGAACAAACATCTCTTGTTAAGTTCTCTAATATGAAGTTTGGAAGAAAGTTCCTGGTACACGTTTAACTTGTCAGCTCGAGGATTCCCCACCCGCATTAGGTTGACTAGTTTTTGCACCCAAAAAGTCATCTGTAGCTTACATTGAATGGAGTTAAAGGGAGAGGTGATTCTTATTGGGTTAAATACATTTACATCGGTTAGCTTATTAATTTAAAGACAATTTAACTGCAATGCGAGTTTAGGTATAAAAAATTAGCAATTTTATTCAGCCTTTTTACACTAGACCACCTCCTACAGATAACCAAGTCAATTTGTTTATAACGTCCAAGATTTTTCAGACATTCATATTTTAAGGTGAAGAGTAAATTATTGAAGGGTACAGGAAAATAGTGTATTACTTATATTTTCAGTAGTCTTAAACACAAACATGATTGTGAGTGTTTCGGTGGACGCAGAGATCGCTAAGCAGTAGCCTACGACTGCTTGCCAAACGATGGAATGACGCTCTTCAGAAGTGGCACAACTAGACAGTGACATGAAACAAAGCCTCCAGAAGTGTCAATCCTTCATGCTTAAGGAGTTATTCTGTGCCTTCGATTTCGTCTCCAATGTCGAAAAGGGCTTCTCTTGTCCTCTTAAATTCCGCCTCCATCTCTTCTCGAGCCAGAGCCACATTCTTTTCATCCTGGTACACCCCCGGTCCAAATTTTGACAGGGAGCCTAAACTTCCTCAATCACCTTACACCTGCCTAGCTACAGTATATACAGGGTGTCTCACGTAAGGTATCTCAAATCGATTACAGATCAACAGTTTGTCCTACAATCTTGAAATAAAACCATTTCACACTAAATTGACCCCAAGGAATAATTTAAAAATATTTTTAACGTTGTATAAATACAGGGTGTCCCAAAAACTGGGGATCACAGGTTCGAATCTCAGAAATTTCAAACACAAACATATGTAATATTATACATCATTAGAAAGGTCTATTTAATACAAACATTTTGGTGGAAGCAAAATTTTGTTATCTTTATTCGTTTCAAAATGGCGTCCATTTTTGTAGCCAAAATCAAAATTTACGGAATACTGTACCCTGTATTTCTTTTATTATTTCTCATAAATGACTTCTGATTCAAAATACTTATTTGAAATAAAGCTAAGCTTTACAATGATATGTCACAAGATCCAAATTTATAAAAAAAACAAAAATTTCTAAAATTTAATATTTTTGAAAATTTTTACATAAACGAAACTCAAAAAGTTTTAAATACAAACACATGTCTTTTTGTACATCATATTAAAGCTCTCGTTAAACTGAACAACTTTGTAATTTACACTAATGCCGTATCTCTTTTGGTTTTGTAGTAATAACGTAAAAATGTCATTTTCCCATTTAACTTGCATGTTAATTATCACATGAGTATGGCAACAATAAGAAGGACTGCCATACTATCATGTGCCTGATTAATTAACATGCAAGTTAAATGGGGAAAATGACATTTTTACGTTATTACTACAAAACCAAAAGAGATACTGCATTAGTGTAAATTACAAAGTTGTTCAGGTTTAACGAGAGCTTTAATATGATGTACAAAAAGACATGTGTTTGTATTTAAAATTTTTGAGTTTTGTTTATGTAAAAAATTTTCAAAAAATATTAAATTTTTTGAAATTTTTGTTTTTATTTATAAATGTGGTCTTGTGACATATCATTGTAAAGCTTAGCTTATTTCAAATAAGTATTTTGAATCAGAAGTCATTTATGAGAAATAATAAAAGAAATACAGGGTATTCCGAAATTTTGATTTTGGCTACAAAAATGGACGCCATTTTGAAACGAATAAAGATAACAAAATTCTGTTTCCACCAAAATGTTTGTATTAAATAGACCTTTCTAATGATGTATAATATACATATGTTTGTGTTTGAAATTTCTGAGATTCGAACCTGTGACCCCCAGTTTTTGGGACACCCTGTATTTATACAACGTTAAAAATATTTTTAAATTATTCCTTTGGGGGTCAATTTAGTGGGAAATGATTTTATTTAAATTGTAGGACAAACTGTTGATCTGTAATTGATTTGAGACACCTTACGTGAGACACCCTGTATATATATATATATATATATATATATATATATATATATATATATATATATATATATATATATATATATAGTATGTCTATCATAGAAAGCTACCAACTTAAAATAATAAGAATAAAATAAATAAAAGATGTTCTGCAGTGCAAAGCATCTGCGTCAGTACATTTAACATTAAAGTAAAATAAACATTTATGATCTCTCTATAAAGCTAAATCCAGGGCGCTAAGCCATTGCAGCCCAGCTTCACTTGCACAATGCAGGCCCATCAGTCCTCCCGGGAAAGCACTCAAAGGGCACTCGGTGACAATATGGGTCATAGTCTGGAACTCCGCACCACAGCTGCATGACTGATCTTCTGCCAGTCCCCATTTGTATTTCCAGTAATTACATCTTCCTACTCCAGTGTGGAATCGATTGAGTAAAGTCCATTGGTTCCGAGGAAGATCCATTCCACCTACTGCAAAGGTCGGGTCAGCAATCAGAAAGCAATTCCGGCCTTGGAAAGATTCCCAGGAGGCAGTTCAGTTGGTATGGATGGGAAAGTTTGAGTCCGTCAACTGGGATGCTGTCCGCAGTGGTGGTTTTTTGGGACCTCAATCGGCCCGTCATATGGGGTAGGTAATCATGGATGGGCAGTTGTGGAGCAGATAAGATCATAGTATATTTCCTAATGAGTGCATCCCTTCGTCTGATTTCAGGTGGAGTGATATTACACAGGACCGGGAGCCAGGGGACGGGGGTTGCCAACAGTTTACCACTAATGGCTCTCATAGCCCTGTTTAACTGGACGTCGATATCTCTGACATGCACACTGTTCAACCACACGGGAACACAGTACTCAGTAGTTGAGTAAACTAGGGACAGATGAGTGGTTCACAGAATTTGTGAGTTAGCTCCCCATGTGGAGCCATCAAAGTGATGGACAATGTTAGTCCTGTGGATAAGCTCATGGTTCTTTGGCCCTCTTTTGACAATTTTGATACACTGCTTTAAGCATGATGGGGATGTTGACTTGAATTGGCTACATTCTATGGACGATAGCAGCTACCACTAGCTTGGATTTGGCGATTACAGAAGTGACTTCTCCCTTCCTCCGTTGGCCACCTCGCTAGGCCAAGGAAGAAGAAAGGCACACAAATCGGGCCAAAAGAGAAGAGTTGGGCAAGATAAGACCAGAAAATATACCATGATTACAAAGAACTACAGTTTAGCTAGTATACCTCGGGGTCGCCATTTCTTCTATGACAAAGAGAACGGCCTCTCGTATAGTCTCGTAGTTTACTACCCCTGGGAGGACTTGCACTAATTGGCTTGTAAATGTTTGGGTACCTATATATTTATCCTATACTCTTATACGAGCAATGTTTGCTTGTTTGCTTGTTTGCTTGCTTGCACAATTATCTCAAAAACGGCTCCGACGATTTCCTTCAAATTTTGGAATAAACTTAGTTTTACCTTAAAAATACGATTGAGATGGGTCTCGCCCCCAGGGAAAATCTAGTTTTGCTAAAAATTAAAGTTTAAAATTACAAAATTTTAACATTGGGCTTATGGGTTGCCATGTTGGCAACGAATTAACAACATATAAACAAGAAGTACATTCAGAACTTCAAAAAGAAATGTAACAGCTGTTTATGTACTGCATATTAAATGTCAATAAAGTTTATTCTGATATTTAAATTTACTAATATTTCACCGAGCAACGCTCGGTCCTCCTGGTACTGCTTCTAAAATACCGTGTCTTTTTTATAGGGATAATCAATAAAAATAAACTGTAAAATTATGTATGTACACACTAGTAAGGGAATAAAATTTGCTTTAGTAGTTAAAGATTCTTTCACGCGTATTACGGTTTAATATAGAATTGTTTAGTTTCATATAACAAATTATGTATATGTGTATTCTCTAGTAAATCTTGGTGTAGGGTACATTTTCTTGTTAGACTACATCTGTTTGTTGTAAAAGGCAAAACCAAAAATGTCCATATACTGTACCTTTTTTAAGGTAATTTTCTTATAAATTATCTCAAGTTTAATTTCGTAGTGAAAACGTTTTAAATGCGTGCCCAAAATACGTCAGTTCTATTGGAGTTGTTGAACAAACAACGAAAGTTTCATTAACAAGCAGGGCAAAACATTTCATCATATTTTTAAAAAATAACACCTAAAAAATACACAAACACCATTGCTTAACATAACTTTGTAATGCTATACTTTAAGATTTAGTTTAACTCTAAAAATCCTGTTTATTTTGAAGCTTGAGATAAGTTACTTTTACATAAAAAAGATTTTTTTAGTAGACTACACGCAAAACTTTTAAAAATATTTAAAAATATACTTTTATTTAGTGGAATTTACAAAGAGCCCAAATAATGTAATGATTATTTTAAGTGTACTGAGTAAATCATACTAAAAGTAGATAGCAACAAAAACACTGTAAAATTTAGAAGATTACGTTGTTAGATTTTCAATAAGTTTGTGATTTATTATACTGATATTGTTTTAACATACAGTCAGTTTATCTAAGAATTAACTCGTACAAAGTAGGCTTCATAAAGGTAAAACTGTTGCCAAGACGCAATTACCGTTTAGGGTATCTTGCTTACACAACCCTCCCCATGTTGTACACGTTCGAACATCACATATTTGAACTCTAGTTAATAAATGTTATGGCTCATGAATACTGCAATATATTTAAATAAAGCAAAATTTAATATAGGGGTCGGTCGCATTCAGTTTTAAATACAAACTTTTCCTTGGTTGATAACTAGAATACTCAATGTACGATGAATGGATTCAACTCTATTAATAAAATTACAACAATAAAAAGGTCTAGAGAGTTTTTATTTGTAAAATATAGCTAATCTAAACGTAAATAGGATACAAGTTGCAAAGTTGTTTACATAAAACCGTTCTTATAAGATGTAACTACTTCCCTATGACGTTTTGTTAAACCTTTAAAAAATTTAAATCCTTAAACTTTGTGAAATCTCACAATACGTTTCGCTTGCAGCTTCTCGCTATCCGCTTTTCCTAAGAAAAGTGCCAAAAGTGTTTATGAAAATTACAAAATGCTCAAGTTTGAACGATTAGGTTTCTGCTGATGCAAAATGTTTAAAAAGGAAAAAGTTATAATTAATTGTCCGTGTGCCTCGAGTATGCAACTTATGTGGAAGTTGCCTGTTGCACAGTACTCACGTTAAATAAAAAATATAAAGCTATATTAAATTTAATGTATAAATGGCAGGACTCAGACCTGGTATTCTAATAGTAACTTATTGAAGTGCCCAAGTATGGGCACTTAAACGCTGTTATTATAGTATATATTCTAGCGGTATATATTCTGCCTATTAAATTGGCTCATTACAACAGACAAATTGAAAGCGCTCAACTAACATTAATTGCACTATAATCGGTGCTCATTGTTGTCACGTGTGGTGGGTGTTACGTGAACCTCTCGGAGCAAATTACTTTGTAATGACTGACACACCCAACCCCTCTGGTAAACGATAGGCTGTCTTTCGTTATTGTTTTCGTCGTTAAGGCTGATTGTTACTGGCCGATTCTTACCTCTTAGTTGGTTACAGTTTTCAATAACAGATGTACTTAATGAATTTACCCACCAAAATAACAAATCCTATGCTATAATACGAGCAATGTCTGAAGAGATGTGTGTTCCACGATCTCGAAATCTAGTGGGTAGATTTTGCTTAAACTTTGCGTTCAAGAGTATTTTGGCAAAAAATAAGTTTAGAAACAGCCTCAATCCCAAAAAAATGTAATTTGGTCTAAATTTAAGTTTGAAAATTGTAATTCTTAACATTGGTCTTATGAGTTGCTATTTTGGTAACGAAATAACAACTAAAAATAAACAAATAATAAACCAAAATTTAATTTTAAGCAGTTTTTTAACAGTTGTTATCTGTGAAGAGACTGGTGTAGATTTAATAGCTAGATTACCATGACACTATAACAAAAGTGAATTAAAAAAAACGAGCAAAGCTCTGTTAACCTGGTACTACATATAATATAATAAAACTAAATTTTAAATTCAAATCAAGTTTAATATTTTCATACTTTTCAACTCCTATATTATTATTTATTATTATTTTTTACCAGAATTATTTTCAATTATAAGTATTTTATTATTATCATTAAGGGTAGTTGGTAACTTTTCATTTAAAAACCATGGTTAACTTAAGAGGGCATCTCGTAGTTCCCTGGATTAAATTCAAAATGATCATTGAAATCATTGTCTGAAATCCTGAAAAATGCCCTGAAATGGGCTGATATTTGGCCAAAACCGGCCAGAATCCGGTCAAAAACCGGTCAATTTGAAGCTGAAAGCGATAAAAAAAAACTACGAGTGTCCCAGTTCCGGTGTATTATATCTACTAGTGTTATTTTTGAATTAAAAAAATACACATATATGAAGGTTTAACTTTAGATTGAAGATCATCTTCGATTACCACGAAATAGGTTTTATGGTGTTTCAAATAGGGAGTTATTTTTCAATTTTTTCATATTTGAATCAATACTCAATTGTAAGCTAAACATTTATCAGAGTTCAAACCCATTTTCTTAGGTATTTCAACCCGTTAAACTTGAGTGGCAATTTGAGCTATTGTAACACAGAGTGCTTCGTCCAGAAAGCTAAAAATATTAGCAATAGGCCTACTATTTTCTTGAGATATTGGTTATAAAATAAGTGTTCTTTATTTATTAACCACCTCAGATAAATTCACCATATCATGAGCGATAAGAATGCAATATTTTTACAGCTAACAGTAAATTACGTAGGTCTAGTATTTTATATAACTTCTTGATTAGCATTATAAGTGTTGGTATTGATATTCAGGTTGATATAATAAAACGTCTTCCAACACTACTCGATATATTTACACTTATACTGTAATTGTTTACAAGACGGTAAATATACAGAGTGGAATGAAGTTAGTGGTTAATATTTTAGCGGAACAAAATAGCCACAAAATGTGATAAAACTGTGTATTAAAAAATATTTTACTCAAACAATTGTGGTCAATAGAGGTATTTTTCATATTTTTCAAAATTCGGTACTTTTATTGGAAAATCCTAATTTTCTCAGAACAGGACCTTGTGTCGATAATATAATAAAATTTTTGGATTCTGCATAAAACTTTCAATAAGAATAACAAGATAAATTATGAGTTCATTATTTATCATTCATTATTATTATCTTTTATAAACACAATATTAAACACAAACTTCATTCCACCCTGTATATAAAAGATAATGGCGATTGATTTCGACCAGTCACACCGGTAATCATCATTCCCAATCCGAGTCTCGGATTGGGCCTGATGATGACCGATGTGACAGGTCGAAATCGATTGCCACTATAAGATATTTTATTTATATTTAACGTCTTGTAAACAATTACAGTATAAGTGTTGATATATCGAGTAGTGTTGGAAGACGTTTTATTATTTCAACCTGAATAGTATTATGGCAAACACCAACTTGATGGCTCATCGAAAATATTAATGGTGGAGTCGGAAGAAAATATTATTTTTCAATAGTAGTTTTAAATTATTTTAGTACTAGCCACAAACTGCACCACTCAACTTCATGAGTACATGTCGCAATCGTCATGGCCATTTGTGACAACAATGGCGGATAACGGTCCACTCGTCACCCTAATATACCCTACCCTTACAGTAGCCGGGTATTGTCCGTCCTTCCAAGATCCTTCTAATCAACATTTTGATATTCCAGTCTTCATTTCTCTTTTTAAACTAATTTCCTTCTCATATGAGAACCCATGTGTTTTTATTACTATTAAAATGTGGTTTCTGCAACAATTCTAACTATACAAAAACAATTTTTACCTAGCTGCTCACTGGACTAAACTTCCTTAGTTTATTGGGGTAATAATTACAGATCCTGGCAAATTAATCAGCTGGTCCTTGTCAATGCTAGACCTCATCAGTTTCATCAAGCTCACAATTCATTCATATTCACCTTAAAATACACAAAAAATTGCGTCAGTCTCTCAAATCAAGTATCTAGCAGTAGCTCACTTATCATTTTGTTATCAACCACACCCAGCTGTTAAACAACTGTGAAAAATACAACATTTTGTGTTATTTGGTTGCAGTCAACAGAAATTTAAACCAACAGTTATGATAATATAAAAAGTGTTTCTATTTCAGTATTTACATATGACACATTGTGTAACAGTTTTAAACTAACGTAGTAATGTAGAATGACAATAATCTACTAGCTGTTTTATTGTTGCTTTGCCATAGTAAAGATTTGAGTATTAAAACTTGTTTTAGTCACTTACCTACAGGACGAGCTTCATTGCTTTGTTCGATCGGTACAAGGAAAAGTTATTGGCTTGGCTCTTCCGGGATGAACTCGATTGCCAATTTCATTAGTTTCAGTACAGAGCAATCCTATATTAAATACAAATAAATTACACGGTTGGGATGCTTTGTTTTCAGTAAATATCGAACCGATATTCATAATTCATGAGAACTTTAAACGAAGAGTTATGGTAATAAAAAGAAGTGTTTCTATTTCAGTATTTACGTATGACACATTGTGTAACAGTTTTAAACTAACCGATATTCATAATTCATGAGTCAAATTAGAGTGAATGAAGAGTAGATTTGTAGAGCTTCCTTTACATTCACTATCGTCCTTAGGGTCACATTATATAGCCCTTCAAAATTTTGGACCAACGCAGTTATTGTGTTATGGGAAAATTAAATTTATAATTGCCAGCTTTTATATCCTATAATATAATGTCAGTATAGTGTCTGTGGCCATGCATTTTTCACAATCTCAAATCTAACAGGCAGATTTTGCTTAAACTTTACATTTAAGAGTGTTTTGGCAAAAAATAAGTTTATAAACAACCTCAACCTAAGAGAAAATCTAATTTTGTCTAAAATTAAGTTAAAAATTGCAATGTTTATCATCGGTCTTATGGGTTGTCATTTTCGTGACAAAAGTACAACAAAAGGTAAGCGAGATAGAAGAATACTAATTTTAAGCATTCTTTTTTAAACAACTGTTAACTGTGAAGAGGTATAGCCTGATTACCACATTGATACTATAACCAAATTAAATTAAAACCAACGAACAAGGCTTAACAAGCAATAATTTATTATGTCAGCTGTGAGATGTTTTTGATTTTATCATAGAATATTTCGTCACTAGTCCGGAAAGTGGTCGTTATCGGTGCAAGATCGAGTTTCAAGTACGAGGCAAAGCCGAGTACTTGAATTTGATCGAGCACCGATATACACTTTCGGATGAGTTACGAACAGTACTTTTCATCATACCAGCTTTAATAAATTTACAGTTTGGATAAAAATTAATAAATTTTAACCTATATACCTACTCTTACCTTGTTATTTGTTTATCTTGTATTTGAACTATTTACAGCTGTTATTATAACTACTGTCCCGAAAACCACTGTTTCGCGGTCTAGTCCCGAAAACTTTGTTTACCAACACGTTTATCCAACCCACCGGGAATCAACTAGTTTCGAACACAGCTGACTGTTCCGAAAACAACGTTTATCGCAATGGTATGATGAAAAATTTCTTTTGGCGTATCAAGTTTTACCGTAGTGGAGCAAGGTAATTTAGCTTGTATAACCCACAAAGAGTGCTGAATTATGTCAATGAAATGTGAATATTTCAAACTCTCTTAATGCAGTTCTCTAATAATATTTTTAAATAACCATTTTACGTGTTAAACATATTCGCCTTACGATACAAGAAATAAAAGTCCTATGGTCACAGCCCTAATGGCGATAAAAATAACCACGTTTTCCCAGTTTGGGTCAAAAGAATTTGTATATTAAATTTCAACCCACTAACATGAGTTCAAATTGGAGATTTATTGATGAAAGATTTACTGCCTTGCCTTATAAATTTTCTAATTTTATATGTGTATTTTATTATTCAAACAGGTAACATGACAGTCCTTGGATATTTTTGATTAAGATTGAGTTCTTTACGATTTTGGCCAACCAAACTTTCATCGACTTGTCACAAGTGAACCACGTCTTTCTATAAGCACTTTTGTCCTTTTTGAAAAATCCTCAAAAATACTACCAGGTTACAAAGTTTTTTTTTTATAATCCATGTTTTTTCTTATCATTGTTTAAAATTAAAAAGTTTAATTTTATTTCATTCGTGTATTATTATAGTAACATACGGTACTGTAGGCCGAAAACAAACCATGTCATACGCAGTCGCTAGCCCCAACAAGCTACACAGCTCGAGCTTACAATATCGAGCTTACAGGGATGCTGAGTGCAGGAGTAATCGCAATGAAGGAAATCGGAGCGGCGCCGGCGGCGCGGCAGTAGAAGCTTATTCTGGGGTTAAAGCTTGGGGCCGCAGTAAACATTTCGTGTCGTTTACCACCCACTCCATAGTTACGGAACTTAAACTGAGCCATTGGAGATAATTTATAATGTATAACTCACGATAATTGGAATAAAATTAAACACACCAAAAAATATATTATGTATTAATTTTAATCTTACGTTTATTGTTAAACTAGCAAACAGCCCGTAAAAAATGACGGGTAATTTTCATGATTATTCATGAATTTGATGTTTACCTTTGAAAATGGTCAAAGAATTTATTAATACACCGACAACATAGTATTCAAACTAAAGTTTTTCCATTTCTTTAGCAATGTGAACAGTTATCTATATATTAATAGGCAAGCATGTTTCTTTTCCTCCTTTTTTTCAGCTTGTGCGCAACGTAAAAGAAACCCTCGCATACCGTTTGAAAGGTCATGTCTTGTAAATTGAGCAGAATGGTATTTTGATTCACATCGGCCCCCGAGGCTACGTCCTACAGGCTTTGAAAGATTTAATGTTAATCTTATGGGAGAAGGAGAAGGATAATTGATTGATCATGAAACCGCTGTTGTAATAACAAATTATAGCAAATCAGGAAGAACTGTTTGTTTTATCTGTATTTTTTTAAACTAATTAGCTAATTAATTAGGGGTCTCAAGATCAACTAAATATTTACTATCATATAGTTTTACAATAGGCCTATGAGACTTTACAAAAAAAGATATTGATTAAAGGGTTTTTAACCGTATTTCTATATAATCAATTCCAGATGTATGGTCAATTAATAAATAACACGTAAGTTTAAATGCATAAATTCAATCATCTATATTAAATAAACTCTATTTATAGTATATCAACCAAAATTTTATTAAAGCATCAGTTGTTAAATACTTATTTCACTGCTCTAAAAACCACTGCAACATTACGTGTCCTTGATTTAATTTGTATCTGTCATCATAGAATTAAAAAGTTGTCTGTGTTTGTTTACAAAAACTCTTTGTAAAACAGCAGTGGTGTCAAATTTCAATGTAAGATATGGATCACCTGGAGCAGTAAACAAATCGACAAAATCACGTCTTATATTGATCTAAATAATGTCTAATTTTCATTTTGCGGCTTTATAAGGCATTTTCCGAGGGATACCATATTTTTCCTATCACCTAGGGGTCATAAGAAATCCATTGACAGCAAAACGGCCTCGATCCGTTCAGTAGTTCTCTCTCTAGACCCTTAAATGCACTCTTTTATTATATAAGAAAACCTATAATTAATTTACAATAAACAAAAAAAATTATTCAATTACGACGGATAATTTACTAATTAATTGATATGCAAGGATCCTCTAAATAATAAACATCTCAGATTTTTAGAATAGAAATATTTCAAAAACTGTAAAATACCGCTTATAAATTTGGTGGGGATACCTGAGTAGTTCCTGTTAGTTGGAAATTACTCCAGTAAATATTCATTAAAGATAAAAGTCCTCTCAAAGTATTCACCGTACCTAAGCAACCCAAACGGAGAGGTGATTTACATAACGGTCTTTTGTTATGTCTCTTGTTTCACCTCGTGTGTGAAGCGTGCGAGGGCACATTCGAAGTGGTAAAGCTTCACAGGTATATTGTGTTTATATGCATTTAGAAGTTAAGTGCGAGAATATAAATTAGGGTAAAGTATTTTTTATCTTAAATATTTTACTCACAATTTTGCCTGGAAATTACGCTTTTGAATAACAATGCAGAGTTTACGTCTAGAAAGTTCGTTAATATATATCAACAAACAAACATACCCTTCACATTTTTATGCAGATCCTGAATAAAGAATTTATAAATAAATATTAACGAAAACATTATTGCAAGAAGTTTTAGTTATTTTATTTCATTGAGTAGCCTACTCGGGGGAGAGATACTACATTTCATTGGTGACTTACAATAATAGTATAGTCGAACAGACTTTTACGATTAAAGTAAATTAGGTATGCATGTAAAGTAATTAATCTATTTTGAGATACCGTACCTTTTAATCCCTAGGAAAAAACTACTTAAATAGTGAAGCAAGAGGTACGCGACAACATATTATATCATAACACAACATATAATAATATTTGGTGTGTGTAACAAATGAAGGTTGACTCAAGTGGAGTTAACTGTTATGAGTGCTACGAGGCATTCTAAGAACTCTTGGCTGATTGTAAAATACAACAAAGAAAAAATGTAATTCTTTTTAGTAAATTATTAACATAAAAATGCATCAAACCTCTGTGTTACAACAGTTTGTAAAATGAAAGTGAAGAAATTCAATGAATTTATTTAGCATTTTTAAAGAAAAATTAATGAATTTGTAATTAATTCAGTCTGAAAAGCTTAGAGATTAGTTGTTGGTAATTATAATTTTTTTTTTATTTCGATACCAAAACTACTTTAATTTAGGAAAGTGAATTTCACAGCTTACAAATTTGAAAGTTAAAATAATCATTACATGTAAAGGGGTTTAAACGAAATTGTATAGCTTATTTTAGTCTCACAAGAACTTTAATAATGTAACGGATTAGTGTTAAGCTTCTGAGACAATTACCTTCTGTACGGTACAATGGATTTCTCAGAACACAACAGTCTTAAAGTATAAGATATCGTTGACTACAAGTTGTACAAGACATTGGGAGTAACATTTTTCTTTTATATTTTAGTTAACTAAAATACAATTTAAATTTCATGAATTATGTTCTTGCATTGAATTAAGTTAATTTTCATAAATATACAGGCATTGTTTCTTATGCAAACTGTCCCTATTAGAATAAGGCCATTATATGTAACTAGACGTTTACCCGTTCTTCGTACGTAGGGTGAGTACTGTGTAGCTTATATGAACGAATTACCGAAAAATTGGAGGGTTAAAGATGAATGAGCTTTGCTGGAGAATCTTTTTCCTAGGGATGGATAACTGAGTCTGTATCCATGCAGAATGCAAGTGTTGCAGTCTGTGATAAACATGATATAATTTTCTCAAGCTAATTGAAAAACATATTAAAATATCCCCATAAGATACCTCAACGATCCCTCTTATAGCACGGTATAGCAGTAAGAAACCTTTTCATTTTTTACTAAAGCCGTTTTTGTGTGACAAGAGGGCAAAGATTGGTACTTTAGCACAAATTGGCTTCTTTCAGACGAGGAGGCAAAGGCCTAATATCGCGCAGGAGACGCAAGTCCTTCACGCCACTCTCGCCTATGACAGAAAAAAGATCATCAATAAAGCCATTTACATGTTAAAAGCGGACAAAGGAGGGCCCACGGACAGAAACTCAAGATTTTATTAATATAGATGAGTACCCCAAAGTCCATCGTGTAAAAACACCAGGAAATCTTTTAAAATTAAAACATCTCAGAAAAAGCGCTCTGATGAAACAAAAATAAAAAAATAAAACAATAGAATTGAATCCAACATTCTTTACTCATTTGAGTGTTAGTCTACTGAAAGGATGTTGGAAGTTTTATGACAACTTTACCATTACACTAATCGGCGATCGTCGCAGTCAGCACCTGATACCCTCAACGAGTCGCTTAGCCCAATGTAAGCTTTTGTAAGCCTAATGTAAGAATTTTCATAGTTCTTATTTACTAATGTATTATGTTTATTCGTATCAAATGAACGATAGCACTGAGTTAATATTATTTTTTAAGTAGTAAAATATATTAAATATATCTTGTACTCTAAAAATATTTAATAACATATTTAATTTGAGTTTTGTCTGCTTAGAATCTCGAAGTTTTATTTATTTTTATGTTTTATGCTTCGCAAAATCCAAAATAGGTGTAAGCTATTTTTTCTGTCCATGACGCTAACGGGCCATATTTTCCCAATTTTTACATGAAAAAAGGCTTTAATCGATGCTCTCACACGATACGATGGTGACACGATAAAATAGGTTTAACCTTAAACACGTAAATGTGGAGTTATTGACTCAAATAAATAGAATAGTTCAATACAACATGACAAATTGGTTACTAGCCTATTAATACTGTCCTTTCCTGTACACCACACCCCTGTGCCCCCCATACTTCCCGTATCCCCGAAGATAATATTTTAGCAATATCGTTTGCATAGTCCATCCTCCTTCAAAGCACTTCTTACAATGCTGTATTATTAAGACAAACGTTGTAAATGGTTCATTTTGTTCTTTGTTAAACCTATATCGAACAATGAAAAATAAGTTTTTTACAAAAATCGTAGTCCTTTTGAGCTATGACGTCATTTAATATAACATAGCAAAGTGGCAAAGAGAAAAGTGGTCTAGACTCTCTCCTAACATTCTGCAACCTGTGAAAAAACCCAAGGTTTTTCTAGGAAAATTACAGATTTGAATACAAACGACTTCGTTGACTCTATAGTTTTGAATGAATAACTCATCTTCACTCAATGTGATCATTTGACTCTCGTTTTAAAAACAAACAAAAATACATAATGTAATCAAAAAGGGCGTTTCTCGTAACACAATTCATCACGTCCAAATTGCTTTTATGATTTGCATACCTGCTAAATTTCAAACCAGTCAATTTAATACTTTTTGTCTCTGTTTTAATGACAAAATAAACCAATCTGCCTAAGTGAAAAATCATAACAAGCCACTTTTTAAGAAACTTTCCAAGGTAAAACCCTTTTTACGTTTGTCCAACCAGCAAGTTAGACACCGAATAAAAGTTTAATAAATGTTTTGTAGAGCTGCATTAAGCATAATTTGAATACAATTTACATCTTTCTACAAAAATATAAATACAGTAATAGTGCCTAGTTTCTATGGTCCTAACTTATACCGATTTATTCTAAAATTCTATCAGTTTTTGTAAAAATTGTATATAATATGTATATTTACATTGATTTATATTATTAAGATGTTTACAGGCCTCTTTTTGACTTACATTGCCCGTCCCCTTTGCAATTGTTCCCCACGCATTGGTCTGTGCGTGGATGATATTAGTAAGGGGTTGAGTTGCTTCAGAACACGTAAATAATACTGATAAATAATACCCAATAGACCGCGGGTTCAACCCTCGACATCGCTGCCATGGTTTTGAAAGCCGGTGAGCTAACCACTAAGCCACTGATCATGGAAACATTATTTGTATGAATATATTGGCAGAAGAATTTTACCCGTTTTAAATGAATTTAATTATTTAAAATGAGTTTAGAATAGCACAGTTGCTAATACCCGTTAAAAATTTTGCGCATATACTGAAACCAGTATTAATATATCGATTCATAAATTTTTCCAGGAGATGTAGATCCTTCAGTTAGTTTACCCGCTTTTAAGGAAGGGTTCGTATAACCTGAATGTTCTTTAATGAATGAAGTAAAATTAGTCAAAGCTATACACATTTTGACATTAAATCATGTCTAACACAGGGAAAACGTGTATATATTTCTATAAAAACTCACCAAATACTTCATTTCATTATATATATATATATATATATATATATATATATATATATATATATATATATATATATATATATATATATATATATAGTTTTATATTATATATTGTTATTAATCAAGAAAGTTTTAACAGAATATAAACGATAAATCCTTATCTGATTCATCCAAAAGTTCTAATCGACAATGAGTAAATTTAATAATTTATTTCATCGAATCTAGGCAAGAGATGAAGACTTGCTGTGTCCGTATCCGAGGAGAGTGGCAAGAGCACTGCAGGGGCGGTCAATTACGTAGGCAGCTCCCTCATATCAGTTGCTCGCTCCTTACCACTACATTGTATTATGTACTTGTACTTGACCAATGTTTATTTTATAATAAATTTCAACTTTAAAATGGTTGTTTTGATATGAAATTAATAATTTTATCTAATTCACTAAAAGTTTTCAGAATTTGACAATTTCGAAAAGATTTTAATAACAATAATTGTACCAATGTTGCTAATATCCAACAAATATGAAATACCACATCACAGAATAAAGTTGTCTTGAGTACACATTACATTTTTATGGTATGCAATTTTTATGACAGTCATCATTTAGCAAACATGAAAAGTAATATAAATATTAAATTGTTTAACTACACTATATTGTAATTTGTGTCATGCTAACTTTATGGTAGATGAAAATTCTAGTCTTTAACTTTTTAATACTTTCTTAAGAGTAAAATTTATATAGGTTATTTAATTAAATTCATGGGAAAAAAGAAATATTAGCACATAACTTATCAGGTTCATGCACATCATATCATACTGACCTAAGCAAGGTCTGCCCGTCTTAATTACTCTTAAATTACAAGCAGCTACAACGAATTATACTGACGTGGCATTCAAAAGTTTGAAACCCTTGTTAGAGTTTTACTAAGTAACTTATTTAATTAACTTCTATATATAAGTACTCACTTGTATTTAGTGAGTATAAAAATATTATTGAAGACTGGAAAAATATATTTTTTGCAAAACATTCATGAATATTTTGTAAATTAGATGAGTAAGTTTGGATTTTCCCTTTACTAAAACAAAGATTTTTATCCTTCATTTGAAGCAGTGTCGTTTGTCAAGTAGACAGTAATCTGAAAACGTTGGGACGCAGAGATAGCCTTTGAGAGACGATCTCATACGAGTATCAGATATCGATATCAGGACCCTCTTTATTGTGAGATACGATTTGTTAGTTTTCGTTTTACTCAGAGAAATGATCTAGACACTATTACATTTAAATTAAATAATATATACGATAAATGAAACAATGAAACACTAAAATACAAAACACTAAAATACTAAAATAACACCTAACCACATCACCACATTGTGATAATGTCAACAGTATTGTGATATATTTTTAGAGAATTTAATTAAAACTATGAGGAATTGGTGGTAAAGTAAGCAAATGGAAACAGTCCGTCTTAATTACCCTTAAATTACAAGCAGCAACAACGATTTGGACTGACGTGGCATTCAAAAGTTTGAAACCCTTTTTAGAGTTTTACTAAACAACTGATTTAATTTACTTCTATATAAGTACTCACTTGCATTTAGTGAGTACTTTTTGTACTCACTTGTATATAAACAAATACAAAGAATGTTTTGAAATACAAACGAAGAACTCTGTTTATATTTAAACACGTGTTCATCTAGATCGTTTCAATACTCGTTAGAAAGCAGTGACTCAATGAACCAAAGAGGAAATACTTAACAAAAACTTCGTTGGAGACAATGAATATTGTTTAAACTGTATAAATAAGAAATTAGTACCATACAAAAGTTAAACCGACGTGATGTCAAAACTACTCGTAAATTAATATAAAAGAAGAATTGACGTTTTCTTGAAATGAGTTTCTGCTTTGAAAGGTAAGTTGTCAGAGAAATACAAAAAGGCAACGTGTGACGGCGGAACTTGTCACATTGATGGATGAGCTCTAGCCTGGGACACCGACGAACCTTTGAATACAACCACTACATCTGATCCCATAAACACTGAAAACGTACACATAACACTCGTACTACTGTATTAAAATGCTGTGGTTTACAAATAAAAATTTGAGATACCATTATAAATGTATTATTACTATGAAATATATATTGTACATGAAATAATACTAAAATCTTTAGAAATGTAATAGCCTAATTTGTATGTACAAAGACTAGTTACATAAAAGTATATCCATTTTTTCCTAAATTAACTTTTAAAGAAATACTACTAAACGAAAACTACAAAACCCTAAAACTGAATACTGAAGCAATTTGCTGATTTAAAGTCCCTTGAGGGTTAGAATTAGGGCAAATGAGGTCCATTAACATTGAGGGACCCACGGGTCAACAATACAGGGAGTCGGTGACGAGTGGACCATTAGTCCGTATTGTTTGGGTCGGCTGGTCTGTGGTGGATTTGCAAGTTTAGTCTTCTGCGCTTATTTCACAGCATACATTTGATAAAAACTTTATGAATTAATAAGAACACCTGATATTTATAGGAAAGCGAAGTTTGGTATCTTTTTTCGAAACTATAATACAAGGTTCATTAAATTTAGAAGAACTTGTATGAGAGGGAGAAATACGATTGGTTCTATTAACGACGATTGTGACTAACTATAAATTATCAGCGGTTAGCTACGAACTAGCTCTCTGTAGTTAGAACAATTAATTCCTTTATATTTTTATATTGTACAGCTTTCATCATTGATGTATTTGATGACGATATATTTGTTCCAAGATGTATATAAAAATGACCTAGGCAATAGTTGGATTAAAATGGGTTTGGTAATTCCAGTGGTGCCGAGGAGGATAATACAGTTGTACGCTCCAGTTCTGATCATAATGGTGCTCACTTCAATTACCTGAGGAACTTCAGCAATCACAAGTTGCAATGCAATCCGAGTTAACCTGTAGTTGTTTGCAGATTACCGAAGGCCACATTCAGTTATAAACGTTAGTCATACACGTGGTGAATTTTATAAAACATCAACCGATCACGTAACCCAACCGAAATTGCATGAGACAAACAATTAAATATATCGCCTCATACTGACGGGAATTGTAATTTATAACAAACATATGCTTTTATTTCCAAAATATATTTTACAAATATATGATAAAGGTAAAAATAAAACGTGCATAGAAACAAAGGCTTCATAATTCCAAAAAAATAATGAAAGTATCGTAGTCATTTCGGTAACAATGGATTTTTTAATGACAGAAAATGTCTAATAACCTGGCGAATGACTTATAACTCATAAAATAGAAGATTATAAATCTTTAACTACTCTCAGTTTAAACACGATAAAAAAGTGAAATAATAAGCTTTAACAAATTTAAGAAGTTTTTGTTTTTGTTGAAACATTTAGGTGCATTACACAACCATGGAATGTATGTTGATGGTTCTGTAGGAAGTTAGGAATGTTTTCATCTTGTATATTATTTTTGAAAACGTCTATTTATTTCAAAAGCAAGGTGCTGACTGAGCCTTGTCCGTTGCTTTTAAATTACATCGTTATTTCGTTACCAAGATTACAACCACTAATAAAGGTTTGCACACAAAAGACGTACGGTTTTTAATAAAGCAATACTTAGCGAATATTAAAATTAATGGAGGATTATTTATACAAAATTAAAACTTATTATATGCCAATTTTAGAAAACAAAGGTTAGATAACATTTGACCTTTAACTACCTTTGGTTAACTGTACTTTGCAGAACTCAAATGCAACACCTCCATCACAAGGATTAAATCTCTTCAGGGACGACACTAATTTCGTGAATGATAACATTAATCAACTCGTACAAATTTCGTGGTTTATGATTATTGTTATAATATTTGTGTTTTACATATGTTATCTTGGTTGTCATGGACACAAAAGAGTTGTTTATTGAATGTTCTAGTTGTAAACAGTGCTTCAATAAAAGTACCTAGTTTAATTCATCTCAGTTCTCTTTATTATTATTGTGTCCTTGAATAGATATTAATAGAAACATAATTACAAATTAGAACTTGAGAAACAGTTTTATTAATACTCATTGAAAACTAAATTGAATCATAACAACAACAAAATTACTAAACATTGTATGACAAGAAAGTAAAACAGCTGATAGATTTTTATACTATTGATTGACCAGTCTTTTGAAAAAGATATAACAATTCTCCCACGCTTTAATTTCTTTGTTTTATGTGCGATAGTCTTCAAGATATCTTGGGAGTTTTCTAGGTCTTGTAGATCGACGTGGTTCTACATTTTGACTTAATTCTCGATTTGTAATAGTTGTTTCGTTTGTCACGATGCGCTGATGCTCATCGTCGAAAGTGGTTTGCTGAGGCACGTCATGTAGTATTAGAGGCACAGGCGTAGACAGAGCATCTGATGATGTATTGTCGGACTGAAATGTAACAGTCTTTCTTTTGATTTCCGTTTTTCTGAGCTGATTAATATGCCTCTTTACCTCTACATTTGATTCATCGAGGGTGATCATGTAGTGAAGTCGCCCTAACCGTTTCTTCACTGTTCCAAGCTTCCACGAAGCTTTGTTGTTAGCATAATGCCGAGCTAATACTCGATCTCCCACGCTTATTTCTCTAATCTTTGTAGTCGAGGCAACATTTCGATGATAGGTGAGCGGTCGGAATGCATCCAACTGATTGCGGATGTTACGTTTTAGATACATTTCTGCGGGCGTTTTGCCATTGGCTAATGGCGTAGAGCGGTAGCGAAACAATATCTCCCGTATCTTACTGTGCATTGGTTGGGGATCATCGGCCATACACTTTAGTCTATTTTTGATGGTTTGCACATTTCTTTCTGCTAAGCCATTTGTAGCAGGATGGCCTGGAGCAATGTGTTTTTGAATGATTCCATTCCTTGTACAAAACCTTTTGAACTGATCACTGACGAATATTGATGCATTATCCGACACCATGATGCATGGAAAACCGTGAGTAGCAAAAATATCCATAAGTAATTCCATTGTCGATTCAGATGTTGGTGGATTACGACAGGGCTTCACTTCCGCCCAACGAGATTTGGCGTCAACTAGAATGAGATAGAAATAGCCTTGGAAAGGGCCAGCATAATCAACATGAACCCTTTCCCAGTTCTCAACGGGTTCATCCCATGGATGATTAACAACTTTAGGTGGATTCGACTTGATTTTAGCACACGGTTCACAGGATTTTGATAAAAGCTCAATATGGCGGTCGATGCCTTCCCAGTATACATGTCGACGAGCCAACTGTTTCATCTTGGTCACACCTATATGAGTCCTGTGCAATTCATCCAGCACTTTTGGTTGGAGACTTTTTGGTATGACTATTCGGTGACCTTTGAAAATAATTCCATTTTCTATCGAAAACTCAAAATTTCCTTTCACGTCCTTCTCGATTTCTTCTCTCAATTTACGAAGTTTATCATCTGAACCAGTTGCCTCCCGGATCGTCTGAGCAGTTATTAATTCTGAAGAAATTTGATTGATGGAAGCTTGACATACAGAAGATACCTCTTCATTCATAGCCATGTCACAACTTCTTGATTTCTGGGAAACAGGAGCTCTAGAAAGACAGTCTGCATTAGTGTTGAGGATACCTTGTTTGTAAACTACTTCATAGTCAAATCCCGATAGGAAACTGGCATAACGGAGAAGTCTCCCTGATGTCATGGCTGGTAACTTACTGTGGTGGTGAAAAATCCTTGATAATGGTCTGTTGTCAGTTTCTAACTTGAAATGACGGCCGTAGACATAGTTGAAAAAATGATCAATAGAAAATATTATCGCAAGGGCTTCCCGATCAAGTTGAGAATAGTTGCGCTCGGCCGGAGTCAAAGAACGAGAGGCGAAAGCTATTGGTTTTTGAACATCCTCGACTGTATGAGATAGAACACCAGCTACTCCCACTGGACTCGCATCACAAGATATTACTATAGAACTATACCCACAGACACAGACAGGAAGACCAATTAATTAAGAAAACCTTAAGACTTTTTATGGATAATGAAACAATTTAATCAAACATTACTAGGAACAATCTTTTACAATAAACATTTTTATACAAAAACAAGATCATCTGTCATAATAATAAAAACATATTAATTTAACATATGACTCAGAATTGATCTTTAACACTCCCCCGCAATTCTACAATTTACTTCACAAACAGTTATGACAGTTACAAGAGTCTCAGCTCATTTCTGAATTTCGTGAACTTGGATAGTGGCAATCCTTAGGTAAATAAATCACCAACTTGATCTTCTGTCGGAATGTATTTTACTTCAACTTTCTTGTTAGAAATTAGTTCCTTGATATAATGAAAACGCACATCTATATGTTTGGATCTTTTTGTTTAGAAAGTCTTAGCCATCTTTATACAGGATTGGTTGTCTTCATATATAACAACCGGAGGAATTTCTTCAAACAAAATTTCAGAAAGTAGTCTCTGAATAAATACACATTCCGTCGCACAAGTTGCAAGAGCAATGTATTCTGCTTCACAAGTAGATAGTGCTACAACTGGTTGTTTTTTGGTTTTCCATGCAACTGTGTTACCAAACACTTTAAATGCGTAACCACTTATGCTCTTTCTGTCTTCTATATTGTTCGCAAAGTCAGAGTCACAGTAGCATTCAATTGGCCTTCCTGTCTTGATGTTATTTTTGTACACAAGAGCCAGATTCTTTGTTCCAATTAAGTATCTTACAATGTTTTTCAAATACTTCCACTGAATTAAGTCGTAACAGTTTTGGTAAGTGCTGAAGTACGTTACAGAAAAACACAAGTCAGGTATAGTTCCGAACATCAGATAAATTAAGCTTCCAAGTAGTTGTTTGTAGGGAACATTTTCATTACAATTACTTCCTTTGTTTAGCTGCAGTTTTGGTAATATTGGCAAAGAAACTGGTTTTGCATCTTCCATTTTTAACTTCTGAATAATTTTCTCAATAAGTTTAGTCTGTTTTAGCTTTAGTCCATCATCAGTCTTTTCAATCGATATTCCAAGAAATTCCAGACATTTACTGTTTGTCAAATCTTTCATTTCAAATTCAGTAATCAACTTATTCTTCACATCATATAAATCATTAACTTCTCTTGCAAGAATTATCATGTCATCAACATATATCACAAGAAAGACTTTTTCTGTGTAATATAAACATGGATCTGGAGTCGATCTTTTGAAACCAAATTGTAATAAATAATCGTTCAAACGGGTATACCAACACTTTGGAGCTTCCTTTAACCCATACAATGATTTTTTTAAGTTTACATACAACTCCGTTTTTAGCTTCTACTCCTTTAGGAGGTTTCATGTAAACAGGAGTTGTTAGTTCTCCATTTAAAAATGCAGACTTGACATCTAGTTGACAAAACTCTAAACTTTTTACGACCAAAATTGATAACAAAACTCTTATTGTGATCATTCGCGCAACAGGTGCAAAGATTTCTTCACACGATTTCTCCCCCTGAAGGAATCCACGAGCGACCAACCTTGCCTTTTTGACAGTCACCCCATTTACAATTTTTTCTTTAAATATCCACCTAGAATCGATCACTTTTTCATTTTCCGGAGCTTCTTCCACAATTTCCCAAGTTTTGTTTTTATGAAGGCAGTTTAGTTCTTCCTTAATAGCATCATGCCAACCTTCGTCTTTTACAGCCTCTTCATATGATTTAGGACCATCATGAAGGAGCTCATCTACAGCGTAAGCTGCAGTGAAATTCATCTCATAGTCGTTAAGCCATGACGGAGTTTCTTTTCTCTATTTGACCTTCTTAGATTCATTTCTTCATTTTGATTTCCAAGGTCTCTTTCTTGCATCTGTTCAGGTTGTTCTAATTCTTCATTTGGATTTACATTGAGTTGATCAGCTGTTTCTAAATCTCTTTCCACATTATCAGAATCATATAATCGTACATCTTCTGCTTGAATTGATGTGTCAAAATTCTTATTTGTTTGTTTATTTTCTGTACTGAAGAACATTTCATTTTCATTGAATTTCACATGTTTCGCAATAACAACCTTTTCATTACACGGATCCCACAGTCGATAGCCATTGTTTGCATAACCAACCATTACCATTTTAGAACTGCGCTCATCAAGCTTCTTTCTTAATTCCTTGTCTACGTGACAATATGCCACACAGCCAAAAAGCTTAATTTTTGATAAATCAGGTTCGTAGCCATACCACACTTCTGCAGGAGTAACATTCTTTTCAAGTGTTACGGATGGTCTGCGATTAATTAAGTATGCCGCCGAATGAACAGCTTCACCCCAATATGTCTTAGACATATTAGAGTCAATCAAAAGGCAGCGCACACAGTCACAAATGGTTCGATTCAAGCGTTCACAACAACCATTTTGCTGCGGATTACGAGGCACAGAGTATTCTAAAGTTATACCTTTTTCAGAACAGAAATTCTTAAAGCTTTTAGAAACATATTCTCCGCCATTATCACACCGGAGACGATCAATTTTACTACCAATGTGAGCCGTAACTGTTGCTTCAAAGAACTTAAACTTCTCCAACACCTCATCTTTGGTTTTCATTAAGTAAACATGAGTAAAATGTGAGTAATGATCCAAAAAGGATACATAGTACCTCATACCATCGTGAGTTGTAGTATCAAATGGACCGCAAACATCACTTGAAACAACTTCTAGAATTCTTTTTGGTTTTCTCTCATCAGGTAAATTTTGATAACTATTTCGAGTTTGTTCACCTCTTAAACACACATCACAAGGTTTCTTACCTGGATATGCCGATGCATGACCCATTCGTCTGTGCATCGAAATTTCACTTTCCTTAGTCTCAGACTTAAAACTATTAGCTTGAACATTAAAAGGTAAACTTAACTCAACTATATACAAATTACCATCAACATGACCATTCAAAATTACAGTTCCATCTGTCCTCTCAATATGAACTTCATTACTAGAAAATGTAACTTTGTGACCTTTTTGTTTAATCCTTCGAACAGACAACAAATTCCGTGTAAGGTTTGGACATTCAATAACCTTCTCAATTGTTAAGTATCTTCCATTTGGAAGAACTAGTCTTAAAGTACCACATCTTGTAGCCTTTAGAGTTTGACCTTGTTTAGCTACTTTAATGTCAAAATCAATATCTTCAACATTTTCAAGAAAAACCCCAATTTTAGAATCGACAAGGTGGTGAGTGGAACCAGAATCTACAACAAAGCTTACAAGATTCTCACCGCTACCAAAGACTCCCTTGTCTTCTGAGATAAAGCATGAATCGTTATTTGCTACATGAGTTTTAGGTTTGTTTTTCAGTTTTGGACAATCAGATTTACGATGCCCTTTTCATTACATTCATAACACCGAAACTTAAACTTCTGATTTTGATCATTTACTTCCCTAGCCGGAAATTTTGACTTTTTATAGAACTTTTGTTTCTTTTGACCGACAAAGGCAGAAGAATCATTCAATACTTTGCCTGATTCCCTCTGAATGCGTACTTCCTCAGAAAGCAACTGATTTTTCAAAAAATCTAATGTTATCGCATCAGGATTTTGGTGAAACAAAATATCTACAGTGCGAGTTACCGACTGATATTGTGAAGGCATTGAGGATAAAAGAGTAGTTATTATTTCTTGGTTATCCATACTACCTCCAGCAGACTTAAGGTCATTTACCAAAGTTTCAAATTTATTGAAATAAGACAACAGCGAAGACTCACCTCGGAACTTCAAGTTACCCAATTCTTGTTTGATACGTACTTGTTCTCCGATCCCAGACATACCATAGGTCTTCTTTAGAATGTCCATCATCCCCTTTGCTGTCTTCTGACCCTTAACTGTCGACATTATATCATCCGTGACATGCTGGATGATTAATCCTCTAGCCCTAACATCTTTTTCCATAAACGCGGCCTTACTATCTTGATCTTGAGGAACTTCTTCATTTATTACGTTCAATACCTTGTTTTGTTCTAATAACAATTCCAACCTAAAAAGCCAATTACTAAAATTGTGCCCCCCAAAAGGTTTTAGAACAAATACTGGTGTTCCCATTGCCATTACTGGTGTTCCCATTGCCATTTCCAACAAAGTCAACCTTATTCTCAATTAAAAGTTGCCCATAACCTATAGAACTATACCCACAGACACAGACAGGAAGACTAATTAATTAAGAAAACCTTAAGACTTTTTATGGATAATGAAACAATTTAATCAAACATTACTAGGAACAATCTTTTACAATAAACATTTTTATACAAAAACAAGATCATCTGTCATAATAATAAAAACATATTAATTTAACATATGACTCAGAATTGATCTTTAACAATTACAAGAGGTAGGGCTGGATTGTATGGTATGAGTGTTCGATCGCTGGAGATTTCATCTTTCAATCTAATGAAAGCCGCTTCGCAGTCAGCAGTCCACTTGAATCTTGCATCCTTCCTTAACAATTTACGGAGTGGATAACTGACAGTTGAATGATCCGGCAAAAACTTGGAATAGAACGTTACCATACCCAAAAATTGCCGTACACCTTCCTTGGTGATCGGTCGGGGCATATCCTTGATAGCTCGAACTTTCTCAGGACTCTTAGAAACCTTATTAAATTCAATAATATGACCTAAATATTCCACTCTTTCTTGGAAGAACTTGCATTTCGATTTATTGATATGGAGATCATGTTGTTCAAGTCTTTTAAGGCAGAGTTCCAGATTTTTCTGACATTCTATCTTTGTGGCACCATGTACCAAGATGTCATCGAAATAGGAAATTGTCTTGGGTAGTCCTTGAAGCACTTGGTCTATAATCCTATTGAATTCACTTGGAGCAGTCTTTATCCCAAAAGACAGTCGATTCATCCTGTACGTTCCTCTGTGAGTCGAAATGGTTTGTATTTGACTGCTTTCTTCGTCGACGGGGACGTGCAGATAGGCCTTGTACAAATCAAGATGGCAAAAATAACGAGATCCCTGAAGGCTGTTGATAATGTCTTCGAGGCGCCGAATAGGGTAATTAGCACTGACTAATTGTTTGTTAACTCCAATTTTATAATCAACACATAGCCGCACGCTACCATCAGGTTTTGGAATAACGACTAAAGGCGAACCCCAATCGCTTGTTTCTACTTTTGAAATTATGTGTTGAGCTTCAAGGCTATTCAACTCTTCTTCAACCTTTTGGCGTAGAGCGTACGGGACAAGGCGATCTTTGATGAATACAGGTTTTGAATTGTCTCGAAGAGTCAATGAAACGGTGAAGTTGGGAATGCATCCAATTCTTTGTTCAAATACAGTTGAGAATTTGGAGACAATTGCATCAACATCTCCAACTTTTAATACTTGAAAAGATTCATTGATGTCAGATTTTATTTGATCGAGCTCATCAAGCTTGATGTTGAGATGACGTATCCATGTACGTCCCAATTACGAATCATATTCTTCGGGCACAATGTATAACTCCTCAATTGATTTTACACCATTATATTCCACCATTACTTTAACTTTACCATCAGGTTGAAAAACATTTCCAGTGTACGAACGGAATGCTAACTTCGTAGGTTGAATTTCATTCGGGAGATTCAAACTATGGAACTTGTCTCGGGGAATAAATGTAAATCCGGTACCAGAATCTACTTCAAAATTTATTGAGCGTCCCTCCAGGTTTACAGAAGCTATATACTTGTCCAAATCATTTGAACGAATTGTCTTATGTTGGTGTTGGTATACATCCACGATTTCGTTGACATCAAAATCGGTCAGACAGTCGTCCTCTTCATCACTTTCAGTGTCAGAAATACGATTGGTAAAATTCGAAGATTTTCGATCACGGAAAGATTTTCGATCATGGCTGTTCAAACTTCGTTGAGATTCCATCAATGTTCGAATACACACTTTTTTGACGTGGCCACTTCGGTTACAGGAAAAACACTTTAAGCTGTCTGGGTTAGACCTACAATCTTTTGCAAAATGGCCACTTTTTCCACACCTTATGCACAAATCTTTTATACCAAGTTGTTCATAGTCAACTTGACTCAAAGACCTAGAAACTTTACGTGAAGTAGCTTGAAATTTGGTGCCGGAACTACCCTTGGGCCCTGACCGACTTGAGATTGAACTAGACCGGTTTTGATTGATCTTTAGAACGTTTGAAGTAGGCTCAGGCTGCAACTGACCAGCAATCTTTCTGCTGTCCAGCCTGGACGCTTCGAGCGCTAACGCTTTCTTTAGAATGTCATCAAAAGACAAGGACTCCGATTGCAAGAGCTGTTCTCTAATGAAATTGTCCTTAATACCGCGAATAAATTGAACCCGCATAAAAATTTCTGTGATCGGAGTGGCACAACTGCAAGGAGACTTGAATTCACAATCAATAGAAAGGCGGCGCAAAATCGAAACGTAATCGGTGATATTCTGCTCCTCAAGCTGGTAGGTAGATAAAAACTTGTGTTGGGCAACCATAACATTTCCCTTGGGACATAAGAACTTCTCCAATTCAGTTAACAAATCGCTATAGGATAAATCAAGTGGAGAGCGAGGTGAAACCTGAGACACCAAAGAGTCATAATGGGTAGCTCCTATTGAATTGAGAAGCAGTTGAGAACAATATTTTGTGTTGCTACTGATACCTCTCATTGAGGTGTAGTTCTCAAATCTCTGTCAGTACTTCTTGAATGATTCTTTTTTAGGATCGTAGTTTTCAAAAGAGTGTATAAAGGCCAAACTATTTGTTGAACTCAAAGATGATTGTGGACTAGTCAAAGTAGAGGTAGTTTGAACTTGTAGAAAATGTGTAATTAACTTTTGCTGTTCTTGAAACATTTTCACAAATGTTTCAAACTGTTCTTGATCCATTTGCGAGAGTTGATATGGAACAATTGAACACTAACAAGAATAAATTAAAATCCAAGAGCTTGTCTGATGATTTGACATAAAAGTAACTGTTTTAGGAAAATCATGTTGGACACAAATAATAACATCACTTTTCAATCATAGAGTGTTTGATTTAAATTAAAAAAGAAAACTATGACAAAAAAATGCAAATGTTTACCTCGTCGCCAACTATTGTGTCCTTGAATAGATATTAATAGAAACATAATTACAAATTAGAACTTGAGAAACAGTTTTATTAATACTCATTGAAAACTAAATTAAATCATAACAACAACAAAAATTACTAAACATTGTATGACAAGAAAGTAAAACAGCTGATAGATTTTTATACTATTGATTGACCAGTCTTTTGAAAAAGATATAACAATTATTCTACAAAATTAATTCCCCAATTTACTAGAGGTTATGGGCCATTTATTGTAAATCAGTGAAAGATCTGTTAAAGTTAAAGTTTGTTACTAAAATGTCCATTCCTCAAAGTTCTCTACCTATTGAGAGACTGAAAGGCAGAGAGAATTTTGATTCATGGAAATTTGCTGTACAAGCTTACTTGGAGGACTTGGATCTGTGGGACTGTATATCGGGTGTAGAACCGGATAAGAGAAAAGATGCAAAATGTCGTTCAAAGCTGATTTTATTGGTCGATCCGGTGAATTATGTCCATATTCAAAATACGACCACCGCAAAGGCAGCTTGGGAAAATCTGACAAAGGCTTTCCAGGATGACGGTTTAATTAGAAGAGTTGGACTTCTCCGTATTCTAATAACTACAAAACTAGATGATTGTAGTTCTGTTGAAGAATACGTGAACCGTATAGTCACAACTGCACACAAGTTGACAACTGTGGGTCTGGAGGTCAGTGATGAATGGGTAGGAACCATATTACTTACAGGATTGCCCAGTCGGTATGAACCGATGATAATGGGTATCGAAGCTTTCGGGAGGAAAGTAACTGCAGATGCGATAAAAACTAAGTTATTGCAAGATATCTCTACAGTAAAAGCAGATGATTCAACTTTTATGAAGACAGTTTCTGCCTTATTTGGTTCGAATTCTAGGAGGAAGAATAGTAATACAAATTACAAGAATGGGATCAAGATTATCTCTGATAAGGGATTGAAGAAAGGCCCAAGGTGTTATAAATGCAATGATTATGGTCACATAGCGAAAAACTGTTCCGCTAAGGGTGTGATGGACAAGAAAGACTTAAGTTCCAAAAAATCAAATGTGTCGCTTTTTGGTGCATTTTCAGTGCAAACTTGTGGTACTAACGAGTTTTTTTTAGACAGTGGCGCATCGTGTCATTTATGTGTGGACAGTAGAATGCTCCTGCATCAAAGGAAATCCGAAGTACTGACGATCACTACAGCTAACAATGAGAAGATGGTGACTGATACCGTTGGTGATTTGAAACTTCCTGTTTCTATATATGGTAAAACCGCTGAAGTAAATGTAAGTAACGTACATTATGTACCAAACTTAAAGGTCAATCTATTATCTGTAAGTCAAATTGTAAGCAAGGGAAATTCTGTAGTATTCAATGATAGTGGGGCCAAAATTTTCAATTCAGGAGGGCAACTGATTGCTTCTGCTAGTTTGACTAACAATCTTTTTAAGTTGGATATGATTTCAGATAGGTCTGTATTTTCCATGCAATGCAATGATATGATTCTCTGGCATCAGCGCATGGGACATTTGAATGTTGAAAGTCTTAGGAAATTAACTAATGGTTTGGCTGATGATGTTAAAATATCTGGTAAACCAGAGACTGTTTGTGATACCTGTATGTTGGGGAAGAGCCACCATTTACCATTTCCTAACAGTGATTCTAAAACTAGCCATTGTCTGGAGCTAGTACATTCCAACTTGGTGGGACCTATGGAGGTAAATAGTCTTGGAGGTTCTAGATATATTTTGACGTTTCTAGATACAGTCATATGTGTTTTGTTTATTTTCTGAAAACAAAGGACCAAGTCGCTGACCATTTTAAACAGTTTAAACAGTTGGTAGAAAATCAGACCGATAGAAAAATAAAAGTTTTGAGAACAGATAATGGTACGGAGTACTGTAACCGTAACTTAGCTGAATTTTTTAAGTCATCAGGAATTGTGCACCAGACAACCTTTCCTTATTCCCCTCAGCAAAATGGAAAGGCGGAGCGTCTCAACCGTTCTCTTTTAGATCGAGCAAGATGTCTGCTGATAGAGTCTGGGCTTCCAAAGGTATTTTGGGCTGAAGCAGTGAACACTGCCACTTACCTTCTGAACAGATCGCCATGCAGGTCCGTGGATTCCACTCCATTACAAGTATGGTCAGGTAATAAGCTTACTTTAAGACATCTTAGAATTTTCGGTTGTAAAGCATTTGCTCATATTCCTTCCGAGAAACGTAGAAAACTCAGTCCTAGATCTACTCCTTGTATATTTGTTGGGTATTGTGAAAAAAGTAAAGGGTACCGATTGTATGACCCACAAAAGAAAGTTACATTCATGTCTAGAGATGTTACTTTCTCAGAAAAGCAGTGGGGGAGTTCATTGTTACCAGATTCTTGTCAGGATGCAGGCAAGTATTTTTATGTATATCCAGACGAACCTGAGGTAACTTTGTCTGATGAGGACACTGAGGACTCAGATTCCACCCCACGTACTTCTAGTAATGACTGTACATCTTCAAATGTAAGTAGTATTGATGGTACTGGCCCAAACATTGGTCATAACGCAACAGTTCAACAGCAGGACTATGAAGCTGTGTATACTAGACCACAACGAGACAAAAAACCTCCGGCTACGTTGGATGATTATGTAACGTATTCAGTTTTCTCCACTGAGGTATCCGATCCGATATCTCGTGAAGAGGCATTGAATTGTGAAAATAGGGTTTCATGGAACAATACCATGGACCATGAATTTAAGTGTCAGATAACAATACCTGGGAATTGGTCGAACTCCCGGAATCAAGGAAACCAGTGGATTGTAAGTGGGTTTTTAAGACTAAAAAGGATTCTGAGGGAAATGTCACTTGTTATAAGGCAAGACTAGTCGTGAGGGGATTCGACCAAAGGAGGGGAATTGATTATGATGAGACATTTTCACCTGTTGTCCGTTACAGTTCGATAAGGTTTTTGATTGCTCTTGCTGCTGAATATGATCTGGACATAGACCAAATGGATGCGGTTTCTGCTTTCCTACAAGGGGAACTCGATGAGGAAATATATATGTTGCAACCTCCTGGGTACGAAGATGGTACAACGAGAGTATGCCGTATAAAGAAGAGTATCTATGGTCTTAAACAGGCCAGTAGAGTATGGAATAAAAAATTAGACTCGTGTTTAAAGAGCTTGGGATTGAAGCAATCAAAGTTTGATTCATGCGTTTATTATCGAATTGAGGGTGAAATTATGTTTTTACTCGCAGTTTGGGTTGATGACATTTTATTGTTCTCCAAAAACAGTAAATTTAAACAGCAAATGAAAACTCAGTTAATGAAGTCTTTTAAGATGAAGGATTTTGGCGAGGCCAAGTCTGTGCTAGGATTTCAACTAACTAGGGACAGAAAGGCGAAGAAAATTTGGATAAGCCAGGAAACATACATTGAAAATGTATTGAAACGTTTTAGAATGGACGAGTGTAATCCTGTGTCAACTCCAATGAGCTGTCATGACAAATTTAGTAAACAACAACAGCCACAAAGTGAAGAGGAAAGGAAGAAGATGATGAGAATGCCTTACCAAGAGGCCATTGGAAGTCTTTTATTTGCGGCCCAAGTTACAAGACCTGACATAGCTTATGCTATTAGTAATCTAAGCAGATTTAACAATAACCCGGGGATACAGCACTGGAATGGTGTTAAACATGTGTTCAGGTACTTAAGAGGAACTTCTACGCTGAAATTACAATTTGATGGTTCAAAAGGTGGGAGTTTCTTTGGATATTGTGATGCTGACTGGGTGAGTGATCCTGATGAAAGACGATCTGTCACTGGATACATATTTATGAAGTGCGATGGTCCTATTACTTGGTGTACCAAACGACAGCCTACGATTGCACTTTCAACCACAGAAGCCGAATATATGGCTATGTCTTCTGCAGCACAAGAAGCTTTGTGGTTGAATGGTTTAGCAAAAGAAATTGACCCCTCTGCAAAGAGTCCTGTACAAATAAACTGTGACAATCAAGGTGCAAAGAATTTAGCATTAAATGGAATATACCAAGCAAGAACAAAACATATTGATGTGAGACATCATTTCTTGCGAGAGAAGGTCCAATCTAAACTCCTGTCGTTCATTTATATTCCTACAACAGAAATGGTTGCTGATTCTTTAACAAAGTCGCTTGATAGCAAGAAGTTCAGAGACTGCATAAAGTGCCAAGGACTGCACAAATAAGGAGGGTGTTATAATATTTGTGTTTTACATATGTTATCTTGGTTGTCATGGACACAAAAGAGTTGTTTATTGAATGTTCTAGTTGTAAACAGTGCTTCAATAAAAGTACCTAGTTTAATTCATCTCAGTTCTCTTTATTATTCTACACAATTAATTCCCCAATTTACTAGAATTATAGACACAGCTAAAAGTCACACACTACAAAATTGTAAAAATTGGGAGGAAATCAAGAAACATTGACAAAACAAGAGGTAATCCGTCCAGAAAACATGTAAACTTTATTGCAATCAAAAGTTTAACTAAGTGGGTAATTAAAAGGTAATGTTTAGAGCTTACAAAATAACGAAATTTGGACAAGAAAAATGCAATCATTAAAGAAATTGTTGTTATCCTTCAGATATGTTAGTCCATAATAATGAGATGTTGGGAAGAGACTCGAGTCCTCCATTTGAAATTATGAATATCACATTGACTACATCATTTTACACAAATAACTGCTATGACAGGTATTATTAAGTTAAAAACTGTCCATCTCCCGTGTACCAATGTTAAAAATTACTATTTTTAAACGTAATTTTAGACAAAACCCGATTTTTGATAGGGTCGAGACTGTTTCTAAACTTATTTTTTGGTTGAAACACTCTTATATGCAAAAATTAAGCAAAACCTATTGGAATTCGTGATTGGTGGATAATACATCGCCACAGACGCTCCTCGTATTATAGGACAAGTAAAACCGATTGCTGTTATGAGTGCTGCAGGTGACAATTCGGTCCAAGAGGTGAGGGGTTTCCCGGTCGTCGTCATGACAACGCCATTGAGTGTTTATCTATCCAGGGCTGATATTAGCACAGACATCTCCCTCGTCAACATGAACAGCTTATCTCACAGCATACCCGCACACTCATGTGACTCTTGAACCCTCATAAGTTTACAACCACTAGGGATTAATCAAAAAATTCAAATTCAGAAAATCTATTTTTCTTAGTAAAAGATTTTTAAACAACTTGAACAAATTATGAAAGAGGGGAGAAATGAACAAGCATAATGGTTGACCTGTACTTTTTTCTTATTGGCTCTTAAAAATCTTCATGTATCGGTAATTATGTTAAATGACTATGGTGAGAGTCATTATGTATCTAGCGTTGCATAACAAAGTAATATGTTTATTTTTCCATGGAAGGCACAGTAGTACCTTCAGATAAGGGTGGTTGGTTACATATAATTTACAGTTGTCTCTATTGATTGCATACCAAACCTAACTAAACAAGAGTAAAAGTTCCGCATTTATTATTATTTATTTTGCGACTGCTTCGGGTAAATCTTTACACAATTTGTGATTAAAACAGTTTTATAATAAGTCCGGCTTTTGATGTAACTATTATAAACTATTATAACTAAAATTATAACTATTTGAACCAACGTTTGTGTTTTAATACCTTGAAAATTGAATAGTTTAATTGAAAAGGAAATTGTCAACATTTAAAACTGAACATATCTGGCACAAATTATTTTATTTTGGGTGTATGTCTACGCCAGAGGCATTTTTAACGTTTTGACGGGAACGTTCCAAACCTCGGTATTGTTGCTTCTTAACATCGACCAGTTATTATAAAGCATAATTAGTTAATAGCTGAATGACAAATGGTAACTGGTCTGGAGTCGAATTTTTAAAAAGCTACTAACTTCTCTGGTACGAACCGACAACCTTAAGATTCAAAGGAGAACTTATATAACCACTCAGCTACCCAGCCATTTTGTTGTTTACAAAAGGGATGAATTATGCTAAAACACCCAATTATATCATGGATATAGCGTTTCAGAAGGCTAAGTGGAAAATTCAAATTAGTTTATGTGTTATGACCATCACATATGAGATTTTAACCGGGTTACAATTAATTATAAAAGGGCAATCAGCGCGCGGACACTTGTAACGACCCATTTCCACATGTTAACGAGTGGGTTAGTGTACAGTCTGTTCCCCATGGATGATTTGTACAGTCTGGTCACCATGACAACCGTGTTGATATGGAAACGGAATCATCTAGGCTATACCTCACATGCATCTGTTAACCTCTATGTGTAGATATGTTTGCAGTGGATACATATTACCATAATTTTTGTTTAAAACATTTATAATATTATTTGGGCCTAAGAACCTTTCACTTTTACATGAAACGTAGTAAGTCATCCCCGGTAGTCCAGAAGCACTCACGTTACAAAATATTAAGTATTTGGACCTATTGAATGCACAAAAACAGTTTTACACATAATTTTCAAACTTCATTTAGATCCTTAATCTACTGCGGGATGATTTCGATGCAATTTTGACTGTTCACGTTTTTTACATCAGTTCGTTAATCAGTGCACCCTCCAAGGTTAAACCACAACCTCTTTGGTATGAATCAGATGTTCTCTATGGTTTAAATACTGTGTGCACTCGTTACAGGTGTTAACTTGAAATCTTTTAAATTTCATCATCAATGGTTATCAAATAGAGAAATTTAGACCTTGAAGCTTCTAGAGCCCTTCCGTTTGGATAGATATTTACCAGTTTACTTCTCGTCGAGCTCTATTAAATGACACTAACATCATTGAAATTGGTTGAAAACTGTAAGAGGAGTTCCTCGTAGAAAAAAAAAAAACTCGTGTCTCATATTAAATTTGTACAATATTAAACCATAAAAATCTCCTAGAGAATTTAATTTTAAAATATACAGTTTATAAATTATGTACATCAGTTCTACAGAAATTACTATTTTTATTGGAAAATTTTATACCTGTATGTTAGTAAAATTAGCTTTCACTTTTGCCTGTTCGTGGGTAAGAATCTAGTAACGATCCCATTTACGTTACTTCACCTTTCATTGCATGCATATTTGATCAACTGTATGAAATATTTATGTTTATGGGAATGGTTAACATATAAGACTTTAAAATAATATGCCATAAGACCTTTATTATCACGAATTTTGAAACAGCTTCTAATATAATCTGATCGTAGATTGGCTAGTATCTGATCTAATCTTGATGTAATCCAATTTTGCTTCAGCAACTGCATTGATGGACTATGTGTATAAGAAAAAGAACTCTAGTATGTTTCCTCTCTGTTAAGTTTGTGTTATCTAGTTTCAATGCTATGATGTAATTGGCTCCGGCTGTATTGTAACATTGTAAAAATTGAATAAATAAATAAATAAATAAATTAGCTCCTAATTTACTGATACACACATACTATATTTCTTATTTTAAAAAAATCTTAAATTAACTATGTCAATTATGGTAATATTATTGTAATTATTGTAATTCAATATAACGAAACACATGTTGATGAACATGTGTAACAATTGTAAATTAATTTCACTGACCTCTACTCCACCGTCTCGGCCACCCAAGACCCGAATGACTTGTCTGGACGGTCAATCCATAAACAATTCATTTTAAATGTGCCTTTTTTTATTCATGTAATAGTAGAACCAAAATTGTGGGGTATAGTTACACTTAATCATGACTGGAATTAACATTATCTTACAGAAACGGTTAGTATAAATATTTTAAATTAAAACATATCCTCTGCATTACTTATTACACACATATCGTATAAAAGTTCAAATTCCATGCACCTTGTCAAATACGTAGCAAGTATTTATGAATTTACGATATACATTAGATGTGTAATATAGAAGTATATATCCTGAGCAAGCGTTCTCTTTTCAATGTGCCACCAGAGCTTTGGTTCTAATCCAAGTTGTCAGACGATGAAAAACACTTCATTCTCTAAGTTTTTTTAAGATGTGCTCCAAACTATTTGTTAAAAATTCTCATGAAGGAGTATCATTACAGATTTATAGTAAAATAAAATATAGTGTGCTAAAATGTTATTACTGTACCACAAAACATTTTCATCTTTATAAAAAGTTATATAAGATTATTCCTAATTTATTATGTAGTTGTTTTGGGACCAACTGATGCCAGTAACTGTGACCAAATGTGAAGTTTTTATGACCATTTTATGCTATGATTTTCAAAAAGTATATGAATGAATCATTGTTTCTTCAAAGAACATAAACATACATGAAAATAATAACACAACAGTATAAACACAATAATTAAATTTCAAGTTATTACAACTAGGTACTAAACCAACATTTGATCAATATTTTGAATTACGATAAACATACCTATATGTACATCTTGTATATGAACATAGTAATATTCCTAATGGTCTAGTAGTAATGTACTTTAGAAGAAACAATAACAAGGTCAAATATTGAAAAAGACAAATAATTTTAAGTGTTCAGAATTTATTTATGAAATAATGTGCTAAGCTAAAGTTTAATTTTTAAATACTCTTTTTCATACGATACAAACACCAAATTATTTGACTTTTCTCTCTCAAAATTAAGTTAACTTGACCGCATAAAGAGCTTCAACATTTATAAGTAATTTCAACACATTCATTATAAATGAACTAACCAATCCTGATGGTTCTCCTGGTAAAACATATATACTCCTGGTAAACTGCGTTCAAAAAAAATCTAAGGAGATATTTGAATAGAAGGTCTTAAAATCTGCTTGGGGTTTAGGTGGTGGACGTTCTAATCAGCAATTTTTAGAAAGTTATACAGTATATTTCAATTAAAATTGGTGTTACCAGAAAAATTTATATGCAAATTAAAATTATTTTTGTAAATAATGGCAATTGTAATAATAAACAGATTACACTTATTATATGTCGTATCAGTCTAAAATCAAACAAAGCAAATGAAATATAATTAATTGTATTCATGCTGAAATTAATTTAAACTGAACCAAAACATTTAAAGTAAACATAAAGCTCGCAGGCAGTTTCCTGAGTACCACAACAAAATGCGCGTTGACCCGAGATGTCTGCATAATGAAAGTTACTGTTTGAGTTGTATTATTTGCGCTGACATTGGTTGCAAATGCACGCGACCATGCATCACTATTGCAATAGTAACTGTTCCAATTGTATACCTAATCAAATATACATTAAATTTTACTTTTCACATCTTAAATTCAGTAATAAAAGTAATGAGCTATGGTAAAAATGCAGAAATTATACAACATTAAATAGACCCTTTGGACACAATGGCTAATTCTACGTAGTATATATACTTTTTTGGGTATTTCCATGCAATATAAATTTATATATAGCATATTTACCTACATTTTTTACATTTTGTAGGAATAATAGCCAACTTTAGATAGGTACTTTTTAACTGATTTAAAAACCCGATTTAGAAAACTTTCAAAGCTGACTTAAAGGTCAGTGTTGACATCAATTTATTTTCAAATCATTACTATTGGAGTATTGCTTTAAATGCATTAGCATGTTTAATCAGGAACTGAAATCTAAAAGTTTGACATAGTTTATTCTAATACAAATTAAATAAATTGTGCTGCGAACAGAGTCGCCAAGGCCACTTGCCGCGTCCGCGTCGCAGCGACCAGTCTCAACATGACCGCCTTTGGGGACCCACTTTTTCAAACTTTAACCTCATAACCAGTGACTTACACTTTAATTTTGTGCAAGTCTCATGGCGATAGCTGTTTTAGAACACGATATATTTAAATGTAAATTATTATTCCTTTGTCTCGTAATCTACACAATAAAAGGTATATTAAATCGATAGATAACACATTTTTAATAGATTGAAAAAAAATTGTTTCTTGACACTTCATCCATTCCAGAGGTATTGTTTGGAAACACGTAGCTACAGTATTAGTAGTTTTTGTATTGTTAATTATCCTAAATTGCTTTTTCAGCTTGAAACTAGAACACATTTTTAACCTATATCAGAGTCAACTAGCTCAAATAACAGACACTTATGAACTAGCGTAGGGTTAACATAAAGTCTGCTTAGTTAAAGTTTAACTCTCTCTAAGTATAAATCATTATTCCTACAGTTATTTTTTTAATGACCGCCATTTAGACTATGTGAAGTAAATATTTCAAGAATGTAAAACTTTAATAACGAGTGTAATGTAAAATTCCCATAAGGTTGAAAATGTTTACCAAAACCGCAAATATTGCTATATATGAATAAAATAATAGAAGAAGTGGTATAATTCGTTAGTAAAGGTAGTTTTAGAACAATGAATATAGAAAATTAACTATTCGTATGAAATCAAATTATTTATTTTATTTGTCTGGCAGCTGGCATAGCTGAGAGATCACTATGTGTGACAGTTCAGCTGCCAGAGAGGTTAATTTATAACAGAATCCTCCCTATTCTCAATGCCAGCATCACTGTCGAACAAGCTGGATTTAGGCCTCTTCGCAACTGTTGTGACCAGGTTCTCGCTCTGACTTCTTTCATTGAGGATGGGTTTGAGCGAAGACTGAAAACCTCTGTGGCTTTTTTAGATCTGACTGCAGCATATGAAAAGGAGAAAAGGCCTCCTTGTTAAATTTTACGACCTTATTCCTTGCCCTTTCTTGTTGCGTCTCCTCAACTCAATGCTCTCCAATAGGATGATAAAAGTATATCTGGGACGCAGAGAAAGTACGTTTAGGCAACTAAAGGATGGCCTGCCACAAGGGTCAGTGCTCGCCCCACTGCTCTTTAATGTGTATACTGCCGACATTCCTGTAACTCGGTCCTTAAAGTTTATATATGCAGACGATATTGCATTGGCATATCAACACCAGCATTTTCGACAAGCAGACTAAACACTAACAAAATGACCTCACGACCCTCGGTGAATACTTTGAAGCCTGGAAGCTAAATCCAAACCCAACAAAAACTGAGGTTGCTTACTTCCACTTGAATAATAGACTGGCCAACCAAAAACTTAAAATCGTATTCAACGGTGTTGAGCTGAATCATAATGACCACCCACAGTATCTGGGAGTCACTTTAGATCGGACTCTCACGTTTAAAAGCCACGCTTTTCAAGGTCGGAACCACTTCTTGATAACTGACCCAACCGTAGCGGTAGGTGGTATGAATCTTCCTCGGAAGCAGTGGACCATACTCAATCGTATCCGTACTGGAGTGGGAAGATGTAATTATTGGAAGTACAAATGGGGAATGACACAAGACCAGTCAGGCGACTGCGGAGCAGAGTATCAAACTATGAAACACATAGTCGAAGAGTGCCCACTGAGGGCCTTCCCCGAAGGTTTGACCGGTCTGCATAGCTCAAGTGAAGCTGGGCTGCAATGGCTTAGCGCCCTGGATTTAACTATGCTTTTATAAGGGCTGTAAGTTACCGAATACTAAACTGCAATCCCTCACAACTTTAAGTTACGAAAAAAAAAAAACTAAGCTGAAAAGCTCAAATAAAAAACACTTGATTTCCTTTTATTCGCATTTGTAGAACTCGATCAAAAATATTCATTCAAAGTTTAATTGTTATATTGCATAGTATAAAATATCGTTAATAGGATATATTATTATGTTAGTTAATAAAGTTTATAAAGGGTGTATGGTAGTCTGATTAAAAAAATTAGAGGCTATTAATTAATATTAATATATTGATCTCCATTGGTATAAATAGGTTTATTGTTTCGCATTCGTTAAATATACCGTCAATGAATAAATATTTCTTTTTGTTTCAGATGACTCCATAGACAAATTGTAAGTAGCTCATAACATACCATAATTACATAACAATATATTTATTTTTTATTCCAATGTCCACTAAAAGTACTGTTTCGGAATGTGGAACTTATGTAAAGAATTCACACGAACCTATAAATAAATTTTCTCTAGTACAATGCACCAAAGGATCCTTTTTAAAAACCGGTAAAGAAACAAATATTATAACAATTCAATTTTTATGTGTCGTGGAAGGTATAAACAATATGTCTTCATAATTGACACGTACGTATCTGACTAGCAAGCTACAACAAGGCTACTGTTGTCTGTCGTGTGAAGGATTCCCAATCCTTCATCATGTCCTTCTTGTCATGTCTTCATCAGTGACACTTTCGTATCTGTCCAGCAAGGCTGGAGCAGGTGTTGTAATAAACCTACTGTGTAAGTAGAGTGAAAGATTCCCTATTTGTCTTCATTAGTGACAAGTTCGTCTCTGACTTGCCATGCTATAGCAGGTCTTGTAACAAAGCTACTGCTGTGTTTTGTATGAAGGCATTCCCAATATGTCTTCATCAGTGACACGTTCGTCTCTAACATGCATTGCTATAGCCGGTCTTGTAACAAAGCTACTGTTGTGTGTTGTTTGAAAGATTCCCAATATGTCTTCATCAGTTAAACGATCATCTCTGACTTGCAGGTCTTGTAAAAAAGCTACCGTTGTGTGTCGTGTGAGGGATTCCCAATACGTCTTTATCAGTTACAACGCTGTCTTGTGTTTTCACAGCCTCAGTAGTCAAGGGTTTGATTCCGTTATAAAAATTTACATTAGTATGTTTAAGAAAGTTTCTTTTTTTAATATATAACTTTATTTTAAGTCACAAAGCTCTCAATTATAATCTTTTATTATATTAAAATTACTTTAAGCAGATTTGGTGACTGCAAATAATCATTTTATGTTTGACTATTTAACACTATTGAACTTTTCATAAAATAGTAAATAGTTATACTCTGTAAGTTGATCTGATATTTTTAGTTTGTTACGTGGTGGTTAGGACCGTGTCATATTTTAGGACTAAGGCAGAAAAAATTGTTTGCGTCGTTCCAGCCGATGATATCCTAGTATTTTTTATCAATCACCCACTGCAATTATAACAGTTCAATCAATATGTATTTTATGCAGGGGTAACCAACAAAGATACAAGAGTCTGCCTATATTCATAACGGAAAAAGGTCATAGCTGTTAAATAATCGTATCTTAAATGTAATACAGCAGTTAAATAATTTCTAATTCTGTCATAGGAATTAGACAAAAGTATTTTATACAAAAACTCAGAAATCGTATGAACTTTAAAACATTAATGTTAAAATAACCTATTTATAATTAGTTAGATAAAATATTATTTTTCATCTTGGACTTACACAACGATTTACATATTTTTAAGGAATATATGTTTTTTGGGGTTTTGAATTCACAAATTCACGGAAATTCGGTCTAGATGTTGACCTCATATCCACACTGTAAATTAATAGTTTTTGAATAAAAAATGATTGTTATTATTTTTAGAAGGTAGTAATTGTGTACTGGGACACCTGATATTAAATAGGCAATTCTTTTATTAAGTAAAATGTTAAAAGATAAATCTAAATGACTGAATGCATAGTCATAGCCATAGTAGTTTGTTTCATTGTCAATGGCTGGTTTTATTTTAAACAATACAGTAATACATTACCCCAGTTCTTGGGTAGGTAACGGGAGACGAGGCTTGGAAGAAGGGGCTAATAGTTCATCAATCATGTAGGCGCAGCCTGCCGCCGACCCTGCTATGAAAAAGCGGCCGGAACATGAGGTAATGTTTAAGTAAGTCATGTAAACATTGATGAGCTTGGGTATACTCCGTCACTATTTCATCGCTTGAAGTGTTCAAAATTGATAATAAATTTATATAGATATATATTAATTTGTATCAAATATATTAGCCATTTGGTATGTAAAAAATAAGAAATATATTTAAGATTTAAACTAAATATAGATGAAATAAAACAACAAAATATATTTAAATAATACTATTATGTTTTACAACATTTTAATTATTTATTTTTTTGTGTATTTACCCCAGTAGCATTTTTAAACGTTCTGGCGGGGAACGGTCCAAACCCCAGTCTTGTTACTATCTAACATCGACCAGTTGTTAGAAAGCATCATTAATTAATAGCCCAATGACAAATGGCAATTAGGTCCGGAATCGAACCTTTAAAACGCTTCTAATTTACTCAGGATCGAACCGGCAACCTTTGGATTCAACGGCGAGCCCTATAACGACTCAGCCACCCAACCAGTTTTATTAAAGGTTTACATTAATAAACTCTACTGCACTCAGTAAAAATTAAAATTTATTGTTTTTATTAGGTTTAGTAAGAATATATTTCAAATTTTAGAAATATATTTTGAAACTTGTTAATCTAAAGTCTGACTTATTTATAAAAAATGTATTGTTCGTTAAAAAGAGTTAAACAACCCTAAAAATTACTAAAACATGTTAATGATTGTAAGATTTATCATATTAGACTGTAATCCTTTATGTTTGGTTTTTCATTAGTACTTTTAAAATACGTTCAACCTAAATAACAGGAATTTAGGGACGAGGGTACGAATTCTCATTATAAAAGTTGTAGCATGTGTTCCAATTTGGATTCATCAAACCGTGGGCTAATACTTTCAAAACTCAAAACTTTGGCAGTAGGTATTAATGAATGAGTGTACTTTAACAAAAAACATTAAGAGAGATTAGCGCTGTAATTTAAATAATATACTACATAAATTCATTTAACTATGCTTAAGCTGTCATCTGATAAATGCAATAAATTCGCAAAAAAATATTATAGGAACTTTGAAGGCCATTTTGAGTAGGGGACTAACCGGAAATGGGCATATGTGTAGCCAAGAGACATTATCTTACTACATGCGAATTTCCATCTCGATTGGTTTGTTAGTTTTTGGGTTACAGCGCAACGTTGATGACTACAGGTAGACAGACAACTTTTCAATTGTAATAGTTAGCCAAATGGTTAAAAAACCGCTTATAACAGTTCCGCCTAAGCCTAATGGTTGGGGAACACTTAAACTACACCCTGGGGAGTGGTGAGACATTGAAGTATTCATACCGTCGATGCTGTGTAGTCTCTAGACGTTAAACTAAAGATATCTGCATGGTAGTGGCTCCATGATTGCAAAAAATAATAATTTCATAACACATTCCTCATTACAGTTTGGCCAAAGGTACGAGTATATTAATGTTAAAGTTTAAGAACAGCATTTACAAAACATGTAATAATACTGATAAGTTACATTAGTGTACTGGGTCACGATTTCCTCTGCACGACACATCAATATTTACAGGTGTGATTACAACATCCTCTTAAAAAGAATTTTTAAGTGTTAAAAAACCAGTTTTTACAGGACCATGATTTGGGCATGGGTGTACTCGAGAAACTTTGCATCGTACTTTTGATTTAATAAAAATACATGTTACACTCATACAGGGTGAAAAAGTCCAGAAACGATATAGTATCTTTAAAAATGTTTAAGTAATAAAACTAAAACTTTTAAAATTGGTTTTGAGTGACAAAGTCTACTTCCTAAACTACTTTTTGTCCTTGTACCTCCAGGGGTTAACGGTCCTCAAGAAGTCAGAAGAAAATCTTAAATGTAAGCATAGGTCAATATGTACATAAAATTAAAGGTCTCTAAGAATAGAAAACAATGCTGCAAACAATGCAGTTTCTCTGACGACCTCCACTAAAGACGTCCCTAAAGGAAGTCATGGCAAAAACTTTATTAGCCTACGTCATAAGATACATTATTTTAAAGGGCTTTGCTCTCTGAGCAATTTGCCACAATCCCGACCTCAAAAGGTCGAGTGGATCGGGAGTTATTGGATTTGTTATTTTCAGCAATATGATTTTAATACAAAGTTTGATCGCCAGATTGCCTGCCATTTTTGACTCGGTCATACTTTTGAGGTCGGGTTTGCAACGTTGTTATCTATTATTAAGTACCTTTATTTTGATGTACATATTGACCTATGCTTACATTTAAGATTTTCATCTGAATCCTTGTGGACCGTCCCCCCTTGGAGGTCCAAGGACAATAAGTACTTTAGGAAGTATTCTTAGTCACTCAAAATCAACTTACAAGGTTTTAGTTTTGTTACTTACATACTTTAAAAAATATTAAATCATTTCCATGATTTTTCACACTGTATAAAAAAGTCTTACAAAATAAAAATGATGATTTAAAAAACCTTGCCATCACTGTAAGTTTAGTCACATGAAAAATATCGATTCGTTAGTTTAAATACTAGTTGACGACTCATAAATAGAAGTTGATAACTATTATATAGGTTTATGCATTTTGTTCAGTTAATGACAAAGCCGCTCCGGCGTGGTTAGCATTGACGACGACAGGCGCGGTATGATTGTGGCGGCAATATAGTCCATGACAGCATAAGTAATCAACATTGTTACCACATGGCAATCAATTAATTACATATTTCCTGACAACAGAAGTCAAGCTGAACTATTTTAAAATAGTACTTACATTTTTAATAACAAACAAACATGCAGTAGCTGAAATGTAGCAATGAATATCCTAATGAATAATAATCTTTGTTGGTGTAAAAAAAGGATTAATAATGCTTCTTTCGTGTAATTATTGTTTAAAATTTTTATTTATAATTCAACTTGGAGAACAAGAATCTTAAAACTGTCTCAGTATTCTAGCACGTATATTCCTGAAATGATACGAAAAATTTTAAGAAGTCTCACAAGATAATCTACTGTCTTTGATAGTTCATAACTATTTTTCAGAATTGTCCCAAAACGTATAGGCCAAATTGAGATAATCGTGAAAGCGATCTCAAAAAATTTATTTTCCACAAGCCCAATAATTTTTTAAATTTGTATGTTATTAAAAATTTTGCTCTCTCGAGACTAAATAACAGAAAATTTTGTTTAAAAGGGATGATTATGGTTTTCCTTTTGTGGTCATAACGTACATCTCCTATGGTTTATTAAACATGTTTATGTCTTTCTATTTTAAGAACATAATAAAACATAACATAACAAAATATGTATTATCACACTAATTATTGAAACTCATTTTAACGCGATCTTGAAGAAATAAAATTAACAAACACAGTTTTACATTTTAAGAGAAGAAATCACGTCTGAGTAAGATTCAGTATAATTACTGCTGCTATCCCTAGATACGTAACGCGGCGATGTGGCTGTGCCAGACCGTGAGATACTGCGGTCAGTGTAGGAACGTCCTGACCACATTCATGAGTAGGCCTACACATCACGACTAGTAGAATAATGCATGGGAAATGCTCATTTTTTGTGATGTTGAGTCTCGTCATCGTCATCTCAATATAATGTTTTCATCACACTGTACGGGAAACAGCTATATTCATCACCAGCTGAGAGTGTAGAAAAACCGTTTTCCCTCTCTAGAGAGGGAAAATCAGCTGTTGATTTTCCCACACTAGTAATTAGTTATGATTACTGACACAAGTAGCGCTAGCAGTGCTAAGAGTATATTATTCCCTAAATCAGCTGTTCTCAATAATGTAATCAGCTGTGTAAAACAGAATCACTGTTTTCATTGTACTGCGGAAATCAATTGAGCATCCATAGGTGGTTTCTTAAACTTGCATTATTTAATTAATTACTATTATTAATTATCTACAGTGTGATGAAAAATATCGTTCATAACTCGAGTAGAAAGTGTTATTCCGTGCCTTGATCGTAATTAAGCGCTCGGCTAAAGCCTCGTAAAGCCTCGTAAGCGCGTAAACTCTATCTCGGCCCGGAAAAGACACTTTCCACTCTTGTTATGAAATATACTATTCCTTATCATGATAAGTTTTTTGACTGGCAGACTGTATGCCACTTTTAGGAAACAATTTACAATCAACATGATAAACGACAATTGAATCGCTTATTTGAGAAACCACACATATCCAGAAAATAAAACTTTCGGAAAACCAAAAAAAAAAACATATTTGCAACTAAATTGCTTAAATTATTTAGTTATATTTTATTTGTATACATAACTAACGCCATTCTAATATGTTTTATCAACTTATTTTTTTAATAATTTATTTTTACATTTTTTTATAAATTAAAAAAAATGGAGATGTGTGGTTTCTCAAATAAATTGAGAAAAGGACATAATATAAATAGATTTTTAGTTGTTTAAAATTACACAATTTATTAAACATGTCATGAATATGTTTTCTAAGTTGGTTAAAGCCTACATAGAGTCAAATCTGTCAATTTTTCATACCTTTAATCATCCAGTTCTTCGTTTACGAGTGTTTCATTTTCTTCGTTGCCTTGGTGTGTTGGCCACTCATAAATTTCTTTCCAAAACTCTTGAATATCTTCATCCTGAGGTAAGCAATTAGCTATCTTCTTAAGATCCAACATTTTTTTTACATTAATGGGGACTTTTCCACTAGGATAGGCCTTTTTGGGTGGTTCACTAGGCGATTCCAAGCGAGACGAAAGGCAAAACTTGTGTTGTACGATGCAGTCAATGAACTCTCTGGTATATACTGTTCCTTTTTCTTGAGAATTGTATGTCAAATGCCTAAAATTGCTTATGTTGAAATGCACCTTTTCATCCTTGGGCACATGACGTCCTTTTGACGATTCAGATATTGTATTTCTTTTATAGAATGGTTTCCACCATGATTTGAAGTCAAAGATGTCTTCGGTCTGAGGAACTGTTACCATAAAATTCATCTTATCGCTTGATGTAATGATTTGCTCAACATACTCATGTAAGGTGTAGGTTCTATCTACAGTCTTTATTTTCCTTTTGATGACACTAAAGTCCCGGTCACAAGGAAGATACGAATGGCCACGCACAGGAAAAAATTGGGTAATTTCACTAAACCTTTTCCGGTCCGTCAAAGAAAGAAAGTAGGTAGCGTACCACTGTATTATTTTTCACCTGTCCACCGCAACCATCGGAGAAAACATACAATTTTTGTATTTCTTTGGGTAGAGACTCTACATATTCATTTAAAAATGATACGACCTCATTAGGTCCCTTTTTGGCCATACCTTCATGATAAACATAGATGTTTGCTTTAAGCTACCTGTTTTTAAATCATGTATGCTCAAAACATTGACAGTTAACTGTCGTAGGTAAAATACGTCTTGGATAGTAATATGTGGCAGCTCCAAGTTTTGCATGTAATCCAAGCAAATTGCGGCAGAATCGTTGCTATTTTTCACAGTTTTTTTCACTTCATCTAATTTTTTGAAAAACTTTTTAGCCCTTCTATGTGTACTATTTTCTCTGCTGCTGCAGCTAGCTTTGCTCTGTCATTCAATCTCACGCTTTTAATTTTAACACCAAGTTCTTCGCAGGCTACGCATGTGTCTATTTGTGGCCTTCCGAATGGAAATCCATACTTTTCTTTGTATAGCTTATAGTAAAAATTGTACTTAACATCTTTTACCATATCTGGATACTTATCCAAAAACAACTTATACATAAGTTTAACATTGAGCCTCTCGCTTAAATAGTTTAAAATTCTATTACTGTAGTGGTATGATTTTAGTGGGAATGACTCTATATGATTACATACCGTCTGAATCACTTGGTCTGATTTTGCATTGCCTGGTCTCTGCTTTCCACGCATATCGATAGGTGATTTGCCCTGAGACAACAAAGTGTACAATCTTCGGATACGATTATCTGAAATACCATGTATTGCTGCAAAAGCCTTTTTGCATACAGAATAAGCACCTGAACTACATGACACTCGGTAAGTATAAGTATAAGACTTAGGCTTTGGATTTACTTCTTCCTTAGACCTTCGTCGAACAATTTCATGCAAAGTAATAAGGCTTTGCAAGTACGAGTCCTGTTCATTCTTAGTATTTAGGCTATAGAACCTATTATTTATTTCGTCCCTATCAGTAGAGTTCACTCTTTCAAAACACTTCATTGTACACAGACAGTCTTCTCCTTTCTTGGTTAGAACAACATCTTTACCTTTCCAGTTTTTGTAGTTTATTCCTTTTACACGACACTCTTTTATTATTTCACACTTATACTTAACACCTTTTACACCTTTCCTTCTCTTCTTAGGAATTTCCTCATTATCTGACATAATGAAAGTAAATTAAAATGCAATAATACAAAACGAAATAAGCTCTTTCACGAAATAAGTCATACATAACCTCAAAAGTGGAAGTAAACTGAAGACTGATTTCTGCACAGCTGATTTTTGTTTGTTGGAGAAACATGTCCAAGAGATGTGTGGTTTCTCAAATAAACGAAATATTAAGGACCATTTTAGTTGCCCTTGGCAACATAGGATTAGTGTTGTTTCTACAGAAAACGATGTATTTAAATTAAAAGAAGCCAAATCAGTTGTAAAGTGAAAATGTCAAAAAAATGGATATGTGTGGTTTCTCAAATAAGCAATTTATTTAAAACAAGATGGTAAATAACAACTTAATGTTAAATTACATTTTCGATAAAAATCAAATTAATACATTTAAAATTAAAGTTTTTATCATTCTGCACGAAATCAGCATGTTTTTTGTTCTATCAATAGTACCAAAACCGATTCTTTTTTGTCCTAGGACTTAAAAATCATCTGGAGAATTTTTTAGGTCCTAGGACTGAAAAGTCAGCTGTTTTCTAAGTGTATCCTATACTCTTATACGAGCAATGTTTGCTTGTTTGTTTGCTTGCACAATTATCTCAAAAACGGCTCCGACGATTTCCTTCAAATTTTGGAATATGGGGGTTTTGGCCACCAGAAATCGATTGGAGCTGGTCCCATAGCTGGGAAAAATCCGGTTTTCGCGCTAGAGCCCTTCAAAGATCCCATGTTATCCTTATGGAAATTTTTTAACAACAAAAATCAGCTGATAACTGTAGATAAAATAAACCAATGTGTTACATCTTTAACCTGTGGTTTTAGGAAAATCATACCAATGTGCAGCAAACCTTCCGCCTGGCGAGTGAGCGGAGCGAACGAGCTTTGTGTGAGAAACGAAAGTAATAATTTTACCGAGCTTAAGCTCGGTCCCCCTGGTACTTATTATTAATTTATTAATGTTAAGGAGCAGAATTTTGAAATTCAAACGTTATAAAGAGCATTGTTTGTAAATAACAGAATTGTAAACACTGCATATAACTTACTTTGTAAATATAACCTCGAATATACAACTTTATAGTTAATATTTTTAACGATAAAAAGTCTAATTTCGCATTATGATAAAAGACGTTGTTCATCACTCGGAGCAAAAGTGTCTTTTTGATACTTAATCATTTTTAAAAACTCGGCTGCGCCTCGTTTTTAAAACACGATTGCACACCAAAAAGACCCACTTTTGCTCCTAGTGATGAAAACTACTATTTTAAATAAAATACCTCAAATGTGTAAGTTTTATAAATAAGGTACAGCACACACCAAAATGTTGAATTAAACACGATTCAACAATGCTCAAATATTTAACAGGAAATCCAAGATAAAAGTATATTTTCTTGCAAATGCAGATCTTACAATTTGTGTATTTCACAGAGTTACAAACTATATATCCCAAAGAATCAATAAAATAGATAATAAAATGTTATTAACATTTTTTTATATAGTAGTATGTAAACAAATTGATTCTTTGAAGTAATTTTATCTTAATAAAAAAAAATTTATTATTTGTATTCAGTATGAGTACAACCGTTGTTGATTGCTGTATTTTTCTGCAGAAAAAATTTTGCTGACTACGATCAGTAAGTTAAAATTCCCGATCTAAATACCTCTGGATATAACTTTTGAAAACTCACACAAAACGTCATTTTTGAGCTGTTTATTTTCGAGCACGCACAATACCATTTATATAAATACAGCAGTTATGTGATACAAATAAACCTCTTTAATAAGAAGTACTTTTACAAGGCAATTAAAGTAATCTGAACTAAATAACAAAATGAACGTATATAATATACTGAACGTCACTTTAAACGTTGTAGTTTACTGAACGTTTCCAATTTATAAACATTTGTTTAAAGAGGACGGACGCGGCGACATCTTGTTGGCGAGTTCTGAGCATTAGTTTACCAGTCCAGGCACGTAGTGTCGGTCCGCCTCAAGATTCCCATTTCATCTCACAGTTCTTACTTTTGAATTTGTATCTCTAAACATTTTGATTAAAGCTTCTGTAAATGAACAAATTGCAAGGGAAGTTGTTTGTTTTCGAGTTACAAGAAAGTAACTTGAATTTTTGATATTTTAAGTGTATTTACCGCTCTTTTTGATGAAAAGTTATTACAGTTACACTGTACGAGATTTTATTGGTAGATCGATAATGAAATTTCAAGAAGATTTAATTACCATCTTTCCTGGAATGTTGAGTGCGGCTGAGAAAAAAAGTATTAAAATGTGAATAAAAAATCAAAGCGTTACATGTATGTTATTTTATTGACTATTTTCTCAAAACTGATCTCTTATTTGGGCCAAAAAATTTTCCATGATAAAAGTCCATGTATGTTGTTGATACATGAAATGTGAAATGAAATGAAAATGAAATGTGGATACATTTCAACATAATTAAATATATAAAAACTAAAGGTGTATAAAGTTACAAAAATTGTAAAAAATGTTAAAACAATAAATAAGGCACAGACTCTATGGTATTGCCAGTGGATCATTTGAAGAGTGTTTAATTGTTTAAAACAACATTAAATACAAGGAATCTAAAATAAAATAAAGACAAGGTAGGGGTCAAGACATGCAACGACCTCTATGCACCAAGTGTTCTTTTGCACCTATGACATCACCATTTACTAATACTGTTAATGCTAACTAGGAGTTACTGAAAGATATCATAACTTATTTAAAACGTTATTTGAGGATATCTGATACTCGACACACGTTTGTCACGAGTTTAAATGTGTTGTTTACAGTTTAATTTTCTCGTTTACAGTTTAAACCCCTCCCCCAGACAAATTTTTTCGAGAAGGATCATGTTTAAAAAAACGGACTATAGTAAATGTGTTGCTCGAAATCGAGCAATTTATTTTAATACAATACAAATGTTACTCTTATCTCTAAATCATTGACGTCCGACCAATCCAATATTGTGATTATCTGCAATTACCAAAACTACACGTATTTACAGCTGATTATTAACAGATGTTTAAAATGCTTTATTCAATCCCAATGTTATTTAAATGGGAAATTTTGAGATTTCAATGGTGGATAACGCCTTTATTTTCCGTCAGATTCTCATCAGTTTTTGGCGGAAACAACTACAGACCAAGCCCTATCCAGCGACACTAAAAACTTGAAAATCGGTTGAAAATTGTAGGAGGAGTTCTCAAGACAAAAAAAAACCCTTAGCGTATTAAATAAGTATAGATGATGACGTCATAGGTGCAAAAGAACACCTGGTGCATAGAGGGCGTTGCGTGTCATGACCCCTACCTTCTCCTTATTTATTTTAGATTCCTTGATTAAATACTTATTAATTTGAAACTTTAACTTATGTAATATTTTACATCGAAAATGCCTGCTTTATGGCGAAAAACCAAATCCTAAAGTATTTCCTCCACAAATAGAAAATCTAAATTATATACTCCGGAATGTGTAACTCACTCACTCACTCACTCATCGGGGTATCAGAAATTCGTCAAATGTCGGTAAAGTAGATCTCCTATATATCACTTACTAAAGAGTGATTCCCAAGCGAGAACTTAACTTACCGACCTGTATTACTGAGAAAATTGCCAACATACTGGAAGTCGCGGATTACCGAAACACCCTTTTTAAGGAATTTTATAACATTAACCAATTGTGCCTTTATAGGAAAAGCGGTCTATTCACCGAGAGTAATTTCAATGTACAGGGTGTATCTGAAATTACCTCTCCAGACCGGAAGTCACTGATGTCAAATACAAACTCTCACTTTAAATATTTTTTTTTAGTTTTACACGGTTTTTAAGAAAACTTTACAATTTGATCTTGTACGCGTAATTTTAGCAGTTTATTGAATATTTGAGGTTGAAATTTAGATTTTAAACAAAAATGTCTCGGCACAAAAATGTCTTAGACTCTTTCAAATACGTTTCCAACAAAATTGTCAGTTTGGTCCAAAATGTTTTTTTAAATGTTTAGTAAAACTAATCACGTGATAATTGATGTTTTATGATGGCATATTATTTTAAATGAGGTTCTTAGACATTTACATGTTTGGTAAGTTCTGTTATATGTAAAATGTTCAGACATAATATATGTTAAATTTCCCCCAGTTAAAAAAAAATAATTTCATGCTATTTATTATTCTAAATCAGTATGATTAGGGTTTTTAAATATTAAATTTTAAAGTTGCTTCAAAATAACGTCTGGGCCCCTCTGTATTGAAATCATTGTCAATCGACAGAGCAAAATATGTTTACCTACAACGGCACTATTTTTTTTTTGTACAATTTTAAAAGAGGTGCAAGGTTGGTATGGGACACCCGGTAAGACAGTATCATATTTGCACGATAGTCCTCCCAAAAATTGGTTCTTTATTTGGGATGTCACTAAATTTCTAACGAACTCATTAGGAAGTACATCATTGACTTTACCTGATAGCATGCTAATTTAAATTTTACAATTCAACAAAAATTTTAGCCTAACTAAAATAGCAGATTACACAATTGATTTATCTTTTAGTGCGTACAAAGTTAATGTTTAATTTAAAAAGGTGGCAGTACAGTATTTTTTATTTAAAATAAAAAAGCTTTTTTATTTCCTGCCCCAGAAAACTACATGATTTCAAAATTTAGCGACCAAACATTTTTACCCAAAATAAATATGACATTATTTTTTTTCTACTCTAGCGGACAAATTATAACATCTGAGGCAATCCTCGCGAACATCTTTAAAGTTACTACAAGTTTGGTTCTATGAATTTTTGCCCCCCAGTCCACACAATTAAACATAATTAAATGTTCATTTATTTTTGCGGGGAATTTTACCCCATGTAGACGTAATTTTACAACTACTATAATATTTTGCTCAGAACCCTCACTTTGCACATAGACATATCTTGCACAGTACCAATATCAATTAAATTATCAAACTTAAAAATTATCATGATGATTTTCAATATCACGTATTCTTCTTTTGACTGTGAGTCGGAACGAATTGCTATATCAAGCAATTGATTGCTTTACTTTGATTGTTATTTACTGACCTGGTCCTACGGCTAAAACATACGTCCTTTGATGTGTATGGTAATTTTAATATTTTAACCATTATTTAACATACTTTTGTTAGTAACTACTGTATTATTGTATTTAGAAGCTTAAAGTTTTTTTATTTGCCTTGACAATAATTTTTTAGGAAATTAGGTAAATTTAAAAGTTTTACACCATTAAAAACTGAAATGAAGGAATTGTAATGAATGCCAATATTACATTATGTATTGATTATGTATTATGCGGGGTTATTACATTATTCATGCGCATTATTACATTTATTACATTTATTACATTACATTACATTATTACATTTATTATGCGCATTATGTATTACATTGTATGTTCAATATTACTGGATCGTTATGTTATTCCCTGGAATTTCAACACAACTAATTGAAGGATAGTAACTGAATAGTATTTTTGTAAATAAAAGGGGTTTTTGGCAAGTTTTATCCACTTTGTTAAGATTTCAATTATTTTGTTTTAATGGAATTTTTCATTGTTTTCGATGATCTACTGCACATTTTTATGCAGTTTATCCATTTAATTTTTTCATATATTTATTTATACGTATTTTATAATCTAAGTAAATACTTATACAATACCTACATAATAAATTTATTCACAACTCCATTAACCTTTATAGAATTCGGCGGAATTAGGAAGGGGGTTTGGGGAAAGAGTCTCTGAAAACGAGCCGTAGGCGAATATATTTTGATTCCTCATTGAGTTAGTTGCATAAGTTCAAGTTTAGGTTATTTCTGCAATCGTGGGAGTTAATTTATGTTATAAATAAATGACAAACTCATTTATTTTGCTATTTTGCTCATTTACAAACTTTTATATTTATATGTATTCTGTTCATTATATGCGACTTAAACAACAATTAACAAATTTCTGGGCAACCCCTGAAGGGGCATGGGGGCGGAGCCCCCATCGAGCCGTAGGCGAGTCAGCCAATATATTGTACCACCGGTCGAAGTGTAACGTACAACATAATTGGATATGGATTCAATTTCGGGAACAAAGACGAATGGGCCAGGAGGAGCTTTGATTTTATGACTGCTCCGGGACCCATACATCGAATCCCAGCTAACCACAGACTTTATGCTACCCCGCACTGTATCCCGGAGGTAATTGAATATTCGTACTCAAAGAAGCAATATGTAAACGATTCTAGGTGCATGTGCTTTGTCAAATTATGAACCCAAAGCTTAATGAAAACGTTTACAAACAATATGAATATTTTTAATGACAATATAACAGTTTATGATTTACAGTATTATTATTCCTCGAGATTCATTGATAAACGTTTTTCAATCTTCTAAATTATTTACCATTTATTATTTTGTACATAATAACTATAGTCAACTTAAAGTTACGGCCAATTCATAAAATTTGGTGGTATTTTCTCCATTTAAATCGTTTAGAAATTTACATAACTGTGTGGTTTTCTGACGGATTTTCAATTTTAGATAAGAAACTTTTGTGTTAATCCTAGATATTAATAAAAAAATACGAATATCAAATTTCTAACAGGTATTAGTGAAAACCATTTTGAACATACTATCCAGTTTTAAACATTAAAAGAAAACTAGTGATTAGAATTTATTGAACTGGTAATATTCTAGTAACCACTGTGAAAAAATGCAGTTGTTATATATATTTATAAATATCTCTAAAACTAAACGTCACACGTTTAATTCAGTTTTCAATTCTATTATCATTGAGGAAAGTTTATACAAAAAACTATATTTCAGTCGAACTTTACATGCAATTTCTGAATACAATATAATAAAATTGACAATAAAACTGGTTGACAAAACAGCGCAGTCGGCCACAATCGATAAGTTAACCGCGACAACGCACTCAACCACCGAAGTTTCAACCGAATACGACCAGTTCAGCTGATTGACTGGGGTCTTTTATTAGCCCATTTAAAACACAACGAGGTTTTTCGCTGTGGTCGCTTCTTTTATTTTTAATCAGCTTTTATAGATCGAATACAAACTGTTTGTTGTTACTATTATAAAGGCATATTTACGAAAATATTTATTTATATTTTGTTACAAACGTATTAAAAATGAGCACTCATAATTTATTTATTATTATTATTTTGTAAACATGTCACTCTGTTGAGTGGAACTGTCCATTAAAACAATATTTAAAACACACATATTTTATTTTCAGGTTTTTATAATGACTGGGTGGTTAATCATGAAACAAATCAAGGCTTTTTTTTAGTTCAGATATTTAAATAGAGTTTTTTTGGACCTTGTTGATAATTTAGTGAATTCTGTTCAAATAATTCACAAAGGATTTTCCTTCAGACCAGCAGCACGTGCGCTTCTTGGGAGTTGCAGGTGCGGTTTCCATGGTGACTCTCCTCCTCATCTATGTGTGATGTGATGTTGCCGGGATTGGCTACCCGATGGAAACTCTCGACGGGGCAAGCCATATGGTCGTTTGGCGTTTGGTACACGGTTGGCCTAGAGCCACCGTCCAACCAATCAGATTCGAGTAGTGGTTGACCCCCGTCGTGAGACTACTGTCCGTATGTCTCCTGGCCAGGTTTGCCAACGTCCAGTGATAAAACCTTGCAAATAAAACTAGCAACGTTAATTGTATCACATCTAAATCGCATTAAATAAACGTGCGATATGTTATTTTTTATTTCGTCGTTTTATGATGATAAATATTTAATACTGTATTGACATTTAAACATATACAGTTTTCTTAATTCTCCTATGTTCTTCAAAATCATATGTTATTTTAATTTCGCCCTTGAAATTCAGAGTAGAAAATAGCGCTAATGAATATGTTACTTCACCTCGTTGCCGTTGCAAGCGCTTCTTTTTACATCTCAAATGTCAAAATATGAATATTTGTTTACGAAAAATCAAAACATTAGCATAAAGGGACATGAGATATTAAACAGCTGTACAAATTTTTAGTGATTGCGATTGGTTGGATTGATAGCAGTGGGAGGAACGGGAGAAATGGGGGAATTGAAATCTGCATTTCGACTGCACATTTATTTTGAACGGGGTATAATATGGTAATTTATTTAATTAGAACCTTCGCAAGTTATTCACAGATCTTAAAAGACATTCAATTTTATATTATTGCCTATTTAAATGACGAGTTAAAAGTCTAAGTCACTTCGTAATAGTTTAGGAACAGTCCTATTAGATTTTTTAGTTATTTAACGGCCCAAAAAATGCAATTATTATAGTAGCCTATTGACACTCAAGGTTAATATATTTACATGTTTTTCAGTCATTGTCATAATCTACCCCGTTTTTAATCAAACCAAAAACATGTTCTAATTTACACAAAGCAGATGTTTATCAAATCCCATACTGTTACAATGGAAGACGTTTTACTTTTTTTCATTTCCTGCTAAGTTTATGGACACGACGATTTTTCCGCTATTAGCTGGGACCGAGACCTTTAATTTGAGACAATTCTCATCGTCTTGCTATTTGTGAAAAGCTCACAATTTTGCTACACAAATTTCAATTATAAAATCATAATTATTCAAAGGGATATTTAAAGATTTTAAAATTATTTTTGTATTCGCCTCCCTCTCACACACAATCATATTGCGAGGATACACCAGCAACATAGTTTAAATATGTGGCTTTAAGAATAAAGGAATTAGGCCTACAAAATTAATGAGTGCCAATATTTACAGAATATTTTAAATTATATTAAATTACAGTAGGTAATTATATGCGGTTATTTGATTTAATTGGAAGATTGATTGCATTGAATGTTCTTTTACGCTGTGTCTAATATACAGTAATTAGATTATTTTCTAATTTGAAAGTTGTTAGGTTGAAGAAAAATTGTCTTATTGAAAACTTTTTTTTTAATATTTATATTTTACTAACATTATGTTTCTTATTTAAAAACATATCATTATGAGTTTAAATATTTATTGTGTTATATTAAGTCACTATAAAACCACGTAAACCAACCAATGCGTACAACCATTATTGTTTTTTTTTAATAACTTTATTGCAAGTAAAAAAATTTATAAAAATTGTAGGCACATAATTTAGAAGAATTATATTTTACCTTGTTGATTGACTCCTTCGACTTAATTAGCACACAATGCCACCAGTCGCGGTGAGGGCCCGCGGCCATGTTGGCGTCTACCCGCCGCCCCGCCCCGCCCCACCACGCTCTTGTAACAACATTTGCAAACAAACTGGTGTTATTTCTGCATAACAGATAAGAAGATTTACTTTCTATCAAAATAATTGGAAGTCAAAGGTAAAAAACTGTGTATAGGAATGCGAGAAATAAATTTTGTTAGTATATTAAAACTAACAATAAATGGTAAAAGACTAAGGTTTTTTGCAGCACGCTACAAAAAGTGTCGTAAAATATACAAGAAATTAACTCGATGTAATTACAGTTGAAAAAATATATTAATTACTTACATGATTCGACCAAGGTAAAATCTTGTTTTAAAGTGAATAAAATTGTACTTAATATTTTCCAAATATTTACCGTGCTGAGTAATAATATTTAAGAAAATAAAAGAAGGTAGGCCTATAAGCTGTTGCTCATTCGCTTGCGGTAGACAAATTACAGGAACAGCCTGGAAATGACAACTTAATAGTCGTTATATTTTACACTACCTCTAAAATATATTCATTGGTCGCTTATTCTATTTCATTTTTTAGAGTAGGAAAATTATTTTTTTTATTGGTTTGTTATTATTATTTTATTTTATTGGCAAATATTAGATGTCATTAATTATTCTTTGTCTCAAAACACATGTATAGCAATCAACTAGCTTATTGACTTAAAACAAGAAAAATCTTTCTTTATATTTTTAAAAATTTATTAGGGTTTCCATTAACTTTTGAAGTATAAATAGCATTATAACCGCAATTAGGTTTGAATAGTAGATTTTCGTACTTAATCTAATTCAATTGGGTGTAAAACTGAAGAGAAAAAACCTTGGAGATTGTTGTTTGGTTGTTGAATTAGATTTGGGATGTATGGAACAATCCCAAGTTTTGACATGGGTATCCTGAATTTAGAGCGGGAGTTGAAATTAATCTCAAACTTCAAACACACACTTCCATGAGGATCAGATGATGCAATGTTTGTACAGTTTGTTAAAACGTGTGTTTTATATTTTCTAAAATTTATTTAAATATTCCTATTAATATTTAAAATTTCTATTTATTCGTTTAATTTTATTATTTACTTTGTATGAACAAAGTCTGTTATTTAGTATGAAGTAGTATTACTACAGGCCCAGAAAATATCTTTACACACTAAACGTTGTACCTTATTACACGAAAGATGAGTAACCATCAAATCTAAACGAAAAGAATCGTAATAAGAACAGTTTGATTTTGAATTTACTTTTAACCCGTCCTATCTAAATTTATGAAAGGCAAAGGTCTACTCATTGGATCATCACTAATTTGAAAATTTCCTGAGTGTTGACATTTGGTTTCAGAAGTTTGTTTAAAGACTTCCTTTGAGGACTTCCGTCTTACGAAGTCTTGGGTGAAACTGTATACAGTTATATATTACACACACCTGTGTCATACATACCACGTAATTTTAAAGGTTTAATTTGCATTTTGAGAAAATTTCCAAAAATACCACAACTAACAAACTAAACAGCTCACAAGTTATTGAGTATATTAATATACAGGGTGTCCCTGAACTCTCTACCAACTTTTTCAGGTCTTATTCCTGGGCCATAGACAAGTCAAAATATCATATTCAAAATTTCGAAAACTCAAAAGTTACTCGTATAGCCGCCATTTTGTTTTTTACACAAAATAATTTTTATTTCCGTAATGGATCATTGTATTAAGTTAATATTTGGCATGCACTTTCATCATAGCAATACCCATTTTCAAGAAAAAAGTTATTTTTTTCCAATGAGTATTTTCAAAATGGCGGCCATTTTAAAATTTTAAACTAAAATATCTCAAAACCGGTAAATTTTATAAAAATTTTACTAGACACAAAAAAGTTGACAAATTTAATCATCTAACCAATGGTACCAAGTTTGTAAGGATATGACAACAAACAACGTAGTAATTGAGATTATTCAATTACAATTACTTTAATTTGCATTAATTACAATGCAAAATCAATGTTTTTATGAAGAAAAATCTCAATAACTCCGTTATTTAATGTCAGATCCTTACAAACTTGGCACCATTGGTTAGATAATTAAATTCGTCAACTTTTTTGTGTCTTATAAAATTTTTATAAAATTTTCCGGTTTTGAGATATTTTAGTTTAAAATTTTAAAATGGCCGCCATTTTGAAAATACACATTGGAAAAAAATAACTTTTTTCTTGAAAATGGGTATTGCTATGATGAAGGTGCATGCCAAATATTAATTTAATACAATGATCCATTACGGGAATAAAAATTATTTTGTGTAAAAAACAAAATGGCGGCTATACGAGTAACTTTTGAGTTTTAGAAATTTTGAATATGATATTTTGACTTGTCTATGGCCCAGGAATAATACCTGAAAAAGTTGGTAGAGAGTTCAGGGACACCCTGTATATACATCGTATGGCTCATTTAGCCGGTTTAAGAATAATAAAATAAATTCTGCGGTGCAGAGCACCTGAGTTAGTATAAGTAAAAAATCTAAACACTAAAATAAAAATTAGATCTCTCTTTATAGAGCTAAATCCAGGGCGCTAAGCCATTGCAGCCCGGCTTCACTTGAGCTATGCAGACCGGTCAATCCTTCGGGGAAGGCACTCAGTGGGCACTCTTCGACTATGTGTTCCATAGTTTGATACTCTGCTCCGCGGTCGCATGACTGGTCTTGTGTCATTTCCCATTTGTACTTCCAATAATTACATCTTCCCACTCCAGTGCGGAAACGATTGAGTATAGTCCACTGCTTCCGAGGAAGATTCATACCACCTACCGCTACGGTCGGGTCAGCTATCAAGAAGTGGTTCAGACCTTGAAAAGCGTCTCAGGAGGAAGTCCAGTTTGTATGGATGGTGAAGTTCGTGTCCATCAACTGGGAGGCTGTTCGTAGAGGTGGTTTTCGGGGCCTCAATCGACCCGCATTCTGGGATTGGTAATCATGGATGGGCAGCCGTGGAGCAGATAAGACCTTTGTGTATTCCCTAATGAGTGCATTCCTTCGTCTTATTTCAGGAGGACTATACTCAATCGTATATTATGACTATACCTGCATAGTATATTAATAGTTGGCAGAGTGTAGATTTTTATGTTACTTTTGATAGTAGCAATTTTCGGCTCGGACATGCTTTGAAGTCAGGTTTGTGGCATTGTCTTTAATTGGATGTGCATATCAAACCATGCTTGCATTTGAGATTTGAAGACTTTCTACATGGTAAATACCCCGGACATGCATAAGAGCAGTGAAATACATTCATATGCGGGTATTATTACCTGCATAGTATTGTTTGTATTACCAAATACAAACAGTATTGTACTACCAAATTAAAGTATTGTTTGTATTACCAAATACAAACAATACTAAGTTTTATTAATTTATATCCAGGAAGTCAGGGGTATAAGCAGTTATATGCCAGACATGTACCTAACTTTACCTTAAGACCTTTTAACCAACAAACATTACGTTGTTCTACACTTAGAAGCGAGTGAGTGGAGCAAACGACGTTTGAATTTTAAATATTTTTTTACTTAAACTTACGTTGCAAAGTAGTTGGTAATAGATAGACTTAACATTAAATCTAGATGAACAGTTTGAAATAATATTGTACAAGAGAGATTAGGCCTGATTTACCATCAGTTTGCATTAATTAAAATTAAAATTCTGCCTTTCGCAAAGAGACCCTGCAGCAATCTCTGTGAACGCTGCAATCGTTTTCACCACTTGAGATTAGGGAAACTTGAATTCAGTCTTTATATGCAGTATTGTGTTTTACAGTAAAAGATCTTATGTAAAATATAGTGGATAGGTACTTCAGTTCCAAATAACTTTGAATTAGCCTAAAGAACTACTTAAAAAAGCTTAACTATTGTCAGAAAAAATTATGATTCTAGTTATAACAGCCCTTACTAAACAGTCACTCATGGAGTAAATTATTTGAGTAGGCCTACATCTTTAAACATGACATTTCTAAGAGTTATAACTATTTACTTACTCTGATGAACTTATTACTGACATCTATAGGATAGTTGTTGACATTTATTTGATCAACAGTAAAGTTCTGATAGTGTTGTAATAGTTTGCGTCACAGTTCAATATAAGAGTTTCCAATTAACAAATTACCGGTAGCATGAAATATATTTTCAGCCTTATTTCAATTCAGTTCGTAGTGAAATGCAATGTATATTGGTTTCTATTTAATTAATTTATTATTATAAAATGTGGACGGTGCTGCCACGAGAGTTTTGCCTCCGTTAAATTGTTTCTTTAGCATTACCAATATTTTATTTTTATATCCTGGTAAATTTAATTCCAAAAATAAATGTGCCCCAAAATTTAAGGGAAAAGTAATTATAGTAGTGAAGTATGAAAATCCATCCGAAAATATCTTTGTTTACACAGTAATTAATGTATTTGGCCTAGAAAAGGGGTTTAGTAGATCCAAAATATTGAAATGAAAACTATCGTAATTAAATATTTAAAGGAAACTTATTTAATTTGAATGCATTTGAATGTAGTGCATTTAAGTTTTGCACATTGCGAGGTAGCGTTTTTGTTATTCATTCTCTCCTGGGTACAATGCTCAGCGATAATGATGGAGAACCCCCCCCCCCACCACTGTAATGAGGCCCCAGGGAGGGGTTTAAATCAAAATATTAGAGGAAACAAGTTTTTGCTTTTAGGAACTAAATCTTACACAGAAATGTAATTATTCTTGACCCACAAATATTGTCATTTTGTAAAACGTATTATTCATACTAACCTCCGTTACCCTATTTACATTTCATATGTTTTGGTGCATATTGGGTAAAAATTGGTAAGTAAAAAAGTATATTATTTAACATGAAATAAATGAATTGTTATTCCTGTTTCGCCCTAGATTTTTATTCCTGATCTTTTATCCAAAATGAATGTATTATATATCTTCTATATCTATAAAAACTAATGTTTGAATATGTGTATGATAATGAGACAAAAAAAGAGTTAAAAGAGTTTCAAATGACTCTATTATGAACTATACAACAAAACCTTTGAATAATTGTTCATATTATGTTAAAAGAATAATTCCCTTTACATTAAAATATTTAACAGTTTAATGGCATGCTACTGTCATTGCTACTGTTTTACACTGATATTAGATTTAATTTAAATTATTATTTTGTATAAACTGCAGTATATTTTTGTGGGAGATTGTTGTTTTTTTTTTTTTTTTTGTGAAAAAATCAAAGCAACAAAACTTCAATAGAATAAGTTTGTTCTTCGAGTTGATTATAAAATAGATTTGTTATAGTAGCCTCCCTTTAGGTATATATTCCTTTACTGTATCTTCATACTGTCTCAATAAACTTAAAGAGATTGCGTTTAATATTGCACTGTTGAATTACATTTTAATTTACAAAGATTTGTATGAATCACACGATCTACTTATTTCAAAAATTTTTATACATTCCTATTTATTTACTTTGAGTATAGATTAAGTTTTTTGCATTTTTAAAATAACAGGTGCTTACGCATGCTTCTTAATCTTAATCTGTTCAATCAATGGAATTATAGCTAATAAATAAATTGCAAGAAAAATTTTGATTAAAGCCTTTTAAAAACCAAGTAAAACAATTTCTGAAACGTTCTAAAAAATAGTGAGCCGCTTAAATTAAAAACTCACACTCATGAAAATCAAAATGTTGGAAGAGACTAATAAAACTGAGATATCAGTCATAAACTTAAAACTAAATTGTAGAGTTCGATACATATAAGAAACATTATCCGTAATTTGAGATATTCTAACAGCCAATTGTGATATTGAATGTAGTCGTAAATATATTTTATTTTAGACTGGTTTTATTATAAAACGTTCTCTTTTGATTGAGACCCATATCTAAAAATATCTATACTATGTAAACAATTAAATCAATTCGCATACTAAACAGTTACAATTTAAATCACAACAAATAAGAAAAATTAAACATGCAATTAGGTACTACGGTATATTTAACATGATATAGTAATGATATGTATCTTTTGAGTTTTAGGCAACCATTATCCATTTAAAGTTATACGAACATGCTATGGAAAATATATCTAGATACAAATTAAACTAAAAAAATGTTCATATAGAGTTTATTGATGAAGAGGTGATTAAAAACTATTTTCCATACCACTGCAATAAACTCATCTCATTAATGGTGCAGTGTTGCTAAATATATGCCTAATTAATCAATTTACATTGTGATGAAAATTATGAAAAATATGAATGATTAATGTTTGTGTTTATAAGAGGAAAACGCTCAGAAACATAAATTCTCTGTAACAAGAAAGTGACAGGAACATCTGTTGCAGAGAACAAAACATAAAGCAGCAAAAACGTTTGTCTCTAAAGACTAAAAACTGACGTGTGACTAGCCTCGATACATCTCCAAGGCGAAGTTACCGATGCAAAGATTTATTTATCAATTGATGTAAAAGAATGAATGATTTTACTCTTATACATATGAATGAGAAAATCAAAGATAAAAACATTTTGGGTTTTGTGTAGTGCAATAAGGTTTGAAAACTATAAAATAATATATTATTAAATTAAACACCTTATGATCTAAAATATTTTAAAACATAAAAGGTTATGTGGAAACTAAATAAATTAATTTGTGTGAATTTTATATTTTCCAAGAAAAATGTTTTACTGTAGTCAAAGTAAAGTGATAATTTTTCGATTAGAGCTGTAAAGAATAAATAAATAATAGCACCAGTCGTCCAAATTAATATATAGGATGTAAATTTACATGAACAATTGTAGGGGTAAATATTTGTGCCATATCATAATCACTTAAATAAATTGCGGACTATTAAAACACTAATTTTAAATAAAAATTGGCTGACTATGCAGTATGACGGAAGTATTTACTATGATACAATAATAAATAACAAAAAATAACAATTCAGTTAAAAATAACCATTTTAAAAGAAGAAAACTTATTTAAATAGATATTTATGCAGCATATGACTTATACATTTTATAAAATAACAATTTAAAAAAGGAAGTGTATTCCTTATTGCGTCTAAGCTTGAGTCATAAGAACTAAAGTGTTCACTGGTGAAATCACTTTCGAAGTGCACCTACAGATTTTTTGTTTGTGCCGGGTTTCATTGTTACGAATATTCTCATCATAATCTCTATGGCAACAAAACATATCTGCAGTTCTCGAACAATCCATCGATTAACTATATAGTAGGATTCACGAAAATAGTCCGATGATAGTCGATACCTTGTTGCCAAATTTATTCTGAAAAACATTTTTATACTGTATTAAACAAGATAAACATAACCACAAATGACAAAAGTGCAGGGTCATAGAGGGTGAGGGGGATCACAGGTGGTAAAATTTCCATCGGACTATTTTCGTGCATCTTACTATAGTAAGTATATTCTACTATCAGCTGCTATGCTTCAAAACTAACTGTAGGAACTTGATTTGCTGCATAAAAATAAATGGAAGAAGATTTAAATTTAATACAAATCAACGTAAATCAACTACAAATCAAAGAATAAATTTAGGCACAGCTTATTCACTTCGCGCACACCCCCTTAGACAAACAGCCACCACCTAGACAAACTGTTTTATTGCAAATAACAAGGCAACATAAATATGTATTATTATGTAATTAATCACGATACATGCATTACTTAATCTATGTTAATAGGCAAGAATGATGGCTTTTTCTTCTTTTTTGCTCAGTTTGCATCATAGACACATTTTCTTCTCTTTTTTTGCATCGTAGGATAAATCCGGGCATAACGTTGCAAAAGTAGTTTCCTGCAGTTGAACAAAAACCAATTAATTCACATCGATCCCCACGCTTTCAAATTTTCAACGTTCTTACGGAAGAAGGACAGTTAATTGAATTATTAGATAAATATTTAAATAAAATGCTAGCAAATCAAATGAAACAGATGTTTCTATTTTATAATATTTCAAAAACAAATTCTGTTCAGATAAATTGAAATTAGGTCTTATTTTGACCAACGAGCGATCTCTAATAAGTATTATTATTTTATTGATCGCGTCATACACATTTATTTATATATAATGAGAATTTTTGTTGAATTCATGTTGGTAACTCTAATGTAAACCCTCACAAGCATGTAAGCGCGAATACACCGAGGTGTGGAATGCCCCAGTTCCTTAATGGTGTTCTCTACATACTCAAATGTTAGTTTCTGCAAGTATGATTTTGCAATACAGAACTTGTGCAACTTTGCAAATTTGTATCTAAAATGATAAGAACAAAAATAAAATTTTTTTCAAAGACATGTTTCTAGTATCATGCAATTTAAACTCTCAATTTAATGATTAGATACATTTTTGTTTTATTTCTGTACATTTTAGTCTCTTTTTTAATTAATTTTTTAAATTACAGCATTCTTCCATTTAATTATTATTCTTTAATTTGCTTTTGAATCCAACTTTTAAGAAATCATTCGTGTAATATGAATATCCAGTATTAGGGATCTAGCAAGAACTAGATAGTAAAAATTAGATAAGGTGTCTTATAGCTTATAGATAAGATGCACAGTAATGTTTATAACTTAAATTATTTAACAACGTCATGCTTGATGAAATATGCTGACATAAAGCATAAAGCATTTTTATTGAGTAATCTTTTTAAATTAGCAATAGACTACATGTAAAAAGACATAAAGTTGGGATAATACGTACAATATATAAGTCTAAAATGTTCATATTAATAAAATTTCCCTTAAGATAAACAAACATTCTAAAAGTAATCTTTTGACCCATGATGTTTTTTACGTACCTTCTAGTTGGCTTAGTAATTACTTATTTTTTAGTTTGCAATGTGTTCTATTCAGCAAAATGTTATTTTTATTACAGTGTAGTGAAATATTATTTTTATAAGGTCTGATTTGCAGCTATAAACTAAACTTAAAACATTTAACTTGAGCAGAATAAAATCATTTAATACCTGCTTGATAGCGGGTTCACGATATGTCATACAGGTCTCCAAAGTTGAGTATTATATCAAAATTACATTGTAATCAAGCGAAATAAAAATGTTTTAGTATCTAGGACCACTGTGTAACTGAATATTTTTCAATATACTCAAGAGCGTGGTTGTGTCTCTAAAAGCTTTCACTTCCAACAAAAGGACCGTTTAGAGCCGCCTCACGCGCCACTATGAGACCACTTACGTCCGAGACCACCCTCCAGCTCCGGTCTCCTGTCATGTCCATCATACTTGTCTCCTTGTCTTCTGACGATCCGTGAAACATTTGTAAAAAGGAAATCAGACCATCTCTTTAAAATAATAAATAAAACATTCAAAATAATTTGTATGTCAACTAACTAGACGTAAGTATTAATATAGCTACGGTTTTTTAATTTTAAAATCCACTATTTCAAAAAAGGTATTTATATAATAATTATAACATGTATTATGCTGTTTTAATCTCTCCATGGTTTAATTTTTGGAGACTATATTAGCAACTAAATGCTGTCTTAAAACTGAATACTGTACCTTTTTCCAGAATTTTCACTAATATTACAAAATTTCCAATTATAAGCTCATGAGTTTCTGTAATATCTAACATTTTCTAGTTTTAAGATAACTTTTGCTAAAATTCTAAGGGGTAAGAACTAACTGTTTTCATGTTTGTGATGTTGTCAAGTTACTGTTAACTGTTTGGATGCTACCTTTTTTTAAACAAAAAGTCACTCCTTTTGTAAATTGAGATTTATTATAGAACTACTTGTTTAAAAAGCTTTACCAGATTTCAAACTCAGTATATATGTTATTTTGATTTTGTTTGTATGCTAATATATTGAATAAGTATTTATACAAAAATAAACAAACTCGATGTATATGATACTTTGAAGTAAATTGTGATCAATAAAATTGTCACAGTCTATGGTAATTTAAGTATTAAGTTTTTAAAATTACAAAATATTAGGATTCATCTCTATAAATAAAAATGAATTCCTTTTCTCTAGTCACGGCATGAAAGGCTGGACTGATTTCGCTAATTCCTTTTTTGTTGTGTTTGTTATTGTCAGGCGAAGGTTCTTATGAAAGAAATATAATTAAGAAAATTCCACAGGGCTCCGCCCCACACGTCTTCAAAGTTACCATGTTATTATTATGAAAGCAACATTTTTGATTGGAACATATGATTACAATTTTAAAATATTAGTTCTTTAAACAGCTTTATTAATTTAAAATATTGAGAGAAGATTGGCAATAAAAAATATAGAACATTATAGAGTTACGGCGAAAGAGCGTAACGAACGAGCTAAAACCTGGTGGGCAGTGAGTACAATGAACGATCTAAACCTGGCGGCGATTGAGTGCAGCGAATGAGCTGACGCACAAGGCGAGTGAGCGTAGCAAACGATTTGAACCTGTAGGCAAGTAAGCGTAGGGAACGAGCTCACCTGAAGGGCAAAAGATTCCTCAGGTTCGCATTGCAAAGCATGCCGGGTAAGCTAGTATTAAAAAATATTTCAATTTCCTCTAATGATGTATGCAAAGGGATAGATTAGAGTAGGTCTAGACTACTATCCTAGGTAGTTTTTTTTTTTTTTTTTTTTTTTTTTCTTTTTTACTATCATAACCGATTTACCCATTCGTTCATTACGTGTCATAATGGGTTAACTTTAAATAATTAACGAAGAAAAAATTACAATGGTCTGTAATAAGTGTAAAGTAAATATTTTTGTATTGTATCAAAGAAGTAAAACAACAAAAAGCAATATATTCGATGTTTATTCTCAGCTCGGTGATTCAATAAATGTTATTGCAGTATCGTATAACGCACACCCAGCGGAACAAAGCATATTGAGAACGTTTGGGTAAATATTGCGTGATGGAAAATGTTTGTTGACACAAGTGCAGAGAGAATTTTCGGGATTGTAAGTAATATATGCCTATGTATCAGGAACCAATTTACGAAAGAATTCTGTTTTTAAATTGTGCTTACTACTTACAGTAGTAGGATTTAGAAACTGAATTTTGTCTCAAATTGGTCCATGAAATATCTTTTGTAAAACAAAACTGAAAAATAGAGAAAGCTTACATAAAAAGAAAATAATAGAACATTCAACATTGAGCAATAAAAAATGTGTGTCGCTCGGCATTTTAACAATAAAAATACTTTTTTTATATTCCCCATTTAAAAGAAAATAACCATCATCATTGCCCTCGGTTATTATGCAGCATGAAGGAAATACTACGCCCATCTATCTGTGCAGCTCATCTGAGACGAGCACCTCAGTGGTGGCATTTGTCGGCGAGCAAGTGGGACGCTGGGACGCCGATAAAGGGGAGCACTAGAGGCGATAACCCGAGGTGCATTTGCGGATTGCCTCACGCCCAACTTGTATTGCACAACTTGGCTTTGAAGTTTCGTGTCGGTCAGACAATTGCTATCAGAGTAATCGATTGATACTCCTGCTACTGAATATTGTTTGCAATTAATAAGAAATTTAAGTTTAAGATAATAACTTTGTATAATCAGTTATTAAAAACGAAATAACGCATTTCGAACTACTCACAAAATTAACCACATTCAACACAAAATTTACAACCTATAAAACTCCAATAACACTGTTATTGGAGTTATCTTATAAAAAATAACCTAATTGTATGGAGTCTTTGTCTTGTGAGTGCTCCAAGTTCCCCATACTAAAACACTTACTAATGAAAGATAAAAAGAAAAACATTTGAAATAAATAATTTTATTGGATTAAAATACAAATGCCAATTTTGTCCTGTTTTTATTTTTTATTATTATTTTTTAAGCTTTTTTTAAATGTAAATGTAAATCAGTGGTGTTAAAACAATTAATATTATAGAATAGTTTGGATTTTTTTTTATTGTTACGGAGTTTCTTCTCTTATTCTTAGTAAATTAATATAAGTCTTCTATGTGAATTTTACTTTCATCCATGCATGTTATGTTTTAGGTGGGGTCATCGGTGTGAAGCAAAAAACTTTACCTTGGTGAGATTTGTCGTATCCAAAAAAGTTGGCCTTCATACATTTGGTAATATAATTTAGAAACCTGTTGCTATGGAACCCCTTTCTGTGTAAACGTAAGACTCACTGCAGTGATCAGTGATCAGTGATCTGTGTCGGGTGGAGCTAATGTTTGCAGGTGTGGGAGCCGGGATGTCCCACTGGGTGACGCCGCCGCCCGTGTCGATTAACGTTACTGCTAATCAGCTAATATAAACAACAGCGCTGCCCAGGACTACGTGATGCATCGCCACACTAATCGAATCTCGACTCTTTTTTATCTGATGGTCGTTTTATATACACTTTTACGTCCCTGTGTAACAATTTCATCACAGTAAACCTCATAACAAATGTTTCTAATTTTACATACTTGCATTATATTCAAGGGATATTTTATTTTCATTTTAACAATTACTTTGTGAAAGATTCCAAATTAAACCTTGTTATACATTAGTTGTTTATAAACACAGTAAACCTCATAACAATTGTTTCTAATTTTACATAGTTGCATAACATTCAAGGGATATTTTATTTTTATTTTAACAATTACTTTGTGAAAGATTCCAAATTAAACCTTGTTATACATTAGTTGTTCATAAACACAGTTACATTATGTGCCTAATCCTAAAAATTACCAATTGTAAAGTTTTTTATAACGCAAAATCTGTCTCTTTTATCCGGTTACATTCTAGGGTTTAGTACGTTGATAATTATATTAAACGTAGTCAGAAAACCATCACAGGCCAACCGAAAGAAGCCCTTTTATTTTAGGGGGAGCAGTGACCTTTGCAAAAATCTAATGACGCTCCCTTGAACGATTGGGAAGTGGTGAGAGTGGGCGATTGAGAGAAAGAGGAATGTCAGGCACTCTTTTGTTGCACTCATTGAAATTTATAATCCTTTGTTAGCTGATGAACGGCATACACCACGGTTAAAATGTATGGGTAACTAGTTGTATGATATAACTAGCCCAAATGTGATGTTCGGGTTTCTAAGTACACATGAACAAATAATATAAAACATATTTTTGTTTATAAGCAAAATTTTGTTTTGTTAGCATTTATTATGTGGATATGGTATTATTTGCATGTAATGTTACATTAATTTATATAAAATTCGAGGCGCCCCATAAAGTTGGATAATTGTTGTGTACCGTAGATCATAAAGTACTATTTATTTTGTTTTTCTATTACGTAGTTAAAAATTTTAAAACCAAAAAATTGAAATTTTGTGTCAGTATTAAAGAGAATATACATATCTTAATCGGTGTATGTGTCTTTAAATATATAAAACATCAAGTTCATTTTTGTAAGGCAAGATTCGATGGGACAACCATAAATTTGGTATCCCTAAACTGTAAATAACTCCACTACTAAATAAACTTTAAAATGTTTTTCTGATCATACCATTTGTATGAACGTTTGATTAATAGTTAATTGAAAGCAAATTTTACTGTAGGATTCCTCGTTAGAAAAATAGTAAGATTCATAAATATTATTTCTTAGCGTATTGGTAACTTTTTGGTAATGGATACTTATATGGGTGGCTGTGTGTTCTCACTAAGTATGAATGTCTGATGCAATAAAGATTATGAGTAAAAAATGTTCTTTATCATCAAAAACTGTATAATATAGTGAGATGGTGTATTCTACCATAATCAAATCGCTCTTGACATCTCTGCTGAATTCACCATGATAATTTATACAGCAGGCTAAAATAGATGTCCAAATTACCAATTGAAATTTCTAATACTCGTTTTCAGTAGAACGGCATACAACACGGTTATAATTTATGAAATTACTAGTTGTATGAAGCCCTTTTGTACCAATATAAAATGTATTTGTACAAAAAAGTCGATCGAAAAATATTTGGATTGCCATGTTCATCGTGTAATGCTATTTGTAATTAAAATATTCTTGTTTCTTTTCACAATGTACAACATTTACAACATTTTTTGTGTAAAAATTACAACATTTTTTCAGTACTAGCTGTTTCAAAAGTTAATACCTAATATTAACTACAGTACCAGGTTAACCGAGCCTTGCTCGTTGGTTTTAATTATTCACTTTTAATAAAGTGTCATGGTAATAAAGCTATTAAATGTCCACCAACAACCAACTACAGTTAACAGCTGTTTTAAAAAGACTTCTTAACATTAAGTTCCTTTATTTTTGTATACCTTTTGTTGTTATTTCGTTACCAAAATAACAACCCATAAGACCAATGATTTTAAAAATTATGATTTTAAACTTAAATTTAGGCCAAATTCGATTTTTCCTGGGATTAAGGATGTTTCTAAACTTATTTTTGGTCTAAAACACTCTTAAATGCAAAGTTTAAGAAAAATCTACCCGCTAGATTTCGAGATCGTTGAACACACATCCCTTCAGACATTGCTCGTATTATAGTATAGGATTTTATTTCTATGAAACAGCTGTTTGTTTTCATGAAATGAATCATAGGAAAAGTTACTAAATTTGGTCTTTTATTTTAAATACATGAAAACAAGGTGACAAAAAGTTATTCCATGACGTTTACAGAGAATTTCATTTAATTTTACACCTCAATAATCAAAATTGGTCCATAAAGAGTTTTGCTGCTACATGGAAGCCTTACTAGTTATTTAACAATATTTTGCTACGTAATTCGTGTATATGTTAACTTATAAGGTGCATTGGAAGGGGGTAGGGAAGGAAACTTATCACTAAAATACTAGCTGATATTTTAATGCAATGTGAGCTCTGGTTATAGAACACTAAAATACCCAGGCAATATTTTTTTCTAAATGGCATTTATTTTACAATTTTCAAAACATGTACTCTAATATGCAGCATGAGATCATGATTTTTGAATTTTTATAAAAATATTTTGTTAAACCCAGCATATGGAAGAAACCACTTAAGAGGGGGGCTAAAGGTTTAAGGTCAAGGAGGTCTAAGCTTACCTCCCAGAACGTCGTGCAGTGCTCCACCTGCTCCCATTTTGAGAGTTTATAAAGGTTATTTATTCCGATAAAGGTGTGGGAGGTTTTGAATGAAAGATAAAAAACTTGGGCTATTTGATTCGCTTTTTATATTTTTTATATTTGAATCCATTTAAGGAGCTATAATAGTTCAATGTTGATTAACTTTAAATAAACTTTAGACCATTCATAGCATGATGAATTTTTGATCTGCAAGACCCCCGATACTGACAGTCTCTATCGGCAGCCGCTGAAACTGCCGGGCACGCAGGCTATGAACGTAGTCTAGTCAATGAATAGCAAGCTCTATTCCTTTAGGCCCCTCTTAACAATCTACTTTGTGATTCTAGCTCATCTCCTTATAATTTAGGTAAACAATATATTGTTGAGTTCTAACTAATTATCTGTCAGCAATTGTAAAAGATTAAAATAAATTAAATAGTATACATTGGTATACTATTTAATTTATTGCTGACTATTTTAAAAATGTACCCGTGTACTCTACGGGAATTAAGAATGTAAACTAAGGTAGATTTCTGACATAAAACATTTAATTTATACTTATAAAGTTAAACATATATTCTTTAGTTATGAATTAATTGTTAGGCTTATGTATTGCTATATCTTTATATGATTAACAGAACAAATTGAACTAATAATAGGTGTTGAATAATAAGTTGAATTAATAATAATTACCTACCTAAGCAGTCTAAATCAGTAATCCACCTTATACAAAAAAAGTTTTTCTTCACAATATAAATACTTACGATTATAAATAAAAGAAAACATGGCATTAAAAGCGTGCTCTTCAAAGAATTAAAAAACGACAATCATAAAAAAAAACCTGATTGTAACAAGTAAAAAGTTCCTTAAATTATCAAAATGGATGATGGTACTATGTATTTTTATGTCATCTATTATGACTATTTGCACTAAACTTTCGTGATGGTTGAAGAAAAGAATAGTTATTTAAATGTCTTGCTGAAATTGATAAATGAATCAGAAGTAATAAATGTATCTCCAGGATGCTGACAAGGGAAATAAAGTTGTCTGCGTTGCACGAGTAACAATTAGAAACAATTCTTTATCTCTTAAACTTTAGCAATTAAAAGAAAATTGCAGGTTTAATAGCTCTTGTCAAACTTTGTTTGCATAGTTGATGAGAGAAACATCAGATCCTTCGTGCTAGTGAATCATCATAATAGTACCTAAGTAAAATTAAACTTAACAGCCTGTAAATGAAATGAGAGAACTTTGTAAAATGTGTTCTTGAATTAAATTTTCTTAATCTTATAAGATTGTACAGATTAACAAACATCGAAGTTAATAAGGTATTGAATTCTATTTCAAATAAATGTTCAGACAAAGGTTTTAATAGTAATAGCTCTTTCGCTGTCGTCGCCTGTCAGAGAGAAACAAGAAGGCCATTTTCCCCACTTTACGGCCATTTCGAGACATCTCATATCTCTTAACGATCGTTTTGATGTTCAAATGAAAACTCTACAATCGATGATAGCTTTTCTATGTACAGTAACAACAAGTCCTTATTTTTGCATTTATGTAAAAAAAGATTAAAGCCCATCTTTAGCTGAAAGTAAAAGAATAATTAAATGTCATAGAATAGTAAACGAATGTACAACTGGGGAACTTGTCTTTGTCTATATGAAACATTTAACTAAAATAACTAAGAATAGAAACTCACTCAGTGATGATAACAAGTAGTTTCCTTCAATAAAGTAAATAAACGCATATGCAGTATTTGTTCTTTTTTTGTAATACAGTAAGTAACTTAACATTTCTTTAATCGTACTTATATGATGAACCAACTGTAATTGAATTATTGCCGTTTTCCAAGAGTTTTTAGATACTTGCATTTATCGTAGCTCTACAAATAAAAATTATGTGTAAAACCAAACAATAAAATTACCAACATAAACATTTACTACATGTTTATCTAGATCCATGTACTCAATATTTTTGTTTATTGAAGAAATCAACTTTTCAATTTAATATGCCTTAAAGTAATACTAGGGGCTTGTAGGGGCAAAGGCTCCTAAAAATTCAAATGATAATGTTATCTCAAAAATTAAGTTTAAATTTATCACCTCCTTGCACAATTACTCCATTTCTTAAGCTGTAGTGTAAATTCACCCGGTAGAGTTTTTTTATTTTATTTTTTTTTTATTTATTACCTACTCTTGACTAATCTTTTTTGCGGTATCAAATCAGTAACTAACCAATAATCTCCCCCGCATTGAAATACAGTAGGTAGTCTATTTTGTAGAAAAAAGAAAACTCATTGCACTATTAGACTGCCGGACGTAATAAAGTTAGTTTTAACCTAAAATATGTACACACAAAGAGTTCGTAATAATTTACGTTAACTCAAGTTACGTTATTACGTTTGTGAAAGTTATAACTAAATAGTTATCTTAACTCAAAATATCTGATCAATAACCAGATGAGTTTATGATAAAAAATATTCACTGGAACATCTGCTTAATCACACGTGTAGATCTAAAAATCTTCTTCCCATAAGATTAACATTGGAACTTCAATGTCCAATGGGGTGAAGCCCAGGTAACTTTTGATGATTCTGGTATTTTTCCTTGCGTACTTGGACATCAAGCTTTAAAATAAGGCCTAATTATGACACCATATATTTCTTCTAACTCGAGATATTTCGTGGGGACAGATTCGCTTACGGAATTATAGAAGATTCATTTTTGTAATTTTAATTGATAAATATTTATAATTAATATTTGTAATTCAGCAGGCAAACATCATTAGCGCCAGCAAGCGGTGTGATTAATAATTAAACACCTCACAGGAGATAAACCGGCATACACTCTCCTGATGTCATAATTATGACGTAGCTTATGTAAGCGATATAACTATTCAATTAAATCTTTTTGAAGAAAATCCATTTTACAGTTACAGTGAATAATAATCATTTTCATCCCTAATTTGATTTAAAAGAAAAAAATAATTACGAAAATCTCAATTTTCCGGATTTAATCGAGTTATTTTGAAAATAAGCGAGATGGAATAGGAGCTTTGGGGTAATCAGGGACGTGACTAGACTAAAAAAATAGTTGATTTACAAAAACACCAACAATGTGGTCATATTAAGTTACCTCTTACGGATTTTTGTGATGTATTATACAAAGATCACACAAATTTTAGTTGGAAATAGTATTTGTCCATCCAACAGAAACACCTAGAGGCCTATGAGCGTAGAAAATTGTAATCGTAAAACGGTTTAGTTCAGAGTTTATTAAAACCTAGTATACCCGTCAGTATGGTAATATAAAAGCTGTTTGGCTGATTGTCTTAGCTCAAGTAGCCTATAAAAGTGTAAACTAATCTTTTAATACTGTATATATTTCCTTAAATCAATTGAATTATAAGTTGTTATAAAGTGATAACAATTATAAATTATAAATGTATTGGAGGTAACATATAAATTAATTATTGGAAACTGATATTTTGGTCTTAAATCAGCAGTCTCCAGATGTTTACCTAATTAGTGTGCTTGTTATCATTTCATGGTTCTGTGGCCATCAATAACAGATATGAGCCAGTTGCTTCAGTAATCATCATTGACAAACCTATTATTTATCCAAACTAATATATTTGCTCTTCTTTAATAGAAAATTACTTGTTCATAATACTGTTATATATGCAAAATATATTACTTTTTAAAATGTTGAATGAAAATAAATTAAATGAATTTATTCAAATTTTTGAGATCAAAGGTTAAAAATACTCTGATATTTTTTGGCCTCCCTCATTTTTGGCCCAAAATCAGTCTTCGAACTTAAAATTTTCCATTTTTTACTTTTTCCAGAAGAAAAATTTATTAACTTTGTTAACCTTATTTTTATACACTTGCCCAATCCAATTATTTTCACTTACAACATAATAAAAGTTATAAGTAAAACTCTTTTTTATAATAAAGCAATATTTTTTATGAATTTAGCGCTTGAAAATTAATATGTGTATATCTATCAATTTTTGGACCCTTACTGTTAAATGTCCAATATAATGGAAAAAACATAACTTCTAAACCGGAAGTCATAAAATAATGGAAGTGGTGTCAAAATTCTTTTAAAAATCAGTCATTCTACGTGCAAAATAAAAATTCTAATCTAAGTATAACTTAATTGTTCCCCCAAATGGTTAGGGGGCCGGAAAATTATTGCAATTTCATAGTTTTGTCGTTTCGTATGTTTCTGTTTACATTTTGGGTACATACTTCTATTGTGAAGGGCAAGGGCAGCCGGTTTAAGGGTTGGTTATTTGTCTTTAATATTGATTTTAATTGAATTCCAACAAAACTTTAATTTCGTAAGTGATAATTTAAAGCTAAACAGCATAACAACATATGTTTAAAGAATAATCTTACAACCCGTAGAAATGATCGTATAAACCCAATCTGTTAGATGCGGCACATTACACTGCTAATAAATATACAAATTGGCATATACATATTAAATGAATGCCATTTTCAATACAATTTTAATAAATAGTATCAAAAGAGTTTCCTACTTACATAATTATCAAAGTCTATCACAGTAGACATAACAATCAAAATTTATTTTTACATTGTCACAATAAGGCAAATCACTTCTAACCTTCGGGAATATTTTATCACGATGATATTGGTATTTTAGAATCATATACCGATAAGTAATAACTTATTACTATTTATAAAAATAGTTATACCAAATAGTATAACTTATACTATTTGGTAAAAAATATGAAGTTAATGTGTAAACATTGCTAAAGGCGTAAATGATATTGCCTGAAACATTTCTTGAAGATGTATGATTATTTATTTTTACGATGAAACAATAAGCACAGCAAGTCAGACACTCTTATTCGGGCAAACTTAAGAGGGCGTTGGAGTGCCGCCATGTTGGATTTATTTCCCATAAGAACAATGCTAAACTTGTTCCCGGCATATGTCATATAATTTCTTTATTTCTTGTCCGATTGGTTTAGAATGAATAGCGTTTGAATCTCAATTAAATTTACCGTTCCTTTTGCGAGATCGATTCTTTGTAACTAATTTATAAAATTCTGTAGAAAATGTTTTAAAAGTTGTAAAAAACTTGCTTTGTTGTATCAAGTTAGTAAAAAACTCTACTTTTTAACAAAAATTCCTCTCGCAAACCAAATCCGAATTGATTAATCCTTTATTTAGAGCTATAAACAATTATTTTCTGATTACAAATAAAAGAGTTATTTGGTTTCCCGTTTAACATTGCTCTTATGGGGGAAAGACGGAATCTCAATTGACTCCAACGCCCATCGCCCCCTTAAATAAACGCAACAGTATAAGTTGGGGTACGGATTACTTAGTTTCCTTTATATCAGAACAATTAATTTGAAAATGTTGTAACATTAAATTTTAATAGGATGGCGTCTTGTGAAGTAGAAAAACATGGGAAGGTCTAGATACTACCCTTTATTTTTTTATTTTAAAATATACTATTACCGCCTTAGAGAAAGCTCTGTGGCAGAGCCGTAGTCGTCTAATGGGTTAATCGAGTATTCGACAGTCAGTAATTACTACTGCTTGAGATCCAGGCCAAGAGGATTGTCTTGTAGCAAGAGCGCGGCGGAAGCACCACTTCTGCTCTCATGTACTACTACATAAGTTGGGAACTTTAAAGGGCTATAAGACGAAAACTTTATTTTCCCCAGATATGGGACCAACACCAATCGATTCATCATGGCCAAAAAACCATATTCAACAAAAAAATAAAAAAAATCATTGGAGAGAGAAAAAATTTTCCCGGACACATTACAAGGTATAGGTACTAGATGACTTACCTGTACTTCACGAACTCAAATTGCAATGCCAACCCGCGTAATTTCTTTGCACTTCAGGTGAGCTCGTTCACGACACTCACTCCCCGTCAGCTTCAACTCGTTCGTTGTCTTCTCTCGCCATCAGGTTTAGCTCGCTTAAGTCTATAATGTCATTGGGAATATAAGTTTTTAATTGCCCCTCTTCCCCTAGTACTTAAAATGAGGTCAGCTATTTATAAATTAAGTACCAGGTTAACCGAGCCTTGCTCGTTGGTTTTGATTCAATTTTAATATTTTCACCAACAACCAACTATACCTCTTCACAGTTAACAGCTGTTTCAAAAGGTCTGCCTTTATTTTTGTTTACATTTAGTTGTTATTTCGTTACCAAAATAGCAACCCATAAGACCAATGTTAAAAATTACAATTTTTAAACTTAAATTTAGATCAAATTGGATTTTTCCTGGGATTGAGACTGTTTCTAAACTTATTTTTGGGCCGAAACACTCTTTAATGCAAAGTTTAAGCAAAATCTGACAGCTAGATTTCGAGATCGTGGAACACACATCCCTTCAGACATTCCTCGTATTATAGTATAGGATATTCCCAATGTAATTATGTGTTCATCACCAAAATGCTGCTTCCATAAGAATAACATGGCAACTTTGAAGAAGTGTGAGGCGGAGCCCTACGGAGGTTGGAAGGATGAAGTATCGCAACTTTTTCTGGAGTTTCCTTTCAAGATCTTTTAATCAAGTATATGTATGGTTGTGGGGGTTTTTAACTCATGGAATGCTAAAAAAACTTGTGTTATATGCGACAGCCAAAAGTCAACTTCCAACTTTTAAGTGGTTTTATGTGAAAACTGCGAAAGATAGAGCAAAGCCTCAAACACAAAAGTTGTTGATAATTTAATTCCCCACTAACGATTTCCCATCAGATTAAAGATCAGGTACACCCTTGAGGCCCTAGAATCAAAAACTAAGGAGGGTACCAAACTCGGCAGCCAACACAGCAATTTTGAAAGGTCTTCACTTTTTAAACGGTTGAAGAAGGTGATCCATCGTCAGTTTTCTGGAGTTTTCATCAATTAAGTATATGGATGTATGAGGTGCTTTTGGAAATGCTTAAAAAACTTGTGTTTCATCATTAATTGAAAACTCAACTTAAATTTACGAGTTATATTTATAGACAGTTAAATATTGTGTTTTGTAAGTGGAATAAACTGAAAATATAAGTTTTATGATAATTTTCTTAAACAACACTAAGGACAAAAGGGGGTTGGGGTTGATCACTTAGCATCACATTAATGCTGAGTTGGCTGAAACAGAGGATAACAGTGAGTGATTTAGTGAATCTGAATACATTTCGGTTGTAGAAACTTACTCCACCGGGTGTTAGTTAACATTTGAAATTGAGCTCCAAGAAGACTTACACAATAACTGTTACTGTTTTACACTTACTAAATCATCATTGAACGTTAGGTATCTAAAATCTGTTCGAAGTAAATTATGCAAATGTTGTTGTGTGCATTCAGTAATAAAATAATTTAAATACAACAATCCCAGGAGCCCTATATACTGAGCTAATTTAATAGTAACTTTATATGAATATTTTGATTGATGTGACACATTTATGACTTTGCAAAACACGTGCAACAAGTGCAAAAAAAACCATACATGGGATCTTAGGAGATTTTATTTTATATTTTATTTTATTTCATATTTTATTTATTTATATCTCATATTTTATTTCTATAACTAAATTCAATAATGTTTTCCGCTTCTACAATAAAAGAAAAAAATATGGCTGTTATATGTCGGTGTACTATCGTTTCACTTTATTTAATGACTTTGGTTAAGACCTTTATAATTAGGCAACACATGACCACGAGGTCCTTGAAATAATTCAAGATTGCACCCTCGCTGGTATTTTAAAGATAAAAAGATATTGTATTCAAATAACAAAAACTAAATTGAAATGTAATATAATATCGCCAACTCAGATAAAACCTGAAAGTCCAACCTTATTTGAGGAATTTACTTAAGTACAAAATGTGCTTTATGAAGAAGCAAACATTAAAAAAGGTATGTAATTTTTATGCAATTCGATTTCTTATCATCCAAACCACAACATAAAACTTATCTACTGATAAATATCACCTTATAAGTAAGAAACCAAACAAAGTAAATATTACACAATATAGCAAGGTAGGTGAGAAAGGAAGAACTTCTTTAAACAGTGCGATTTCAATTCTAAACGAGGCACATCGGACCGTAGAATATTAAGTAAAGATCTTTGTTCTCGTTTGGGAAATTTATTTTAGCTCACTTATTAAACTCTTTCATTACAGCTTCCTTTTCCTCCATCTGCTAAACTGTAATTTATATTTAAACTATATTCATTTAATTGTGATACTAGTTTATTGAACATAAAATTATTGAAATGAGCAATACAATCACTATTTAGAAATATCAGTCAGCGAATCACACAATTGCTTGTCAATATTTATTATTATTAGAGGGTTGTTCAGTATTATGGTACGTTAATTATTTGAGAGTAATATCTGAACAGCTTATTCAGGGACAAAACGTATATTGTATGCACATAAATTTTTCTCAAGAGGGAATTCGATAGGTATGTATCCTGTGTATGAGGGTTTGGAATAAAAATACAATTGATGAACCATACAAAAATATCAACACATATAAATTAAAAATAAAATGGAATTAAACATAAAAAATTATTGAATATAGTACTGTTTGATGATAATCTTAAATTGTATTAATTACGGAAACTAAATCTTATCTTGGTAGGGGTCTTTTTAAACTGATGGACGCTTAAAATTATTTCAAAGCAGATGCATGAATAGATACATTAATTCAAATACAAAAATAAAGTGAAAAAATATTACATGGAATGTTTTGCGAAATACATAATTTTTAATACCCTTTTACATATTTCAATTTTTTATTTAAAATATAAATTAGTCCGGTGAGGGATAGATAAACTAAATTTAAAATTTATAAATCAATCATAAAACAATTCTTGAAAAATCAAAAGCTCATAACGTTGAAATCGTTGTTTTCAGACTTTCTAAGACTTATATAGGTTTAATCATTATATAGGTTTAACTAAACAGAGATCATGGAAACTTAAATAAAACACTTGTTCTGAGCTGCAGTTTATTTCCAACAGTTTACTGTACCCGTTTCACTAATGCAGAGCAGATCCAATACAGCTCAAGGGTAGAGCTAATACTCCACCCGCCAGTAGTTGTAGCCTGTTGTTGTCAGCCGGAATAAATCCAACTTTCCAATTAACACTTTTCATATTGAACTCAACATGAACTCAATATATTTTTATTTAACAAAGGAAATATTAAAAATTTGTCATTCAATTGTATTTAATTTGGAGAACTCTTTATCAAAAACTGTATATAATGATATATTTTTTTAATTTTATTGCGTTGGTATTAAAAAGTTAAAAAAGGAGGACTTAAATGTGAACGACATTATTAACAATATAATACGAAAAATAACTAAAGTAATATATTTCACTGAAATTGTAATACAAAATTAGAATAGTACGAAAATTTACTTTTTTTAACAATAATTGTTTTACGTATATAGGTAATTAATAATTTAAAACATAGTAATGATTAAGTTTCAAAATATAAATTTCAAGTCCACGGATTTCAAAAGAAAAGAAGTTAACTTCATTATGCTGACTTTGTAGCTACTGAATTAAACTCCGTGACTTTTTAAATGCATGTCACAACCAATAATGACTTTTGATTTTTAAAAACAGGCCACCAGAGTTTATATTTACCATTATATTGATTTTTTCACTGTCCATGGATGCCGATGTGGTGGGGTGCGGTCGGTACCGGACAAGGAAGTAGGTCGCTGCAGCGTTGCAATATTTTATTGGACTGGGAAAATGAAGTTCAATATTGCTGACTTCGCCTCCTGGCTTATAAACAAATATTATGAGAAACACTTATTACTTAGAACGAAATTACATTATTAGTATTCTTTTAAATGTAGTAACTTTTTAAATTAAATCCCTAATTATAACTGCAATTTGAATGGAATTGGATTTCAACAAGCATTTTTTGCTTTTGGTTTTATTATTATGTCTAACCGAAAAATTACAACTTAATTGTGTAAATAATTGTTTAATTTTCCAAAGCATTAAGACTATTATGGAAAGAATTTATCTTTAATTTATATAGCCTGTATACAATACTAAAATTTAAAATGTTGGCAATTTAATTTTTGTCAGTGATTCTTTAATTAAAGTTTCTTTATAAATTAGTAAAATATAGGCCTACTCTTAGTGTTTTATTAGTAGTAATAGTAGCAATTGCCTACGTTCAGCTTTCATAGTGATTAAACAAGCTAATTATTATCGCTAAAATGTCCCCTCAATTAGCTTACTTGAATGGGGTTGAATGTTACGTTCATTTTGCTATAATTACACTAAGTAAACACCATTAATTATAATTGTGGACATTTGAATTTAATTGGCTTTCAAAGCTTAAGAACATTTAATTGATCGGATCAATTTATCATGTAATACATTATTCAAAAAAGAAAAATTCGTAGCCCCTAATATTTGTAGTTTATAAAAAAAACCTATCAAATAAACTTTCACCAAAAACATTAGTTGTCATAATCACGATGTTAAGTTGCAACATGCGATCAAGCAACTATATAACACTTTCATAATAATAGAGAGTTTTTTCACATACGGTAAATGAATACGGCAAACGCAAATGCCATTTCAATAATGGCGAATTTAGCTATTTGTACTGTTTGAAGTTGTGAAGCCTTATTGAAAAGTGATCAATGTCAAGCATTACTTGTAATATATACAGTTGAACTATATTACATAACATATTACCCTTCAATTTGCAAATTTTTAACTAGCGTTTAGCGTATACCATAATAATTTACCGTATGTGCAAAAACTATCTTATCTGTTTTTTTTGTTTTTTGTTTTTTTTTGTCAGTTGGTAACGTTTTATGCTTGTAAGATATTCGATGAACGGAAAACAGTGGTATGTAAACATTGATCGAATAACAAACACATATGGAAATTGTTTTTGTTCTGGGAATTTTTATGGAATTTATCGGGTACGAACGTGAAAATAATAATAAATACGCACATGTGTAGTGAACATAAAAGAAAATTATATTTCAAAATATTTTTTCTTTTAACTAATTGACTTTTTTAAAAGCTACTGCAACATAACATAAATGTGTAATGGCTGAGTGCGATTCATACTTTAGTAATATATGAAATAAACGTTACTTGTAGATAAAAGTGCGAAAATATGACGTAATATTCTAAATTCCAGACAACCCAAAACATCAATTGGCTGACCAAGTATGTAAAACAATTCTTTGATACCAATTTCCAAAAGATTCTATTTTTGTTCTATTTATGGTTAACAGTATTTAGGGTATGCCTACTACATTTTACTTTATAAAGTTAAATTTGGAAATAAAAGAAGTTTCCCTTAATCATATTCAGGGTGTTTAGAAGAACGTTGCAGATTCCGGAGGTTATGGCACATGTCAAAATATGCATTCAAAAAGTTAATTTAAAAGTATTTTTCCTCCACCTACTATCTAAAGGCGTATTTTACTCCTTGGAATAGAGTAGTAAAGTACTAATTTCTATCCCATGTGACTTGAATACTTAATCTTTCTACCTAGGGAAAACTCGAGTTTTTTCGTACCACGGGGCTAAAGTTAGTTACATAAGAATAACATTAAAAGAGAGATTAAAAAGAACATGAGCCACAGTCAGCTGTTACTTGTATTTGTTTCGTTACTCATTGTTGACTAACAGCAGCTGTAGCTGCTGCTCACTCACTGCTGACCATTCAGTCAGCAGTGGGTGAGCAGCATCTCTAGTATTAGAGATGGCCGTGGCAGTGTAGGTGTTTGTTTACATTTTGCTTGGGTAGGCTATTAACCTAAGAAGTCCAAAACATTAGTGTAAAACTTTTGACTAGGCTTAAATTATATTTTGTTTTTTTCGTGTTCTTCAAAATTGATATGGCCTACCTTGTGTGTTTTTTTATGTTGATGTGACAGATCCAGCTTGACGGAGCAAGGGATCATATGAAGGTAAAGTTAAATTATCTACGGTAGGCCTATTAGGCCTAAATTTTATTCGTGTAGGTGGAGGAAAAATGTTGTGTGCATCAAGGGACTAAAGTACTTTTCTCCCTCAGGGAAATTGTCGCCCTCGGCTTCGCCTTCGGCGACAACACTTTCCCTTCAGGGAGAAAACATTGTACTTTAGTCCCTAGAAGCACAAATAACTATTTACTAAAATGTCTCGTTAAGCTAATTGCCAAGATTTAGTTTTTTACAAATATGAATTTTCATTCCGTAGGATTTTTTTTTTTTTTAATAAGTTCATCTTTAGCATACTCGTTGTCGTAACTTTCATTTCTAGAAAACTATATTATTTTTTTTATTTGTGTTTTAAAAATTTTGTTAATTTGAAATTTTCAATGTAAATTATGTAAAAAAACTGAAAAGTTTATCAACATTTTATTACGGCCAAAAGTTTTACAAATTTAACTATTTACATAATAATACCAAGATGATAAATATTAAACAACACATAACATAGTAAATGTGACTTTTCTGACGGAAATGTCTAAGTTTGCGATAGTTAGGCAGTAAAAATCGACTTTTTCACGTCCAGCTTTTTACTTTACACAACCATAAAAATGGGACATAATATGTTTTGGTGAAAAATTGCCTTTATGATTCTAAAAGTTTTTAACTGTGGATGTGGATGTTATGAACCTTAATTTCCGAAACAACAGCCACCATCTGTTTGGTAGGTTTCGCAACGGCCGTTTTGTCACAAGTGAACCGCTCAACTTTACACTACTGGGAATACAAATTCAACCAAATATGTTGTTATATGTTTATTGATTATTTAATAAAAAAGTTAGTTTTCATAATTTACTATTTCTAAGAACTTTATTTTTTACTGGACCAAAGAATAACATGGGAACTTATACATCATCTACGGCAGAGCTGAAATAAAAATTTAATAATCTCAGATTTTGTATTCCTACATAACATTTTTGGCCTATTTATACGGATTCCGAGCGACCCGACTTAAGGAAACCCATAACCATACAAACTTTCCTATTTATTAACAATGATTAAACGGAAATATTTGTATACAATTAATTCGTAAACTTAATTAGTAAACCAAATTCTATAAATTAGTTAAATCCAATAAAACTGGCACTATGATACCAGCGCATAATATCCTAATTAGACTTACCACAAACTTTTAAAAAGTTAGATGATTATTAAATTTTGAGACTTTGGAAATGTTGCGAAAGTGGAATCCCTCAGGGAACAAGATCAACCTCGTGACGGAGCCATGGTTATTCACGCAGTTAATTCAACATTATTTAGTTAGGGTAAACGTTTGTCAGTTCATAACCTAAGACCCTGACTTTTGCTAGTGAAGAAATTTTGTTCGGAAAATGAAACCGTTATATTTTCATCAAAATGACGTTTATATAAGAAACTAGCTGATAGCACGTAAAAATAATTACGGGTATTCTTTAAAAAATAGATGTTTTATTAGTTTTATTAGTCACAAAGTTTCTTGAAAATCTTAAAAGTATATTCGATTACTCTCAAATATAATTTTTTATTATTTCTTTAGCTATGTGAAGTGTCTACAATAAACGGAAAAATTGCCTGAAGTATATATGTGTGTGCATGACTTTCTCAAAGATTTAAAATAATTTAAATAAGTAAATTATATTAAACAGTATGAAATATCGTTAAAAAATAAAAGGCTATTATATTGATGTGTTATCCAAATTCTAAGCCGAAATTTTATTATAATATGGTGTTTATACATGTGAATTGAGAAAATTTAAGAAGTCTTTTTAGCCAATTCATTTGGTTTCAGATTTAGCCATTTATTCTACTAATATTTTCATGATAAATATACTTTTACTTTGATAGTTTGTGGTGAAACAACATCTATTATGAAGTATAATATTGTACCAAGGTTATATTGCCTAGCCTGTGGTCAAAATTAAATTAGTTACACCCCTCTATTACAATTAGCCCTCCATCACACAACATTGTTGCCGCTCGTTTCTTAACGTGACACTTTGAAGTTTCATGCTCAGTATTTTATGAATGTATTATTAGGAGTTCAATAAAGTTTTTAAACGAGATATTTTGAAATGTTATTATTATTTATGGCGTTTCCTTTTGGTGTTCAAAGATGTTCCTGTTAAGAGATTAGTTCGAAATAAATTTATTTTCAACAGGAGCTTAAATTAGAAAACCTTTTTTTGGAATAGGTAAACAAGCTGTGTGCAAGAACCCCTTTTTTACAATTTCCAAAAGTATATTTTGTTAAAGCTTTTAACAAAACTATAAAAAAGATTACACGATTAAGATGAAGATTGTTATAGCATTTCTAACAAAGCTTATAAATAAATTCTATTTCATAGTAAAAAAATATAGCTTTAAAACCAAAACTTAATTTCAGAACCAAAACGTAGGTTTACATTATTATGTTGTAAAAAAGCAAAAAATTCAATTTAAATTATTGTATAATTTTTTATTTCATAAGTATAACGTGTTGTAAAATGCTTTTTTTCGATCTCTTCTTGGTGAGTTATTTGGTTTAGTTTCCCCAGATTTAGTTGAGTGTATAGCCGCGCCGCGTGGCAGCGCTACCGTCGCGCGTCGCGTCGCGTCACCGTCACACAGGACCGGTCACGTATGAGAGACGTGTCGGGGTGCACGTACCACTGAATATTCATCACAGGCCGGCATACCAGACAGGTTCGCCGCAATTGAATGAGTTTTATAGAAATTAACGTATTTAAAGACATTTGATGTAACATTTATATGAAACCTTTTCCCATTCCATTAATTTGGTACTATTTGTTTTTTTGAAATTGTGATACTGTATTATTAAAACTTGACAACCCATTCCTCATTCACCTTGCACTTCCGATTCCTAACCACCTTCAACTACATGACCACCAGAATGTTTAACAAAGCTGATGGTAACCGAAAGACGGCTGAGCATTTTAGTCGAGTAAAATTGTATCTTGATTTCCGTCAACGTTGTGTTATCGAAGACGAGGTTGACTCCTTGATTTTATTTTCGTCAATTAAAACTTAAATGTAAATAAATTTTACTACTATTTTTTTAACTCGACTGTTAAGACCCCCTTAGGTTATCGATAAAAAATTATCACTATATATCCCTATATACCGCTATATATTATTACAAAATAAGAATAAGATGTAATCTTGACTGCTTACAAGGGGCAGTAATAACTATCAAAAGATGATCGACTGGTAATCTAAAGCAGTATTAAAAATATTTAATACTAGTTTTAACAATTAAATTTTAAAGTACACCAAACCACGAAATATTGGTAGTTAACCATATAGCAAGCAAGGTTACGCCCTTACACTTACAATTTCCACTAAAAGCGTCCCGGGATTGATCCAGTGAAGGCAGTTCCGTGGCATGCCGGGCCGCCAGGGCGCGCATCTGTCGTCATGACTTATTCATGACCTTCAGTCATCCTGAGAGACCACGTGAACCGTGAAACTCAGTTTCGCACTGATATTTATAGCTTTCGTTTTGACGAATGTTGCCAGCCCTACACATTACTAGGGCTTTATGTAGTTTTAATTCCTGTTGCGGATTCCTAAATCTCATAGATGCCTAAATGCTTAAACGAATTCAATAGCTTGGGTAATACAGTATACTTCATCAATAATATCGATATAAAACTAAGCAGGTGAGCAAAATGATTGCCTTTATATAAATATACAACAAATTAATAACAAATAAATGAATGAAACGATTTAAGGTTGCCAAACACAAATACTTAAAAAAAAGTGAGACCGTGTTTTGTAAAACGTGCCGAAAAGTTTAGGTAAAAGTTTGAAAAAAACAATTTTTTAAAGCTTTCAAAACACCTGATTGCAAAGTTCTGGGGAGATTAGTTAAACTATTTGTCTGGGAAGTTTAACAGTCGATCAATTTAATTAAAAATAAATAAATGTTGATTAAAGCTAAGAATTCGAATTAATTACTTTTTAAAATGAAAACTTTATGTAAATGAAAATATATTATCCTTTAATACTTGATGAATATTTAATTCTTGTAAAATAACTATATAATATGAAATTGAGTGCTCAATATAGGAAACTTTTTTAATGAGAAAAATAATATAATGAGAATAACTTTAAATTGACGTCATGGTATTGAAAAATTATGAAATATTTTAAATTATTCAAATGGTTTCATAAACTTCACATTCTTATTTCATATAATGTATTAACTAGGCTGTATTTCTCAAGATACTGCAATAATTTTTAACATTATAATGTGCAAAAAATTACATTTTAGTCAATTTCGGGTGTGGGCGTGTCGTTGGCAATAGTCAGTTGACACTTATTTGGTCAATCGTCGCTGTCAACATGTCCCCTGTCATGTTCAACAGCCCTGACACCACTGGCTATGAGTCTACAACTGGCACAAATGAACGATTCCCCACCAATCTAATGGGTTCAATTAACTCGAAAAAATGTTTGATTTTATTCGAAGGAAGCCTATTTTTATTTTCTCCTACTACTATTACACTTTTTATCACATTATGAGAATAAGAAGTTACCTCCTGTCCAAAGTACACTCAACTACACTCAACTAAATCACTCAACTAAATCTGGTGCAACTAAACAAAATAATAAGTCTGCAGTTTCAACTTGTAGTGTTTACTCCTACATATGTTTCGGCAATTCTGCCATTACCAAGCTGTACAGAAACAATAAATCAATCCACTTCAAGAGCTTCGTTAGATGATTTAAAATACACACATTTCACAAAACACGACACATATACGTTAACGAACGAAAAGCTGATAGGCCTATCCACATAACCCGATATTGCCATAGTCACGAGCAGGTACAGACTCTCTGTCTGTTCCTGTTCCTGCTCCTGGAAAGAGTCTGTTGTAACACTTCAAGTTGGAACTGCAAACGGAGGTAACTTATTAATCTCAAAATATGTCAAATCCCAGTTCTGGGGCTAACACTCCAAATTTTTATATTTTATCACCTTAAAACTATATTAAAAATCGTTGAACCAATTGTAGACACTGACCAAGGTGAATATAACATTGGTGTCAATTGCCCAGGAGCTGAAAACACATTTCATATGAATTTGGCATGAGGATGTAGCAATAGGTCTATTTTTCCTGAATTCGTGAACAAGGATGAGGTTACGGATTTTTTGTCACAAGTGATTCTTACATTGGTAATTAATTATTATACCCAAAAACACAAAGTGTTGAGGGGTTGCCAAGTCCTAAAAAGGTATGATATCAAAATTTGTTCCAAGTCAATGACACTGGTTTTAGAATAGCTACTAGACAAACTGATTCGATCTTTTAATGCTTTGTAAACATTCTGTAAAACATTATTGTTTCATCTAGAAACCGTACTTGGCCAGCAGATGTATTAGCAAAGTTAGGCCTATTTACTAATGGGGATATATTACGATGAATAGGGAAATTCTGAATTTACATACAGTTAAATACAATATAAAATAAAATACCACACATCTGCTGGCCAAGTACGATTTCTATATAAAATAATAATGTCTTACAGAATGTTTACCAATCATTAAAAGATCCAATCAGTTTGTCTAGTAGCTATTCTAAAACCAATGTCATTGACTTGGAACAAATTTTGATATCATACCTTTTTAGGACTTGGCAACCCCTCAACACTTTGTGTTTTTGGGTATGATATCATTATTTTTTATCATATTTGGCCATTTTGGTTTTACAGTAAAATCTTTAAGTTGGAAAACAGATTTAATTAAAATCTTTAAAGTTAAACGGAACACTATATTTGTATTCGTTTGTCTGGTTTTTATACAGAGGAACACTGCTGTCGTTTATAACTTAGAATTTAGGTATTAACATAGATTAAGCATACTCCTCAAGGAGTATGCTTAATCTATGGTATTAATTTGAAGGTATCTTAAGTCTTTGCCACCCTCTTCTACGAATTCCTCTTAACGATCGAGAAATAAAATAAATAATTGTTAAATGAATAAGTTTGTGCCGTGTACCAAATTTTATTGCTACATCTGCTGAATTAAAAATTTTACGGTTCTTTTACTCCCTGAATAACTTTGTAAGCGAAATATTCAGACTACCTAGAACTATATTTTGATTAAATACAACCTAAGATTAACTGCTTTCTCCTCCATACATCAGTCAATCACCAACAATCAATTAAATTCGAATGATATCATATTATGAGCTTTTAATAACTCACTGCAGCAACGACTGTATACATTGCGATTTATGAAACTCCAACAGTTCCTAGTTCAAACATTTCGCTAGCAGGATTTTTCACTAAGTACAATAAGAAGGCTTAACATGCATTTTCTGAACACAAGGCAGATAAAGCAATAAAGTTTGGAACAACAACACTGCCCAAAAATTGCATTTCGTATGGGGCTAACAGTTTTCTGTCATTAGGGGGCTGGACTACCGGGATTATTTCCTGGCCCAAGAAATGCGTTTTTCCAAACCAAACATTCCAAGCGCAATGGGGCGTAACTCTATGAGAAATTACGCCTGTTAATTTGATGAGGAATTGGCAAATATAACATCATTCCTTTTGATTTGACACAACAATCTTGAAGATTTGTTCAGTTGTCACTGAAAGTTGGCCTAACAACTAATGAACGCCAACAGGCGTATAGGTGGAGGAGTATAATTAATCTTATTTGGTACCATATAGTAATTCCTCATTGGTTTGGATCAATTTTTTATGTATTCATTTATTTGTTTCTTTTATGCATTCCAGAGTTTACAATATTTACAAAGACAACTTTCTCTCAAAACGGTATTTTTAAGATAAAGTTTTCCTGTTTGGTTTAGTTTTGTGTGTTTTTATTGAGTAGCCTATGTTGTTAATTTTCGGGTTGTAACTAGAGAAAACAACAAAGTTACAACAGTGAGAATAATAAAGATTCTCCAGTTCTAAAGATAAGAATATTTTATTTTGAAATGCAGTTATATAGATAATTCCAATCAATTTATTGGCTTGGACGAAAGTCAACACAATTTTAAGCAAAACTATATTTTGTATAACACAATCTATAATTGTTAGCTGATAAAATCGATGAATATTATAGCAGATGTTTTGACTTGGTTTTTAAAACGAATTAAAAGTATAATGTCAAATTTCTGCTTTGTTTACCTTTTAAGTTATGAAATGTAAACAAAGTTGTTTTATGAAACTCATATTTGATTTGATTTGTGTTATTTCAAGTGAATGAACTTAATCTTTGTACTCAAAGGTTTGTACTACGATCAAATACGAAGATTACTGCAAAGTTTCGTGTGATTCCCATCAGTAATAAAGGCTGTAGCTTTGCTTAAAAAATTAAAACGGTTTTTGTGCGTAGGAAACCACATTTCTGACATTTTTAGGCTACTTTTGAACACATATATTTTACTTCACTGAGGGTTTTTATAGTAAGTTTTATAGTAAGTTTTATAGTAAGATTTTTAGTCTTCAATGACCCAGTTAAACGGATGGAGAACGAGAAAAGGGTTAATTTATGCCTTTTTGTGCCCTTTTGAGAAGTGAAAATTGGCCGTATTCTGCTTCGTGTCTATATAGGCACGCGTCGTCTGTTTGGTTGGGTGGGATTTGGCCACATTTGGCGACGTGACACGACCGTGCCACTGGATCTACCTAAATTACAGAATATGAAAAAATACTTAAACATATTATTGATTACTTAAATCATATTATTGATTTGTTTATATTTTATCAACGAATTACTTTAATCTAATTAATTATACAGATATCCACATGTTTCCAGTATTTTCCAAACTAAAAATTAATAAAAATAATTCTATTATTAAAAATAGTTACAATTAAGTTTCTAGTTTCACTATGTCAGGTTTAATTAAAATTATCTTTTGATATCAACATGTCCGTAGACCTACACACCAAGTCCAAGGATGGCATTCAAAGAACAAATAAATAAATCTCCATATTACATAGCAATTTTCATAGAGTTTGTAGGTTTGTTTAGTTGTGACAAAATTATTTGTAACAATCACTTTATTTTCTACCTTGATGACATTCATAAAATAAATTACTGAAATATAGCACTAATCTGTTGGTAGTTGTACATATTGTTTTGTGAATCTATATTTGTATACCGTTTTCAAATGTGTAATAAAATCTGCTGTTATCTTCTTTAAGTAAAACATGTTCAAGTCAGCTCAAAAGCAGATTACATATATAAAAATGTTTAAATATATAATCTTGTTTTAATTTTTCATTACTATTTATTAAAATACTTTTGATTTAGGAATTAAATATTTTTTAATTCTCGTTTTTTATCATTCATCAAATACTCATATCCCAGACGGGACAACAATGGTAACGGACATCTGATGGGAGTGCCGTTTAGAATAAAGTTTAATTTTTTCCACCCGAGAAAAGCCAGTCAGTGTAAGAAGTGGCAGCGGTAGAGGCTTATGCAAATATAACCTGTTTTGCAGGCGGGAAATGCAAATTCCTCAGCAGGCCTGTGAGTAATGCGATGTTACGGTATGATGCGGCCAGTTATTGTCGGTTTTTATTTATCATTTGCACACATTATTTGATTTTTTTGGTTGAATTTTTTCACTAAATATAGTCAAGTAGGTAATATATGGAGGTAATATAAAAAAGGCGATCAACTTAAAATATAAAAACATAAACCTTTACTTAATCTTATAATATCGACAATAATATGTATAAAGATGTATAAAATATAATCAAGAAGCAGGGGGACCGAGCTGATGCTCGGTAAAATTATCGTGTCACTTTTCTTTATTAGACAAATCTCGTTCGCTCCGCTCACTTGCCCTCTTTCCTTTTTTTTAGACGATTTCTTTCGCTTCGTTTACTCATCAGCCCAAAGGGTGCTGTACCTTTGGTATAAATAAAAAAAAAAAAACACACACACAACACATGGTTTATATCTACAACAATCAGCTGATTTTTGTTCAATTTAGCTACAAAATCTCCATAAGGATAACATGGGAACTTTAAAATTCTCTAGGAAGAAAGCAGGATTTTTCTCAGCCATGGAATTAACTCCAACCGATTCCCCGTGGCTAAAACCCCGATATTCAATAAAAAATAAAAATTTCTTGAAGAGAAAAATATCTTTCCCATGCGAGCAATGCTTTTTTTTAGAGTATAAGATAAGATACCGGACGTTTAAAAAAACCTTATAACTTTGAAAATTCATAGAAATTTATTGAAAAAATATTTACAGCTGGTTTTGGTGTTATTTTAAAAATAACACTTCAAGTAGTTTTTACCTAAAACTAAAGATGTTCTAAGCGGCTTCCGTTGTTTATCCTGCGCAGACATCCCATCGGTAGTCAATTTCATCCCAGACTCGCACTAGCAATTCGGGTGTAACTTGCTCAGTAGCAGCGTAAATTCTTGTTCTGAATTTATTAATGCCTAGGAGTCGGTCCCTAAGACCAGAGGACATTGTCAATGCTGGGTGAGAGGCGGTGCACAGTTGACGAAGGAGAGGAAAACTGGTTCAGGCGACTCGAGAGCTGTGTTCTACGCAGGATCTGGGAAGGAAAGTCACCGTAGTCAAGTTCTACAACAGTCAAGTCGTTGGTGAAATTCTTGGAATCATCAGCAACAGCTATTAAAAATAAGAACAAACATAAGTGGAAACCCAAATGTTACCAATTTCATAAGATTGGACATATGAAGAGCAGAATAATAAGAAATCAAGTTGTGCTTTCGTCGGAGAATCAAGACGTTCATTCATACATGATCTTAAGATTGATTGGGTCGCAGATTCTGGTGCAACACAGCACACGACGATGAATAGGTCATGGGTGACCTATGAGCCATTTTCAGTTACAAAACATATTACTATTAGAAATGGGCAAACCATGGACGTACAAGATAAAGGTAGAATAGATGTCACCATGTTTGTTTGGAAAGAAGAAAGAATAGTAGGTCATTCATAATATGTATGGTTTTTCCTGATTTCGGGAGTATTCTGTTTTCAATTTCTTCGACATTGGACATAGGTAACACTTCTGTTTTTACAAAACCAAAAGAGAGATATTTCAGAATGAAGTCTTGATTGCTCAATCGTGGCCGGTGAATGGACACTTTATAACGGATATGAAAGTCTCGCTTGTAGTGGAGGCTGAAGTTTCAAGTCGCTACTAAATATTATCTACAACTATGACATGAAAGACAAGGGCATCAAAATAAGTGATATTTTTTTATTTTAAATACCCATGGGCAAATGAAATGGACATCTCTGGTATGGACAGCAAGTCTGAGATGTGTGATGCCTGCATTGTAGGGAAAATACATCGCTTCAGTTTTGGTACCCGAAAGGAAAACGTGTCTCATCCAGGTGACCGAAGCTGATGTGTGTGGGCTAATACCAGTGTTGTTGTTTCTAGAAAACATCTCGGGCATGTAATATTATTTTGAGCTTTCGACAGCAAATTGGGCTTATAATTTTTATAATAACCCAATGATTTATTAAAATCTTTTAGTATTTTAGGGAAATATTAAAAATAATTTGAATTATTGAATATAAGCGTTGTTTTATTTCAAATTCGATAGGCAATGCTTCTTGGGTACTATATCTACTGAATAAACAATCTAAAATGACAATGAGTACAAGGCAAACAAAGAATTTACAAATAAATAATGTATTGTCTTTAATCAACCAATTGAGAAATTATGTACATTGTTGGTTTTCAATTTTTGTTGTAAAATTTATTTTCTTCTAGTTTTTTAACGAGTAGAAAATTGAGTGCTGTGTAGAGTAAGAGTGGCAGAAATGGTAGCTTATGCAAATGTCACCGTATTTCAAAAGAAAGACTGGAATCTTTCATCTACGACGGTGACTTTACATCAGTTCCACTACTTCCGCGTTAGCGATGCAAGGAAGATAAAATGTTCTAAAGTTTTTAATTAAAATTAAAGTAGTACTTATGTATTTTATGTTATTCCTACGATTGTAATAAATTTAATCATATTAGCTTTACAGATTAAATCACAACCTAACTACGTCATGTAAGGATGAGAAGTTATCTGTAAGAATTTAGGAGAAATTGTGAATTGAAGGAAAATTTTTAAATTATTGATATAAAATACCAAATATTTATGGTAATCGTGTATAGACTATGTAAATGATCTTATTGGCTAAAATAATGGCATTTTAATGAAATCCTTACTGTTTAAAGAGTTTTTAAGAAACTGAGAATCTTTTTTACTTTCATAAAAATTCATCAGAAATGAAAAACAAACGTATACCACACTCACAAATATATTTACACTTATACTGAATAGAATACAAGTGGTAAATATATGAAAAGATGGAAAATGGCGATCGATTTCGACCGGAACACCTATCGCTTTTTTCATCTTCAAGATGGCTGCCTGTCATGCTTAAGTGTCTACTGCTCCCAACACTTTTGTAGTTTTTCGTGTCTTTACTGACCTGGTTCGATTTATTTCTTTATATTCTCCCACCTAAGTAGGTTGTGAGTATTTGTGTCACTGAATGTTGCGTCTCTGTCACCTCACTGAATCATTGTCACCTCCAATAAAAACTAACAAAACTGGGCCATAAACACAACCACCTGTTGATACTTGTCTGACTCACCTACTCACACCTGTCAATTGTGTTGAGTGTCGTCTGCAGACAGCATCATTGAGTAAATATGGACGTTATTTCATAACGTATAAAGTGGACAACGGATAGGGAAGATAGAACGCTTGCCACAGGACTCAGTCCTGTCTTGAGGTAACCATCGATTGTACTTGCGGTCTATTGAATCGACTACGTATCGCATCATCCCGATAGTCATCATTATCATTGAAAACTTAAGGAGGATTTGAATCAAATCGAGCTTTTGACTGTTGAAATGTTTCGATTATATCGCATCGGTAGCAATTTAGTAGCGCCCCTAGCGGACGATCTTGTCATTCAGCGTTTCCAAATTTTAACATTGCTTAGCCACTCTATACGTTATAAATTAACGTCCATATTTACTCAATGAGAGCATTGAGGAATCCCTGTTCCGTTGGAATCCACGGCCTTCTTGATCTACAAACCAGTACTACATCCAGTACCATTGTTACCTGGCTGCTGTTGGTGGATCGAGTACCTAGCATTGGCCGGTGCAGCGTACTGGTTGAAAAGGAATCCGATATGTCATAATTTACAACCGACAAATCTATTTGTGTTGTCTGCTTCAAAAAGGTAACTGATAAAGAGGTGGAATGTGACTCGACGTGTGTGCGATGGATTCACCCGGATTGCGTCAATATTGCCTCTAGTGAATTTAAGAAGATTGCTGACGGTACAAAAGGTTGGTCCTGTGGCCGTATTGACTGTGTATACTCGCAGTCGGTCACACCTATATCTGCTCAAATTTCCGACTTGTCTTCAAAATTTGATCAATTTATTAATAAGCTAGATCTGTTGGATGGCCTATCGAAGGGAATAGAAGATATTAAATCTGATTTATCCAATATTAAAGCCTCTATAGCTGAATTGAAACCACTTGTCACTGCTAATGAGTCAAGTTTAACTAACTTAGAACAAAATGTCCAAGCACTGAAAAATTGCCCTCGTACTGAAAATCTCGAATCAGTTTTGGTGGAATCTAGTGAAAAAAATCGTCGTGCTAATAATGTTATTTTATACAACTTACCTGAGAGAAAAAGTAAAGAAGTTGCAGTGAGAGTTCGTCATGACACAGAGAAAGTCCAAGCTTTGATTAATGCCTTCTGCTCATAAAAAATGTCGTCTTCTCAAAATAATTCTACCAACTTCACAGAAAGTCTTCGAGTTCATGAAGAATTTTAAAGCAGAAGACCTCCTCAATTTTGATCCCGTCTCTTATGCCAATGTTAGTGTGTCAAGAGATGGCACTCCTCGTGAGCGTGACCATCTAAAAAAATTGAGGGAACAGCTCAAAAAGCGCTCTGAAAACGGAGAAAACGATCTTACAATAAAATATATTAATGGAACACCGAAGATTGTGAAACAGGCTTTAAAAAAATGAGCAGTATTAGTTTTTACTATCAGAACGTTAAGGGGTTACGAACTAAAATTCAAGATATCAGGCAGTCTATACCCACTTCTATCTATGACGTTGTAGTTTTGACTGAGACCAGTAGTGACATATCCTCAGCTGAACTCATTTTTTCTCATTTTAACGTTTTTCGTTCTTATAGATCCTCGGACACAAGTTCAAAATCTATGGGTGGTGGAGTATTGGTGGTAACGAAAAAATCAATAATGGTTTCTGAACTATGCCCCAACTCTGAACTAGGTTTAGTTCAACTGAATATGTATTTCTTTAAATCAACAAGACATTGTCAACGTCTTCTATGTTTATTGCTGGACTTAACATACCGCCAAATAAACCTGTTGAACCCTACTCAAACTTTTGTGACGTTATTGAAGAGTTTCTAAGCACTGGCCCTAATTATGATGTTGTGCTGTTGATTAGTGATTTCAATCTTCCTGATGTAGATTGGTCTGGTATATCTCCATCTGCCATTAATATATCATCACAGCTATTGCTCGACCTGGCGAATTTATACGGAATATCTCAAATCAACAGAGTTCTTAACGTCTCTTAAGCTCGACCTTGTCTTCAGCAGTGATGAGAAGTATGTAGTCTCTCCTGCCACTGATCCCATTTTGCCTACTGAAGCTTGTCATCCTCCTCTCCAGTTTGAAGTTCCCACGCATATCTATAGGTCAACATCGTAAGCTACATTAAGTTACAAATTCGTTCGCTGCAATATCCAAGAAGTTTACAGTGAGCTCAGTCACTACTGTAGCGAGGTATTTTATCATATACCAGATAGCAGTGATTTTTTCAATAGATTTCACAAGACTGTCCAAGATATAGTCCAGAAACATACGCGGTTGAATAAAGGTGGTGTGTCTCGATTTCCTTCATGGTTCTCCCCTGAGTTGAGGAGTGCTGTTGTGCAGAAAAAAGTCTTGCACAAAAAAATACAAAGTCACTAGTAATTTCGGTCACTATATGGAATTTTAGAGGGCTCGACACCATTGTAAGATATTGAGTGACCTTTGCTATGCAACTTACATGGAACAAGTCAATAGTTCAATCCCATTGAATATGAAAGTTTTCTGGAGTTTTGTCAGGAACTTGAAATCTGAGTCTGTCCGAACAAATGAATACTTTTTTGGTGATCACCGTGAATCTAGTCCAGAAGCTGTATGTAACCTCTTTGCCGACTACTTCTCATCCGTATATATATACCTCCAGTTGACTTCACACCTCAGTTTGACTACAACACCCAAATCAATATATCGTCTTGTTCATTCACTGTAGAGGATGTGGAGAGAAAACTTTCTTCATTGGATGCCTCCAAAGGTACTGGGCCTGAATGATCCCTCCATCTGTCTTGTGCTACTCTGCTCCCATTATTGTGCCTCAACTTACTGTTGTTTTCAACAGACTGATTGAGGATGGTATCTTTCCTGATGGACTAAAGAGCTGCTTTATTGTGCCGATTCACAAGTCGTCTGATTCCTATGATGTCCGCAACTACAAGCCAATTGCAATTTAGCCTATTCTAGGAAAGATATTTGAAAGTTTGGTTCTGAATTGTATTCTCTTCCCATTCAGAAATTTCATAGCACCGCAACAACATGGCTATACCCGTGGCAGGTCAACTGTTAGCAATCTGGTTGTTTACGAGGATTACATTCTTTCGGCCTTCTCCATGGCATCCAGGTCGATAGTGTGTATATTGATTTCAGCAAGGCGTTTGACTCTATTAGTCACAAGCATCTTTTGGCTAAACTCCAAAGATATGGAATAAGTGGCATCTTACTTCTTTGGTTCCATTCTTATTTAAATAATAGAACATTTCTGGATAAGTTTGCTGGTGCCCTATCAAAACCATGCACCTTAACATCAGGTGTCCCTCAAGGGTCCAGACTGGGTCCTTTTCTTTTCAACCTTTTTATCAACGACTTGGTTAAGCCTTTAAATGTTGACTGCCTGATGTTTGCGGCGCTTCATCAGAGCTATTGGAACCAGGATGGGGTACAATTATCTTGAAGTGCCCATTGATACAGTTGAAGCTTCTCTTGGACTTCTTCCTCTTTCCACCAGAAGACAACAGCCTGATGCTCTTTTGCTTTGGGGAGTACTTCGTGGCACAGTTGATTGTCCTGACCTACTCTATCGCATTGATCTTCGTGCTACAAGATTGACACGCTCACCCAAGCTGTTCTTCTGTCGGTCACATCCCACCAACTATATCAAGCATGGTCCTCTCCCAAGGTTACATCGTGTGGGCAACGAGCTTTGTCGCCGGTTCGACTTCTTTGACGACAGCCAGTCCGCTAACAGGAAGATATTCCAGAGTACTGCGTTCGTACCATCGGTGATGTGTGACTACGACTTCTGTTCTGTGAATAGAACTGTCCTTCATCATTCCGATTCATATAAGTTAGTTGAGTAATCAGTTGAATATATTGTATTTTTTGGTTACATTCCATAGTTATATTGTGTTTTTGTGCTGTCTTTCCCGAATTATAAAAGACCTGCAGAAAAAATCATTTTTTGTTAAAATCTTTTTATTTGGGCCCTAATTAGTCATAATTCATGAAGTTTTCACACTTATGAAAACACCATGGTCTCTGTTTGGTACTATAAATGACAATAACAATTCAATTTTTATTTGGTGATTTCCTTTTCTTTCCCATGGATGCCAAATGGCACCATTTAAAATAATAAACCTGCTGCCTTTTGGCACAAACGGGAATAAAATGATCTTACAACTAAATAAATTAGCAAAAAACCCTGTCTTTATCTTCCCATAGGTGCCACTTGGATACAAGTTTTTCAACTGCAATTATTTCATTGAAAAATAAAACTGTCACCATAGTAACGTGGTATTTCTTGAATTAAAATAATAACTAGTCTGAAAATAATTTTTTTCATTAACCTTAGTTACATTTAAGCGGTTGAAACTTAATGATGAAAAACTTAATGATGGCTCTCACATGTAAGCACTCAACATGGCATAGAACATAACCAATAAATTTCAAAACTAAACAATCAGCTTTGGCAACCTGAAAACACAGTATTTCCCTTCGCAAAACAACTGACTTTGATTTCCAAAGCCTTGTAAATCAGTATATATCTATGGGACTTCTAAAATCGATGAGAAAAAAACGGTTGCCAAATGGCAGCAGTGGGAAGGAAAGGGTTTTAATTGCCTTATTGTGTTCTTATAAGTACAGTTCATTGTAGCCATCTTATTAGTCATATATAAACATAGTTAAATTCCAAAAAATTCTATTGCTTGTTGTTATATTCTTTTTTTGTATTGTTGTGACATGATTGCTATTGTTATGTATTGCTATTGTATTGTTATGTAGTTTACATTTTGTTAGTAATTTATATTTCATTTAGTTTTTCCGTATAATTTAAATAAATAATAATAATTTATCATCAGGCCCAAACAGAGAATGAATGACAGAACCAACATGACGGACAATAATACAAGAGACAAATGACGTCATAGTCACATGACTTCCTTTATCCTTGCTATTGGTCCAAAATTGTACAAAAAATTGTAATATTCATCACAAATTAATAACTGATTTATTCCTGTGATTAATTACGTTATTTTTGTTGAAAATTGTATGGAAATTTAGAAAATGTAATTAAATGACCATGTTAATAAGATCTTATATAATCAGGGCCTGTATGAAAATGAAAATTTAACGCTGGAAGTACAAAGTGTTTAAAAAATATAAAAATACAATTATGGATCACATGTTTTGGATAAACAGTTTATAAACACGGACTTTTCTATTTCGTTTCTGTTTTATTATCAACTTTAAATCCAACTTCATTCCATTATGTATACTAACCAATGAAATATTACGTCGTAAGCCAGCTATACTATTTAGCAGTTTTGTATCAACCTCCTCAAGTAAAAAGAATAGATTTCTCACAACAAATATTAATTAAAACTAATGAAAACACAGAAAGGTTGTAAGCTCATCCTGAGTGTGATTGATGAAGGGATATTGAAATTCCTCTCACAGGAGCTGAGCCTGCAGTCTTATTATCCCAGCACAAAACCTTTGATCACCCGAGCCTTACAAAAACACACACGACCTCGTCCTACACAAGCAAAATACATAAACACTGGATCTTCCTTTGTACTTAGTTCTGAAGTGAAAAGAAAAACATTAAAATCTACCATCAGTCACTTTTGGTATATTACGCCTACAGAAAGATTACAAAATAGACCACAAATGTTATTGTTAAAAAATTGTATAAACTAGCAATATAGATTAGGTTTACTAACATGTCGTGTTTTTTTTAAAATCAATTATCTCTTGTTTATAGTTAAAAAAGTTTGAAGTATTGCAGTTTTTAGTTATTATTATGCGATCTATTTTTTTGAATTTAACAAAGTAATGTTAATAAAATAGTGTATACAAACTTAGTAGTACTGTTGAAAATATAAACATACCCGCAAGTCCAAACTATTGGAACAAATTATAATTCAGCTTTTAATAACCTAGTTAAAATTAATTCTAAATAATTGAAAATTTAATTTAATAATTTTATTTTTCAAGCACAGTAGTGGATGAAGGGAACCAGTCAGTGATTCGTTCCTAGTGTCCTAAATACTTGTTTTAGGTACCACCAGTACCTAGTTTTAAATTTAATTTGTTATTTTCTTAATTATTAAGTTATTATTAATAAATTAATGTGAATTAATATTTAATTTAATAACTATTATTATTGTTTGATTATTATTACTTATTTTACGAATAGAAATTTATTTATTTAAATGAATGGCATAGTATTAGATTTAAATTAGTTAGCTTCCCTGGATTAGCATATAATCAGATTTTAGGGAACATTTAATGGTGATTTTTCTTTGTTTCAGACAGTTTTTAAGTCTTGAGTGCGTTGAGTCCTCTGATAATTGGGATAAAGTGGTAAGTTAAATAAACCCGTATAACTATTTTGAGATTTAGTAAGCTTAAAATAATAGAGTTGATATGGTTAATTGATGCTACATATCATATAATCCAACCATTAAGTAATTCGTAGTAGCATTGACCTGTATAGTAAAAGTTGGTATTATTTGTTTAAGCTACTATCGGAGAAAAAAAAATCCGAAATTTATTATCTTTAATTTAAGATTATGCGTCTTAGAACTAACCTATAATTATTAATTGCAGTTTTCATCAATAAGAGCAAAAGTGGGTTTTTTTTGGTGTTCAATCGTGTTTTAAAAACGATTAAGCATAAAATACCCTCTTTTGCTCCGAGTTTTTATATCATAATGCGGAATTTGACTTTTTATTTTTAACAATATTAACTACAAAATTGTAATTACGCGTTTATATTTATAAAGTAAATGCATTGTTTACATTTCTGTTATTTACAAACAATGCTCTTTAAACGTTTGAATTCCAAAATTCTGCAGCTCAAAATTAATAAATGATGAATAACTAGGTAACATGCTTCGCAATGCCAACTTGAGATATTTTTTGCCCTATATAGGTGAGCTCGTTCACTACGCTCACTCGCCGCAAGTTTATAATATCTTCTAGTTTTTTTATTACCAATCTTCCCTTAACAATTTAAATGAGAACAGCTATTAAAAAAATAATGATAATTTAAGTAATTATATGTTAGAATACAAACATGTTTCTTCCTTAAGAATAATATGGTAACTTTGAGGACGTCGAGGGCGTAGCCCATTTGTGAATGTTAATATGAAAATAGACAGACATTCCTATTTTAAGCCTATAGAATGATTATACCAAATTTCACCACTCTAGCTAATCGGGAAGTTGGAGGATTAGTGATGAATGAGTGAGTCAGTGAGTGTGTGAGGTATTTTCCTTTTATATGTTTAGATTATATACTCAGCAAACAGCTGACTTTTCAGTCACAGGACCTAAAATATATTCCAGAAGATTTTTTAGTCCTAGGTAAAAAAAGAAACGGTTTTGGTACTTTTGAGAGAACAAAAAACAGGCTGATTTCGTGCAGAATGAAAAAAATACTATTCCAAACAAAAAAAAAACCCATAGAATAAGTAGACAAATCGAATAAAAGACACTTAATATAAAAAACCGTCAAGTTTTCAATGAGTTAAATTAAAACTTATGTTTTACTGAACATTAAAATTTTCTTAACGCTTTTTTTACAAAGCTTACTATTTTATGTCTTTACGTTTTAATGCTGTATATTTTGAAAGCTTTTAAATGCCTAAGGCCCTGAAATTGCTTTGCAACTCATTAAGTTCTTTATGAAAATTATTGTCAATTTATTACCCTACTTTTTATGTTTTGGAATCAAAATATTTTTAATACACCTGAATTAAATGTTTATCTACATGTGGCGAACCCCAAAACTGGCCCGTCACCACTTTGGGAGCGTAGCTAATTAACTCTAATAGTAAACATGGATAATGTGGGTTTCTACTTAATAACAGATACACGTGTTTTGAGCGGACCTTTTTTTTAATCAAATCAATACCCTATCTATACAAGTACAAAGCATAACCTCGACTCTAAGAATATTATACGAATGTTTTCTCAAATAAATCAAACAATAATAATTCTCTCTCAAAATATTTACTCTGGACTGGCAATTCGCTCTGGAGGTAGTGAGATCTGGTCAAATAAGACTTTAATTTAAACTCAAATAAAACTATTCCTTCTTAAACACGCTACAGAAATAAAACCCTCTTTGCTTAAAATCTCAACTACAATAAATTTAATGATTCGATCCCAAAAAACAACACTTAACTTACTCTCTATCACAAGTGACCCAAAACCTCCAAAACAGAGCCTAAAATCCCCCAAATCAACCAAATACTCACCTGACCGCCCCGGGTCCAGGCACGCTCTCCCGAACTACAAGGAAGTTGACCTATATATTAGATCGCACTCGCCTCTGACCTTCAGGGCAAGGAACCCCCGTGTTTACCTCCAAAGCGCTTGCCATCCAATGTGACCTCGACTCTAGTAATGACCCTTGCGGCCTCCTACTAAAATATACAATGTCCATAGTTTTTAACTAATAAAAAATCCCTAAAACATCTCTCCTTCACATACACAAAGTATTTGAAGGCCACTTTCTTCAAGTATTTAAATCTTATACAAATAGTTGAGTTCAATATTTAACATATGATAATTTTTCAAACTTGGGTTTAGGTTTAATGTGACTTGGGGGAAGGAACCCTTCTATATTAGTAATATTACAGTACTCGCCTACGGCTCGATGGCGGCTCCACCCCAAGCCCCCTGAGTATTTGGCCTAAACTCGTTAATTATAAAAAGTTAAGTACAGGTTACTTCCATGGAAGAAATAGACAGCCAAGACAGTTACAACAAACCCTTCTATAATACACACAATTCAAAATCAGTGGTAAAAGATTAATCGTCTATAAATCGGTTTTAAAACCCCTTCGTAGTTAAAATTCGTTAAAAGTTAAGAGGTGTGAAATATTTATCATTTATGTGATTAAAAATAGTACCAGGGGGACCGAGCTTAAGCTCGGTAAAATTATTACTTTCGTTTCTCACACAAAGCTCGTTCGCTCCGCTCACTCGCCAGGCGGAAGGTTTGCTGCACATTGGTATGATTTTCCTAAAACCACAGGTTAAAGATGTAACACATTGGTTTATTTTATCTACAGTTATCAGCTGATTTTTGTTCAGTTAAAAAATTTCCATAAGGATAACATGGGATCTTTGAAGGGCTCTAGCGCGAAAACCGGATTTTTCCCAGCTATGGGACCAGCTCCAATCGATTTCTGGTGGCCAAAACCCCCATATTCCAAAATTTGAAGGAAATCGTCGGAGCCGTTTTTGAGATAATTGTGCAAGCAAGCAAGCAAGCAAACAAGCAAACATTGCTCGTATAAGAGTATAGGATTTCATTATTAGTTTTATTATTAATCTTATCTTATACTCTAAAACAAGCTGCGTTTGTCCGGGCAAAGTTTTTTTTCGCTCCAAGGATTTTTGATTTTTTTATTGAATATGGGGGTTTTGGCCACCAGAAATCGATTGGAGCTGGTCCCATAGCTGGGAAAAATCCGGTTTTCACGCTAGAGCACTTCAAAGATCCCATGTTATCCTTATGGAGATTTTATTAATTGAACAAAAATCAGCTGATAACTGTAGATACAAACCAATGTGTTACATCTTTAACCTGTAGTTTAAGAAAATTATACCAAAGTGCAGCACCCGTCGGCTTGGCGAGTGAGCGAAGCGAACGAGCTCTTTAAAATGGAAGAGTGCGAGTGAGCGGAGCGAACGAGCTTTGTGTGAGAACGAAAGTAATAATTTTACCGAGCTTAAGCTCGGTCCCCCTGGTACTTGTTTATTAATTAATTAAATAACTGAGAACAATTGACCACCGATGGGTCAATCAAAGGTGTCACACGTCCGGGGTGACCGCAGCTGTCAGCACCTTGTCATGTTCATATCCCGCAGCGCCGGACTATCTGTCAGATACGGCGACCACTCAAACCTGTCGGTCAATTTTACATTTTATTTTAAATTTATTTGCCAATTTTTATTTTACTCGTCTTTTTCTGTCTACACAAAAACAATGACCAACGAAGGTTGAGTTCATTTTCATGAAGTGATGATCGTTAAATAGTTTTTATACTAATATGTCGAATATGTAGAAATTATTGTAAGAATGGTCTTAAGCATTAAAAGTAAATCAGAATTGAATTTAGATATATTCTTTTTGATGGAAAAATAGTTTTATGGCCTAATAGTGAAGTTGCCTAGTTGCTTTAAACTGCGACGGTGATGCTTCTTATAACTAACAATATTTCAAGAGAGAGTAACTTTGGAGGGTAAGTAAACAAAATATGTGAATGAAGAGGCTGAAACTGTCATAAAAAATGAGTTGTTATGACGAGGGTTTTTAAAGCTTGAGCTTGCTCTAGCTTTAATAATATTGTTTAAATTAAAAAAAATTAAGATAACTTTTTAATAAGAAACAAAAATAGATAATACAGTTGATTTTATTTGTGACTTGCATCAGATTAGGAATTTGGACTCCTTTTTTCAAACTCAATCTTACAGGGTCAAACTCTTTAAAGAGACTTCGGAATATTAATTTTCCGAGTTGTGAAATAATTCAAACAGCTTTATTGTTATTTTCGACACAGGATCGGGTGTTGACGTTTTAACAAAAAAAATCTTTTAATCTATAATTTTTTACATTTATTTTATATTTTATAGTAAATTTATATTTTCTGTATCTTTTTATTTTATAGTATCTGAAACGTACTTTTAAGTCTTAAACATCAAATACTTTTTTTAAGTGTCACTTTTCAGAACTCAACTATGTAGTATTATAAGAGAAGCCAGAACCCGCTTGGTAGATAGAATTCTTGTAAATGTTACCTGATTTTCACCGGAGATGTAAATGAAAAGGTAGGCTTCTATACAGTTATGATCAAAATATCATTATGCTAAATGTGAAGATTAATTTGTTAAAATTTCTTCTATCTTGAACGATTTGAGAATACAGGTATAAGGGAAATAAATATTAAAATAAAAACTGAATTGATATCCTTTTTCACTGACATAAAAGGAAACCAAATGTGTACGTTTTTTCCGTTTTACATTCTTTAATTTACCCGTTCTATTCACGGTTTTCGGTTTAAAAATGAAGTTTAAAAGGTGAAATCAAGGTATTTATTCGTAAATGATCATTACCAGAAGACCTTTGGTTGTAAGTATTTAACAAATTTGACTTTAAATCGATGTACTTTAAATATGACTTTAAAGCAGATGTATCCTGTAAATATTTGGGTCTCATTGTCCTAACTGCAGTAACGGCTGAGATAGTTTTTTAATAAAGGGGAAAGTGCAGAAACTGAACTCAAATTTTTTGTATAAAAGAGGTAAACGCTTCAATAAAATTGTGCTTACCCTCTTCATGCCCTTGCTCTTTGTGCAATTTCCCACTTTTTTCAAGTACTCTATGGGCAAAAATTACCCGTTTTAGCCAGTACTCAATGCGCACCGCCTCCTTTATCCACTGAGGATTATTGCTGGTTTGTCAACATCCGTTGGAGAGGTTAGATGTTAATGACAACACAAATGTTTAATTTCATTTTATTTTGTGTATATCTACGCCAGTGGTATTTTTGTCATTGTGGAATAGCTTCTGAATCACTTAATATACATAAAATAGTTTAAAGTTCAAAATACCTGGATTTCTGCCAAGTGATCCTGTAGTTTTGTTGACTACCAATGGTTTCAACTGTATAGCAATGAACCTCGTCGATAATGGATTGTGGTACTGTAGTAGGCCTAGTAGCCACTGTTTCCACCAGTATCCTGATAAGAGTTTGAAGAAAAAGTATAACATTGATTAATTCAAAGCGATGGACGGTACTTGTAGTGACTCATATTTTCAAAAAACTTCAGAGTTTCTCAATCAAAGATATAATGTGTCATGACCATCTTTAACGTACAAACTAACATTGATTTACAAGCTTAACGTAAAATTTCGTATTGACACATATCTATCAATTAATTCATGTACTAATAACAACTAGAGGTCGCCTCCTGATCGAAATTCGACCAAAATTTCAGTTGATCTTTACCCAAAAAGTTTGAAAACATGTTATAACTGAAACATCTGTTCTTCCTGTTTTTCTTTCAGTTAATTTTACAACCGCTGTCTAATGATTAAATCAACTATCCTTTCTCCATAAGATTTGCATTGCAACTTTGAAAGCCTGTGGGGCAAGGCCCTAGAGTCCAATGTGAATTAGAATGGGATTCTGCTCATCTACAGGACAATACCTTTCTTATGGTATGCACGGATTTCTCATACGATGCACACAAGCTGAGAAAAAAGGAGGAAAATAAACATACTCGCCTATTAATATATAGATAATTTACATCTGCATTTTTATTTTCCGTTACACTGCAGAAGAAAAGTCCTTTCAGACACAAGTGTTTATAGTCCAGTCAATCTGTGCTTTTTAGGGGAAAAAATTAGTAAAAGTTTGGTTTTGTCCCCAGTCAATTACTACCATCGAGACAAGTCTGGAGCCAAAAGTCCCCACCCCTACCCCCCTTGCGTTTTCCCCCACCCCCCCTTAAAGTTTGAATCTGCTTTCAATGCAGAGTTGCAGTAAATTTATTATATTTCCTAAACTACTTAAGATAAAGTCACATATTTAGTATTTTCTGATTCTTTGGAAAATTTGCTACAATAAAGGTTATTATCGTAAATATGCTATATAAAAGAAAAATATGCTTTTTAGCTGTTTTCCCCCGAAAAGTCGAATTGTTTCACGTGAAAATTTGGAAACTATATTAAGACCCTAAAATTGTACAATTAGAGCACATTTGGCATTGCCAATCGCTTAATCTATTTTTAAGCTTTAAAATAATATATAATTTTACCATCTTTTATGAAATAATCTGTCCACAAAACGATTTTAATGCAAGAGTAACATGCTTGTCTAAAAGTCTTATATCCTTGCAGTCGATCTAACATATGTCACACTATAAATTAGGAAAAATTTATCTAAAAGTATGATTATTTTTTTATAAAACACTAATAAAGAGGCAAGTCTTCAGCCGAAATTTCAGAACCCTAACCCTCCATCTTCATATTTATACTCTCCCCTTTATTTTAGTATAGGGTGAGTTTCTTAAAGTGATCCAAGAGCTAACTTTTTTATTCTATATCTGAAAGTATACTTCTTATGGGAGACCACCTTTACTTTGTACTTTGCTTTCAGGTATGTATTTCAATTTTCAAAACTTCCCGCCATTTTCCAATATGGCGGCCAACTTTAAAATTTCTTATGGGACACCCTACATTTTATGGTGTTTTTTAAATTTGTTTTTTAAAATGTTTTATGAAAGTTTCATGTGATTTTAAGAAATTTTTATTCTTTGCCATTTTTCTCTAAACCTAACGGTTAGGGAGCTAGAAGCAATTAAAGTTCATTTTTTAAGTTCATGTTGCCTTAAGAATAACATGGGGCAAACTTTATCTGCCCATAACTCCGAAACCATTGATGAAAATTAAAAATACTCAAACATAAAAATGTCTTAAATTGATGTTTTAAGAACATTTAACTCATAAAAATTATCATTTAAGCATAAATTGACTTATTTCCAATATGGCGGGCAAAAAATAAAATTTCAAAATATTGATGTTTTTATCAAACAAAATTTCTTAAAGCATCAATTTTAGACTTTTGTAATCTTGAGTATTTTTTATTTTAGTCAATGGTTTCGGAGTTATGGGCAGATAAAGTTTGCCCAATGTTATTCTTATGGAACTAAAAATGAATTTTAATTGCCTCTAGCTCCCTAACCGTTAGGTTTAGAGAAAAATGGCAAAGAATTAAAATTTCTTAAAATCACATGGAAATATCAAAAACACCATAAAATGTAGGGTGTCCCATAAGAAATTTTCAAGCTGGCCGCCATATTGAAAAATTGGCGGAAAATTTTGAAAAGTTAAATACATACCTGAAAGCAAAATCAAAAAGTAAAGGGGGTCCCCCATAAGAAGTACACTGTCAGATATAAACAGTAAAAAAGTTACCTATTGGATCACTTTAAGAAACTCACCCTTACGTGGAGTAAATTAAACGATTCTGTATCCTGAACCAAATTAGATGAATTATTATACAAATACTTTTCGGAATTTTTAAAAGTCCCTTAAAACATAGTTAACCTCGAAAAATATTTAAAATCTTGAATACCTTAGCGTAATTTTATATTTCAAATAAATGTTTGTATAAAAAAAACAATAAAAAACATTCAATATTCTGATAAATGCTATAAAATACAAGAAATATTATTGATAATGATTTTTAATATATTTTTAACTTTTAAGCTTTTAATAAGCTTCACTAATACATGTCTAGGTAGTTAATTTTCTCTAAGGTTCTGGAGGATAATTTCAAGCGAAGTGGTCACATCCCCCTTTACGGTTCAATTCGTAATATCAACCAGTTATGAAACCATTGATAAGGGTGAAATAATTTGCATAGTAACGAACTATCTTCTATCAACTACGTACTTACATACTCACAAGTCTCAATGCAAAAGTCCCCGCCCCCATTTGTTTTGCTTTCCCTCCTCATTTGTCCCTTAAGTTAATTTTATATCCGTTGAATGATTAAAAATAAGTTTTTTTTTACCCTTTGGTGTTTTTTCACTAAAGGTTCAGAGTTTACTACTGACCTTCAACATATGCTTGTTTATATATGTTTGACAGTTTATTTAAGAAGAAAAACAAAAGTAAAAAGCTACTATTGACAAGAGACTAGTCAGTATGAGGGAAAATTCATTGTTATAGTAAAATTGTTCCATGTAGGTAGTGCCACTTAATACCTAGCTTCTAAAATATTGCCTTGTAGACTAAAACGGTCTAATTGCATAAAAGCCTCTTTTTCTGAGAAACCATGATAAGAGTTTTAGGTGGTATAATATATCATTTTAAAGTGTTTTTACAGCACAAAAATATTTAAATCGTTGTCATTCACTTAACAATTTATTTGATATCCTTTTTAAGCCTTGTTTAGATTTATTTAATTTTATTTAAAAACATTTATTTTTACAATTGATTTCAAAAATTAAATTTTCCTTAAAGATATCACATGGAAGCCAAATACGTTTATTGTAGCAAATTTTCCACGGAATATGAAAATATTAAATATAAAGAGTTATATTGTATAGTATTGAAACTATGGTAGATTTATTAAAACTTTGCATTAAAATTCAGATTCAAACTTTAAGGGGGGGGGAACGCAAGGGGGGTAGGGGTGGGGACTTTTGGCTAGAGAATGGTTACTAAGGTCCTATGAGAGAAAAATCATTGTTATAGTAAAAGTTTTTCATGTAGGTAGTGCCACTTAACACATAGCCTCCAATATGTTGCCTTTGTAGACTGAAACGCTCTAATTGCATAAAAGCCTCCTTTTCTTGGGAACTATGATATAATGTTAGGTGATATAATATATCAGTTTAAAGTGTTTTTATGGCGCAAAAAATTTTAATCATTATCATTCACTTGAAAATGTATTTGATGGTCTTTTTAAGTTATTCTTTTTAGTTTTATGTTATTTTATTTTCTTCAAAACCATTTACTTTTCCTATTGATTGCATAAATCATATTTCTCCTAAATATATCACATAAAGGCTAAATACATTTATCATAGCAAATTTTCCACGGAATCTGAAAATATTATATATAAAGAGTTATCTCATATGGTTTTGAAACTATAGTAGATTTACTAAAACTTTGCATTCAAATTCAAATACAAACTTTAAGGGGGGGGTGGGGGAAAACGCAAGGGGGGTAGGGGTGGGGACTTTTGGTTGGGGACATGTCTTGATGTTAGTAATCGATTGGGGGCAAAATCAAACTTTTACTAATTTTTTCCTCTATTGACTATTTTTGAGCACAGGTTGACTGGACGATTAAAAATAACAAACTCAAATTAACGAAATTTTTTTTAAGTGAAAAATTTTTGATAATGGCAATAGGTATATTTCTTTCAACAAATGAAATTAAATGAAAAATTCTTTATTTTAACAGGCAAAGCTAGGGCCGCATGGCCTTTTCTTACACTTAACCTGATTACATAATATATATCGAAACTAAATAAATACATAAATATCGACAAACATAGACCCTAAAAAGAAACAACGTCTGAAATAAAATCTAGTAAAGTTGTGCCCTGTCGGTTAATACAATCAATCCTAAAACTTACTAATATTAATTTATTTTTCATACCTTTTACAAAAAAAAAAATGGAAGTAACATATATGTATAAAATGCTATACAAAATTCACAAAACAATTACATACAGTAAAGCTCTCATTTGTTATAAATAAATATATAACTTAGGATGTGATTACATCTATTTTGATAAAGTCATCAACCGGGCTCATTTAAATTAAATATAGAATGGAGATGGATTGGAAGTTGAATTGGAAGTCTTGAAAGACGTGACCCGACTGGAAAACCTCAGTCTATCAAGAGACCCTGACTCTCCTCAAGAATAGAAATATTGTTATAAATGAATAAACCAAAAATTTATTGACTTTCTAGTTACTCATAATTATTTAAACTAGTAATAAAATTGACCAATTAAAATCAATAATACTTTTTGTATACGACCGTTGCAATAAGTATAAAAAATGATATTAAGTAACATCATACAGAGGTACATTGTTAAACCAAATACAAACCAGTTACATAATGAGCTCATGGTACATCTTTTCTTTGTATCATACATATTCTGTGGGCGATATTTTATTTTCATTTTAGTAAAACTTCATTGTATTTATTCTGTACAGTAACATTTAATTGTTTGTCTTTCCAGAGAACCCATTTAGTTTCATTCATATTGTAGGTCTATATTCCTTTTTCCTTTTTTTCTAAGAGGTTGGCGAACTTCTTTTTACCTTACCTTGCCCCGCCACATGGACTATTGATCTGTGCGTGGATCGTATTAGACAAAGTAATAATGTCAGCCCCTACAGTACAAGGTGAATGGTACTGATAAAAAAGTCACTGGCAGAACGCAGATTCAAACCCACGACATCGCTGCCATGATCACGAAGTCGGGCGCGATTACCACTACGCCACCGACTCAGGCAAAATTCCTTAGTTCAGTGAATCATATACAGGGTGTTTGGTAGTTGGAAATGGCAGGTAATCAAACTTTCCATTAAAATTATATGACAGAATGCCTTCATACTTGAATATATTCTGATATATTTGACATTTGAAGGTGAGGTTTGTGACATCTCTAAATTTTAACAAGGCGTTAAAGATTTTTATGATGTAAGAAAAACCAACGAAGATTTCTTCAAAACTTCATCGGGGACGACCCTTGAATAAAGTTTGGAGAAGCTATAGGTTCTATTGGTATAGGTATTTCATAAAAACAGGCAAATAATTATGTTTAACACCGATTCTCGGCCCTTAGGCAAATAGGAAAGGTCACTTCTAGCATATCATTTTAAAGCGTAGAATGTTAGGAAGTTTTAGTGAAATTTTACAGTTTGTTGCTTGACGCATAAAAAAACTTTCTTCATCAAATTATAGTGCCTTTTTTCTCAAATTTAAAAAATTTTGCTTTCAAGTTGATTTTATAAGACTTTAAGAGGACTTAATTGAAAAAAGTACACTTTTTCTAAAAGGAAGTTTTTGGAACATTATAATAATGTCATAAAAAGTACCAACAAGTACAATAATGAGATAAACTAGACTTTGAAAGATAATGTAGAGATTTTTTTTATACTGACTACCAAACACACTGTATATGCAAATAAGATAAATAAAACGTAGGCATCGTAAATTTTTCAACAAAAAATACGCAGCCAACCAAAATTATGATGTACACATTCCAATCCGCATACGTCATATGTCGACATCCCCATATCTGTGATGAATGTCCACTGTGGTGGATGCGATGCCCTGCAGCAGCCCAACTATCGGCAATGGCGATTATTCATACTTCAATCAGATAACCCAGTAAGCTTTACTGCAGCCATAATACTGTTCTTCACATTATCATTTCTTTATTTTTTCATTAAATTTCCGACAATGCATATCATAAAATTATAGTTTTCTGTAAAATGTGGTTTTCTATTAAGTATTTACATTAAACATTTATATACAAAGAAAAGTAAAAATATTCTTTAGCTTATCATTGGATAGTTCTAATTATTAAAACAAACAACAATGTTTCCTATAGTTTATTTATATCCATAGTTTTTCTAAGTTTATACAAGTAATTTTCGTTTGTTCGTCAATATGGTATTTTATCAATATGCACGTAATCAGCCTTTTTTTGCTCTCGCAATAGCAAGATGACTGTAGTGCGAGGTGAGCTACATCCCATAAGAGCATTGGTGTCAGTTTCTGCGGCATCCGTGGATGTCGCCACAGAGTTTTGTTGGTTAAAAGTGTTAAAAAAACCAACATTTTACTCTTTTTTACCTACAAGTGTTGCCAACGCTGCAGGAAACAACAATCGTTCTCGTTTGCGTTAGAGAATTTTTGTCTCAACTATTACTAAAATAAGGAATTAGAAAGCAAACTACGGTTGAATTTGTGGTTTTAGATTTACTTTGATTGATAATTGTTAATTTGGTCATTACCTAATGGGTTTTTATTAAATAATAATCCAAATGTAAAATAGAGTATTATGGTGTCGTTACGATAAATATCGTACCCGTGGCAAGACTGCTTCATTCGCTTTTTCAATCAGATGTGTAATGATAAATTTTATAACGTAACTTGACTTCCGTTTTAGTTTTGACGATTCATATCCGGAACACAAAAAATAGCTCTATTCAGCTGATCTTAGGAAGAAGTTATGCTTTTTCCTCTACAGACATTGTCGCAATAGTACCAAAAACGTTTCTTCTTTGTCCTATGACTGAAAATCAGCTGAAATATTTTTTTAGTCCTACGACTGAAAAGTCAGCTGTTTGCTAAGTGTTATTTATTAAGAGTCATTTTCACATTTGGGCTAGTATCATATTGTTGCGCCGTCGGTAATGTTAACCATGCGGCTTTTATGCAAAACACGGTATTTTATTCCCCTGTTTCGGACGCCGTTTTTCAACCGATTTTCTTTAAACTTGTTAAGTGTTTAGTTGAATAGTTGTATTAGGTCCCTCATACCTTAACAAATATTACTCTCTGTGACGTCGCAAAGCAACTCGATTTTCCATACTTTTAAGATTTTTTTGTACTTATACCATTAATCTTTACTCATATATGAGGTATGAAGAAACCTAGGTCTATCTTTGATCTACAATAAAACATAAATTTTACCATTACATAGCCAAAAACACACATTTACAAAAAACATTTTATTAAAGAATTGTTTGTAAATAACAAAAATGTAAACACTGTGTATTACTTACTTTGTAAATATAACTTCGAAATTACAACTTAATATTTTTAAATTTTTAACAATTATAAACAGTATAATTCTGCATTATTATAAAAAAACGTTGTTCATCACTCGGAGCTTAAGCGTCCTTTTGGTGCTTAATCTTTTTTTTTAAAACTCGGCTGTGCCTCGTTTTTAAACACGATTGCACGCCAAAAAACTACTATTAATCATATCATTATTAATTAATTTTTAATAAGAATGGCTATTGTAATTATGAACTTGTAAATTTTAAATTAATAATAAATCGATGAAGATTCTGTATCGTTTGTCCGTTATTGTAATTGAAGGTTTCGAGTCAGTGAGATCGTGACGAGAAACGTAAATGGTTCCAAGGTGGAGAAGACACAAGCTTGTCAATTTACCCATCAAGGTCAACAGTTTAAATAATACGGAATTGGAAGGTAAAAAGAATAAGTAGTAGCAAAAAAATTGTCCATAATAACAACGAATATCAATCTGAATGTACTTCTTCATTTTGATCATAAACAAATTTCTTCAAATATACAATTAAAGTTTACATTGTCAATGGATAAAACAACTATGACTGTTGTATGACCTGTCACTATAAATTTAAATTGCTTTCAAATTGCTTTCCTAAAAATAACTTTAAAATAAGTTAGTCTTACGCTTGAATAAATTAACATAGGTGGCTACGTTATTTATAATTTTATCCATTAAATTTTAAATTTAGCTTAATGCTTTTTATTTATTTTTTTTATTTAACAAGAATAAGTAATAAGCCATTCTTGATATATTCCACCAAACGTACTTCAGATAAATTAAGGCAATTAAGGTTCAAAGTTTATCAGAATTGTTCTGTATTTTAGTAATTTTTTTAAAGCTGGCAACTCCAGTAGGCGAGACGCTAACCAGCATAATGTGACCTCGACAAGAGTCATTAGTTGTGTTCAGCGGGTCGGCCGGCTCGAGGAGCAAACGCTAAACTTGCCTTTTAAAAAATACAAAACAAATATAATGGTCTACAAGTCTAAATATTAGGAAGACTTGATCCAAATTGTTATCAATTTGAAATTACATTATATACAAATTAAGAAAACGTTATCAGACCAACTTACATTGTTTTAAAGTATTGATACGAGGTTGAGGAAGAAGTTATTAAATAGTATATTTCGTTACGAGGGTCAAAAATGGCATTTTGCCGACCTCGAGATCGTGTTTCAAGTTCGAGATGAAGTCGAGAACTTGAAACGATCGAGAGTAGACAAAACGTCATCGGCCAAGTTACGAAAGACATTTTTCATCGACTACACAATGCAATAGGTATTGTAATAATGAAAAATATTGTATCTATCCACTACTAACAAAACATAACCTTCCTGATTAAGAGCCAAGCTACTAAGAAAAGCGTAACTACTAACCTAACCTAGAGGGATGCAATGTGTTCCGATTGCTAAACAACCAGGTAATTTCCTTATTGATGTCATATGTTTTTGTGATGCCATATGTTGTGAATGTTTTTTTTTCGTGAGGTCTAGGGCTGAGAATCTTTCCGCCCTAGACCAAGAAAGCATGATTTTTGTTGCTAGAAAACAGGTGATATCAATGTAGTGTGAGGAAATAGTTATTTGTGCTTCGTGGGACTAAAGAACAACTTTTTCTCCCTGAAGGGAATCTGTTGACAGTTTCTCTGAGTAAGAAAACGTACTTTAGTCCCTATGTGCACACAACATTTTTCCTCCGCCCACACGAATAACAAATTACTAGGCCTATAGGCCTAGTAATTTGTTATTCGTTTGTGAGTTTAATACCACTAACAATTTTATGGTCATAAGATTCTTTGCGACAAGCTGGATTAGTCACATTAACTTAAAAAAGCCGACACACTCACATGGTAGGATATATGAATTTTATAGAACACAACAGAAAGAACAAAACACAATCCAGGCATAGTCAAAATTCTCAAAAAAAAAAAACAAAAACATTTTAACCTAGTCTCACTCCTGATAATAGTCCTTGGCAGAAGTTAAACCATCACTATGTTGTAAAACTGAATTCGGGAAATTTGATGTCACATTTCCTGCCTCTCATTTAATATTTAGCGGAGTAAAAACTAATAATTCCTCCTAACTAATAATACAGGTGATAACTACAGCTGATTCCGAGGGAAAGGCACTAAGTTCCCAAGTACGTCATATCTGTTCAACAGTTTTTATCAGTTGAACTACCAACTACGTCACTGATTTGTAATTTGTTGTTGCTGTCATCAACCCTTATTATACTCTAGATTTCTTGGCCGAAAATTCTCGGTCCTAGACCTCAAACACCTGATTTTCGTTGATAGCAGTGAGGGTCAAAAACAAGTGTTATAGATGTATTGTGATAAAAGAATGTTACGAAATTGATTATTCAATACAATGTAATTGTTAAATATAGTTGTTGAATTTTGTTATAATGTGGTATTTTGTTAAATTAAAAATATAACTTGGAGGTGGACCGAAGCAAATCTGGCCACCATATATCTCGACTAAGTCACTTACATGGGTCACAAAGGATTTCCGGTTCGACCGGAAAAGTATGAATAAGTCAAGATACCAACCTTCTTGTAAAATATCGATGTGTGGAAAGCAAATTGTTGTTTATCTTCCTTTTCCTACCTTTTTCAAAATAACGTTTGAAAGCACTTTCAAACAAACAAAAAATCATTAAACTTGAAAATAATAGGTTTCATATGGCACCTAACTTATATTAGAAAGTAGGTCATAAATATCAATTTACCAAATTAAATAAAAATTAAACAGTTCTTTTATTTATTTGTTTATTTTTTATTTGTAGTCATTTGCATTTGCTTGATTGTTTTTGATTGATATTATATTTTTTCCACGACCAAGTAGTTTAATTTTTAGGCTAATATAACATTTATAAACTGAATTATATTACTATTTAAATAACCAGGATAAATTACACACATACAAAATATAAACACGTAGACTGGTAATGTAAAAATCTACATCCATAATTTGCAAACAAAACTCCATATATTTTATCAGCACGGAATGTCATGTAGAGATCACTACAAAAAATTACACATTTCTCAGATATTTTTCTTTTGAAGGTCTAAAAATCCTGTAAAAAAAAAAAAAAAAAAAAAAAAAAAAAAAAAAAACTAAGAGCACTCTAAAAACAAACAACATTGTTTATGAATTACAACATTTATTACAGTCATGATGAAAAATGTATTTCCCTCGTTTTGTCTCGTAAACGAATATGTAGATGTAGAGCAAGCGAGTTGATGTTGATGTTATTCAATCGTGGACGATGCGACGCTGACTGTTTCATAGTAATGGAGCATGATTTTCACTTTGGTAACTTTATTTCGTTCATTTTGTAAATTGCATTACAAAAACTTTCCATTAGTAAACACAATCTATGTCGTCGTCGTTCAGTTTACCAGGGACAGTTTGCTTCGTTTATTTAATTTCACGGTTCAATATGAAAATACGTATTTCTGTTCTTTTTTCCACCGTTATGCTCGTTCATTTAAAAAAAGACATTCATGAATTTCTTCTAAAAGTAAATTTAAAACTTTAATTGTTGTGGATAAACATAAGCACCAAATTTAAAATAATGGTCTTGTATGGGTAAAAGCTCATAATGATAAGTAAAACCCTTTTATTTGTTTGATTGAATCTCTTTGAAAGCGGCTAACTAGGAATTATAAGAAATCTTAACCAAGATGACTGTTGATATATTATGAATCGAGAAA
>CM061533.1:132030275-132067895 GCA_030545055.2 Neoaliturus tenellus
ATCGTACATTCTGGCTGTGTCGAATCATCTACAGTCTGCTGTAGTTGGGCGATCATGACATTCATATAAAATCCTAAATATGAAAAATAAGGAAGCAAATTGGGGATGAAATATTCTATCGTTCATCCAATATAATATTTCGCAAATTACTCTGATGACAATGTAAAAATCAAAAACTTTTTTTGCAGTAGGACTGCTATTCATATAATCAATTTATAATGGAATTTGTGAAAATAAATTCACCGAATCATAAAAGTCGACATCAGGGGAAATAGATTTTGTGTCTTGTACTCTGATGGAGATGAGCAACCTCGAGCACCGAGCGATTGCGCCGCCGCGCCGCGCCGGCCGTGTGGCGTACGTTGGACTGAGTGGAGGGGCGGAGGAGGCTTCCGCTACAATGTGGCAACACAGCTGAGCGCAGACGGTTTGAATTCTAGTGGCGGGAGCGAAAATACGCGATTCCAGCCATGAGCGCGCCTGTGCTGCTTGCTGCGGCGTCGCCATGAACTATGCGTGAGCGTTCTGTATACGTTTCCTTTTTCTGTGGTTATACACATCAAATTTACATAACTTTAACCTAGCATCGGAGATAATGTCCTGTATGTTTGTTATTTCGCAGCCCAGCAGTAGGGACAGTAGCGCATATGTTATTGCCACGGTCGCAGCGATGTCGTGTGGATCAGGTGGATCCTCGCGTGAGTCGTGTCGTGTTTGCGTTGCTGTTCCATCCCGTTGTCTCACAGCACCAAACACCCACGCAACTAGCCGCATTTGGAATTAATTTTATATTGTACAACTAAAAATCACAATTAGAATTGTAAAAAAAACTACACTGTAAACTAACTAGTGACCAAGGACGCGGTTGAAAATGAATTATTTTTAAGGTATCAAAATTCCCGGATGTTCTGTAATAAAAATATAAAATTTTCATACTTAAAGGTGAACATGATCAACATGACTAAAGGGTGAGGGTTCTGTATCCTACATTGGTAAGATGCATCAGGATAATGAGGCGTCGCTTTGATTCTGACAATGATAAGCTGATTTAGAGGTCAAGACCATTAAGTATTGGCCCATAATGAACAAATGCAGCATTCAGTTTCAAATCTTCAAAAACCTAACTTATTTTAGGGAAGAATCGGCTATCATAATTACATAGTAGATCAAATAAATGTTCTATCTAAATCAGAGGTATTTTTGTTTATATGTGAACTAGTCCAAACCCTGATTTTGTTACCATGCCATGTCGAATTGTTAATAAGTCAACATGTTAGTAATTAATCAATAACCTATGGAAAATTGAGGGATCTGGGCCAGAGTCAACCATATCAAGGATCAAACTTTTTACCTTCAGCTACTTTTTTACCTTCACCTTTGGTTACGTTATGAGAAATAAATTACTCAAAATGTCTCATAATGTAAAATTATTTAACTTTATTTGTAAAACCAATTTTATAGATACAGACATAGGCTACATGATTTAAAAACTAATAAAACGGTATTCAGATATTCCAGGATCCTCTTGAAATTTAGGTCAACTGTCAGGTGCTCACTCCAAATATTGATAACTTTCTCCAGAGCAATCTTGAATGTTTAACACACACTTCGGAAAATTTTCTTACGCAGTCCAAAAAGATCCAAATCCATTCCGGTTGTCCATTCAGGGTGGTTCATCTTGTCCTGGAGTCGTCACGGTTACGGTGGAGGCGTCACGTCCAGTCGTCATATCCTGTGGGGCGTCTTTCAAAGTCGTCGGGTTTCAGTAGTTTACTTCGAATTTGAACTTTTATTTCAGCCGAATCCAAATCTTGAGCGAGACACCACGTGAAATTTTGCAGAAATTATTGAGTAAAATCTTCATTTTAAATTTTGCTATAGTTTCAGAGGATCCAATAGTTAGGCCTTAACCTGATGCACAGTAATTTTTTGGCATGAATTTTGTTTTTTAAAAGTTCAAAGAGTAATTTGGAGTGCGACTAATTATAACTAAAAAATTTTCTATTTTGTTAATGTTACCAAGGTAATAAACAACAATGGTTTATGATATAAAACTCTAAAAAACACACAAACCGTAATTATGATTTACACGGCTACTTTCACACTTGCGACATTTACTGCGGCGACAATTGTCGCTGTCGCTCAGGTGACTATGTTTACGCCACCAGATGCATTTTGGATTATTGATCTATCGTACTCCGTTCATTTTTGAAGATTTTGTAGTTGATTGTCTTTCCGTGATTGTATCGTTATCGTTCAGCTGCTTTCAATGCAAACTATAAATGTCTATTCCGTTATTATATAGGCATATATCTTCTTTATTCATACCGTCATTTTATATAAAAAAACAAAGGTTTGAGGGGAACGCCAATATGCTGTCAACACCCAATAGCTCTTTATTTTGTATCAAAACAAAATAATTTTTTTTACATCGTCTTAATTTACTAAAGCAGCAGTAAGGTAAAAACATTGAAAACAGTTTTATCTGCTTATCATAGTTTCATAAGGCAATTGTGAATATTTACTGATGAATTATCTATTAATAACAAAATATAAACAAATTTAAATATAGTAATATATTTAATTTTGATCTTTGTCTAAAATTGTAATGCGATTCGTTCACTCAACTAAATGGAGTATCTTTTAATAACTGGATAGTAAATAGTATTTATTCGTCTTTCTAAAATTCGCTTTTAATCTTTCATGCTATGCCAAATGCGAAAGAAACATGATCTATCATAGAAGTTGATGTTTTCAAGGAATAGGCCACAGGAACTTCAGCCATCCTGCCGGACCTGGCAGGAGAGCTAGGAGCTGTAGCGTCGCGGTCGATGGACTGCGACACTCGTCGAGCAGGGCCAAACTGGAGTTGCTTAAATAAGGGTGGAATTTCTGCATAGTGATGTGGTCCACTTAGAGGCTATATCGAGTCATTGTTATTTTCAGTTTTTACTGTACAGGATGGGCAATACCAGTTCACTTGACTGTATTTATTTATGACCAGGGAGTTCCCTAGTACATTGGAAACACATTTTCCCGTTCTCCACTCTGAAACTATAACTCTATACCTGGAGGCCACACAACATCTTGGAGTGCTGCCGGTGAACTAGGTCAGCATGAAGTATTATTTTAAAATCCTAGAGTAATATATTTCTATATGTTTTTTTCTTTATTACCTAGAGGGTATTAAGGAAGAAAATTAAGTTTTCTTTTTTAACACCCTCTAGGTAACAAACAATATAAGACATATAAAACATATATACAGACATATATACAAAACCATATAGGACAACAACAAATGTAGCTGTTCTTTATGGTCATAGTTAATTAATACTATGGAATACGCTATTACATCAGTGCTCACGACAATAAAATATGACTGGAATCGTGTTACGTTTTCATTTTACAGGCACCACTGTCACTATTAACAAAATTCGCTATACTTTTAAATCAATATACTGCATTTTGTCTTATTAATTGAGATTTTTTTCAACATACGATAATTGAATAGGGCAAAACGCTAAACACTATTTATAAATTACTGGAAAATGCACTATGTAGGATGGTGGAACCGGATAAATAGTGTATAGTGTTTACAGAGGATCATAAACAAGTTTTCCATATCTTGAAGCATTTCACAATCGTATGGATTTTATTGGAGGGAGATAGGCAATTTACTGAAAGTTCTCTTCGCCTGAAAGGCCTGCACTTTTTTGTTTTCTATGCAGGTGGACTACTGACTTAACATGACTTCCGAACCACAGGAGAGGCCAAACAATATCCTCCTCATCGAGTTGCTAGGAGTTGCACCCGGTCACGCTGGTTGATAACCCAGAGCTCTACCACTGAGCTACGGCTGCTGCCATCTTAACGCTTTAATTTATCTTGAAGTCTGGCAAAATCATGGCGCATTTTGCCTTTTTTAAACTTGAAGCATTCAAAATAGGCATATCCATCATGAATGATATCATATTTACATTTGCTATATTCATTTACCGTATTTGCAAAAACTATATACTCTGGTATCTTGGTATTTTTGTATTCCTTTGGGCAATGCAAATGTTTAACTGCTAATTGGAAATTTTGTTTACTTATACAATACAAAATCAATGTCAATAGCTATTATAATGAATTGTTTAGGCCTACATTTTATTTGGTGAATTAATTTTTAGGTGAATTTAGTTGTAGTTATACATGACTCTCAGTACATCTGTAAACCGTCACAAAAGTCTTAATGTTTTGATGATAAAATAAACCTCTATTGGAAATTCCCAGAGTATGCATATCAGATCTGCTGCTGGGTTTACGTGGATATGTCACGATATAAAGGTTTAGTGCAGCGGGGCTACAGAGGAACTTTATGACAGTGCACTGCATTATGGACCCCTGTTCATGCTGAGCACATACATTTTAACCTGGATCAAAACATTTTTTAAATGTGCTAGAATTGGAGTTCTTTTTACAGAGTATTTGGGTCAACTTCGCTAAGAATGAGCTTTGCTAAACAAAAACTGCTAATTCATGACTATTATATGATATTTATTTGTAGCAACCAGAATATTTGTACTTGAAAGGCATAAATGATCAACTAAAAATCTGTTTTAATGATTGTAAACAAGTCCTCAATTACAATCATTCATAAACACAAACATAGACCTTAACTCTATGTTAAGGTCTATGTTTAGACCTTATCACCCGACTATAATCAAATAAATATTTAGGATAAAAAGTTCAAAATATTGTAAAGTTTTCGGCTATGACATATTAAAAAAAATCTATGTGTAAGAAGAGGTGACTCAACAATCAAACCAGTGATGAAACTTTGATGAATATAACGTGTTGAAAAGATCTGCGTATTTATGATTTGAAACTTTAGCACAATACTGACATGTAAAGTTTATGTAAAGCTACTGTATGTTGAACTTGAGTTTTGGTTCCTCATGTCACAAGTTCCATGCTTTTGTCTGCTTTTGTAAGTCAATGATTCTCCAACAGTATGTGTCTTGCTTTGAATAAGTTTATAACACTTCCAATTTTGTCAATAAAATTACATATCTATTGACGCACTTCATAATCATAAATATTCCTTAATTATGGATGCCATCTTGTTTAAACGAAAATTCTTCTGTTTGGTAGAACACACATTCTTTAACAATCTGTTATATTTAAATTCAGCATAAAGAAATCAATAGAAATGGTTTACAGCGAAATTAAAAAAATATTTTCCTACCACTATATGGAAATAATCACATTGCCACACCTGTAACCCCTACGCAAAAAGTTTATTTCCGGTTTCCTTTTCTTTTCCGCTCTAGAGCGGCAATGTTCTTTACCGCACGATAAATCAAACAGCAATTTAAAGTCAGCTGTCATCATTACTGTATAAACCATGCCACAGCTTTTGGTCATTGTTGTCGTTAAGTAATTGCTTCTATTTTAGTTAGAGGTTATGTTTGATAGTTAACAGTGTGTTTCACCAGAAACAAATCAAACATAAGCTAAATGACATTTTGTATACAATAAAACATTTCATCTGTTGCAATTATGTTGATAGGAAAAATCTTGTGTGTATTACGCGCAAATAAATAGTCATTGCCGCTCTAGAATTGTTTGGCCATATACAATTCTTGAGTGGCAATGACGTACTTTACGCTCTTAATACGCAAATAACTATTTCATCATACTAAATAACTTAGAATAATTAAACGTAAAGCCACTTTCCGTCCTAGTGATGAAAACTACTAATATGTATCGCATTTTAATTGTAAAATCAGCCATTTTGAAAAATCCTCTAGGACTCATACAAAACGCCGCCATTTTGTAAAATAGAGCAAGTAGATTAGTACTTGAATATCTAATATATAGATTAGAACGTTTATATTAGAACCTTGGATTTCATAAAAAGGCTGTTGTTTAATGTATTTATAAGATCATTTAGTTAATAAAAACACCATAGTTTGACATGGAAAACAAAACTATTTATTTTCAATATAAACAACAACAAACGAATACAAGTCAGCTGTTATAATTAATAAATTAATCACATGTTCTTATAAATCCTACATTTCTCCCCACCGTATTTAAGAAGATTGTTCCAAATTAGAAGTAGAACTAGTTTCGTCGTTATCTTCAACCATTACTTTCCACTGAGGTGGATCGGCGGCTCCTTCTCTCGCTCTTAGTTGATCAGCATGTTTCCTCTTTATTTCCCCTCCTATCAAAACTTTGTATGAGAGCTGTCCAGTTCTTTCGTGTATAGTGCCTGGTCTCCAACCCTTTTTTGTTTCATTTTGCACCCACACTTCTTGATTGGGTGCAAACTCTTTGTTTTTTGACTTCAAATCATGGTAATGCTTTTGACGCCAAACATTGTTTTCTGTTCGTTACTTACTTGTTACTTGTAGCTCGCATCCGTTGTCCTTAGAGTCAAGGAATTGGACAGGTCAAAGGGTTTATCTTATGCATAGCTGCCCTACAAAGGATAATTCTAATCTAGTTCTTTGTTACCAGAAAGGTAACAGTCAATACTATAAAAACTGGACTCCACTAGAAACTTTTTAACTTCAACTTTGAACTTTGTGATTTTATTGATATTTTGTAATTTTTCTGGCAAAGCTTGGAATAGCTTGATCCCACAGTATTTAGGCTTGTGTTCGAAAAGAGTTAGTTTGTGTTGCTCTGCATGAAGTCCTGCATGAAGTTCTCTGGCATCCGATCTCCATCTATCCAAAACCGTAGGAAGTCTTCTTCCAAAGAAAAGAACTGAGGGCGGCTGTCCCGTAGTCTTTTGTGGTGTGTTGCGATATGCAAGCAGTACTTGTATAAGTGCCAGAGATGAACACAGGCCTTCTTGCTTGCAAGCGCTGTATCTGCTTTTGAAAGTTCTTATGACCCTTTCCACTAGGCCATTTGTTTTTGGATGATATGGGGCTGACGTAATATGACAGATATTATTGTTCTTACAAAACATTTGGAACTCTTTTGATGTAAATGTAGTACCATTATCCGAGACAATTTGCTTTGGTACCCCATATCGTGAAAACCATGTTCTCAATTTATTTGAAAGGGCAAGAGTTGTAATGCGATCCATTTCTTCTATTTCGATCCATTTTGGGTAAGCATCGATTCCGACCAGCCAGAATCTTTTATCGAATGGCCCCGCAAAATCTAAATGAATCCGATCCCAGGGTTCACTTGGTACGTTCCAAGGGTATAGGGGGACTTCTGCATCACATGTTCTGTTACTTTGGCAAGGGTGGCATCTACGTACATACAACTCAACATCCTGATTTAGATTAGGCCACCAAACGTAGTACCGTGCTAGGGATCTCATTGCCTCTATTCCAGGGTGTCCTTTGTGTAGTTCTTTCAGTACAGCCATTCTTAGTGTTTGTGGCACCAAAATTCTTCCCAATCTCATGATTACACCGTTTTCAAGAGTCAAATCACTTCTCTTATTCCAATAAGCCCTCAATGATGTTTTCACATTTTCAGAAGTTGTTGGCCACCCATGTTCTAGATAATCTTTGAGTGTTTTCATGTCTTTGTCCTTGTCATATTCATGCTTAAGTTCATGATTTTGTGAAACTACATCAATTTTCTCCTGAGTCAAAGCATTAATCTCTTTCTCTTCTGGGGTCATCACTTCTTGTGTTTTCAGTGCAAATCTAGATAAAAAATCTGCCAATTTGTTATCTCGTCCTTTAATGTATTCAATATCAAAATCATACTCCATCAAATACAGAGCCCACCGGACCAAACGGCTGTTCACTACTTTGGTTAGATCTCTTTCAGTTCCAAATATTCTTTGGAGCGGCTTGTGATCTGTTCTCACCTTGAATTTTCTTCCAGTAAGATACTGTCTGAACTTCTTCACTGCAAAAACTAAAGCCATAGCTTCCTTGTCGACCGTAGCATATCTTTTCTCCGCCGCAGTCAGTGTCCTTGAAGCGTAAATAACTGGTCTTTCTGTACCATCAGGCATCACATGCAAAAGGACTGCACCTAATCCTTGTTCACTTGCATCACATTCAGTAATAACAGGCTTAGATATGTCATATGGAACTAATGATCTTTCTGAAGACAGTAGGTTTTTCAGTTTGTTAAAAGTGTTTTGCTCTTGATCGGTCCACCTCCATTTTGCTTTTGTACCTGTCAGACTGTGCAAGTTAGCAGCCAATGCATGAAGGTTAGGTATGAATCTCTCATAGAAGTTAAGTGCTCCTAGGAAAGCTCTTAATTGTTTCACATTTCTTGGACTTGGTGCGTTTTTTATGCTTTCCACTTTGTCTTCTGAGGGATGAATGCCATTTTCATCTATTGTGTGGCCTAAATACTGAACAGACTTCTAAAAGAATTTGCACTTCGATATTTTTGCCTTCATTCCACTTGATTCCAGGCGTCTCAAAACTTCTCTTAGGGTGGCTTCATGGCTGACTTTATCCTTACTAGAGACTATTATATCTTCGAGTAGGATTCCGACATTTAGACCATTTAATAATCTCTCCATGTATCTTTGAAATTTTGCCGGGCTCGAAGATAGTCCAAATGGTAATCTTTTGTAGCGAAAATATCCTACGTGTGTAGCTATAGTCAAATATTTTTGGGATTCTGGGTGTACTCTCATTTGCAAGTAAGCGTCTCGAAGATCTATAACAGAAAAAATCTTACCCCCTACTAGTTTTGAAGTTAGGTCATCAAATGTTGGCAGGAGATGTTTTTCAGGAACAATATTAGGATTCACAGTTATACAAAAATCACCGCATATTCGGACTCTCCCGCCACCTTTATCCACATTGACTGTCGGAGTACACCATTCTATTGGTGTTTCAGATGGATTCACTGGTTCTAATACTCCCTCACTTACTAAACGTCGTAACTCTCGCTCAACGCCTCCTCTCAAAGGAAAAGGTACTCTACGTGCTCCAAAAGATACGGGTTTAGCTTCACTTTTCAAATGGATAACTTCATTAGAATCAGATATTGTTCCTAACTCATCACGGAAGAGCTGAGGAAACTCCTTAATTAAAACTTCATTGTAATTTTGTGTTTTTCCATTGCATTCCGCTTCATTACCTTGGTAAGCCGGGTTATCACGACCCTCTTCTTTAATACGCCTGACCCTTACCTCTGCAGGTAAATTGAGATTGAATGCTACACACCATGGCAAACCAAACAAAGGAACATCATCCTCAAGTAAAACAATGACAGGCAATCGTTTAGTACGCTTACCCAGAGTAACATCAATGTCCGCTTTAACCACGACCTCTAATTTGTTTTTTCCATAGCCAGTTATCACATCAGAAGTTTGTTTTAGTGACTCGTTGCGCGTGTTAATCTGATCCCACAAAGATAGACTTATAGCGCTAACCCTAGCACCAGAATCAAACTCCATTCTGATGTTATACCCATTCAAATCCACATCTATTGTTGCCCTGGGAACTTTACCCCTCACCGACCTAATTTGAGTCCCAGTAACTTCCAATTCGGATTCACATTCATCATCACTAGTATTTTCATCATTGCAGTTTTACATTTTCCTCACATTTCTACCATTTCTTTTGTTAAAAAGGTTATTTTTACTCTTACACATCCTAGCAAAATGACCTTTCTTTGAACATTTCCTACAAACAGCAAAAACAGCAGGACATTTTTCGTCATTCGGATCATGTTCAAAACCACATCTGTAGCATTTATTACTACTGGTACTTGATGAATGTGTGGTTGATTTCTTTGTTTCCTTAGTCTTAAGTACTTTGAAATTACCTTCCTTGGTGGGCTGGGTAGAAACTTCCTCTCTCGCACGCTCCATAGACTGAGCTAATTCTAATACTACTGTTGAGTTGATTTTTTTACCCTGATTGTCAACTCCATCGGGCCATCTCTGCCTGACTTCAACTTCAAATTCTACACATTTGCTACCTACCGCAAATCTATCTCGTACTCGTTCATCAAGACTATCTCCATATTTACATTTTCTAGCCAACGATTTCAATCTGTTATAAAACAAAATAAAAGTCTCACCGTCGTTTCTTACCGCTCTCTCAAACTCAAATCTAGATGCAAAGAGAGTCCCAGTAGGCCTGAACAACTTGTCAGCTGCTTCTTTGACGTCCTCGTAGCTGCACTTCTCCCAGGTACTTGATATATCTGATCCGTCAGTGACCTCAAGTGCTCCGCCCCGATACTCGCCAGTAGAAGATCTCGCCGAGCTGCTTGTGCCTGTTGTCCATCACCTCCCAGGCCTTTTACTCTGCATGTTAGCTCAAAATGAGTCAAGTAGTCCTCCCACAGCTTGTCACTACTATACTCCTTGAATGAAAATTTACTCATCCGTTCTTGTATGGTATCTTCATCATCCATTTCATTTACAGCTCTAAAAGAGCCTTGATTGGTTTTCCTAGATTTTCTCGTCGCCATTATAAGATCATTTAGTTAATAAAAACACCATAGTTTGACATGGAAAACAAAACTATTTATTTTCAATATAAACAACAACAAACGAATACAAGTCAGCTGTTATAATTAATAAATTAATCACATGTTCTTATAAATCCTACAGTATTTTTGTAAAACGTCTAGTTTCGTCTTACCCTTTTTTCGAAACCCTCATCAAATCACAATAATGCAAGCGTAGTCCACCATTTCACAAAAATCGTAAAGTATTGGTCAGTTTTAGTCACCTTATTGGAAAAGCGATTAAATTCTTACAAAAATGCGGCATTTTGTAAGAGGTCCAAGGTTTTTTGCAAAATGGCTGATTTTAATTGTACTATGACATATACATACTTTGAGTCAAACTTTGAAGTCACGCTCAGTGTTACAAAGGCGTTAATAGTATATTTCATTTCAAATACCTAAAGTGGAATTTTACGCTGCATCGCTCAAGTTTCTTGAGTTAGGTGGAGCCGAACACAAAGGATCATCAGGTTTCATGTACGACGAAGCCGAGGACGGAATAATTGGAGCAAGTGCCTGAAAATCACTTTCGGACAAGTTATCAACGATGCTTTACATCTCGACATTCGTTTTCAATCGGTGCACTCCATACCGATGGTTAAGATTGTTTAAACAAAAATAGATGCAGTATAAATAAATAAAACTTTTAATGATTATAAAAATTTAATTCGTGAATGAATTGATATAGTTTTTTTAATAAACTACGCATTATACATCCTTGTTTACTTTAAGATGTTAATTTTTATATTTAAACAGGTTACAGGAATACTAAAGAATGTAACATTCATACCATGCTAATTAATTTTGTAGTAAACTTTTATTTACTAAGTTCTACTAAACGTTAAGAGGTAGTAGAGCAAAGATCCCTAATATATTAGACACTATAATCCACTTTGTGTTGAAAATTACTAAAAACATCATCATCAAATAAAGTTGTTGTAACGTGTATTCTATTTAAATCTGTGCATATTATATTTTACAATATGTTTCTGTTGAAAATCTCGCCGATAATGTATTGCTATTCTGTGTTTGAGGGCAGGTTAATCCTTCAATTAAAAGGGGCTTAAGCCTGGTGACGTGCCAAAGCCGGCGCACTCGTTAATTAAACTTCAACAATATCAAACAAAACCGGGGGTCTGACAACGGGCCCCGCATGATACAACAAATATGTAGATTGATTATGTATACGCAATGTTATGTATCTCAATTACCTGGAAAATATGATACTAAAATAATATGAATTCAGAATTGCTAATATCATAGAATATATCATGAGTAGTAAAATTAGGGTTTAAAAATAAAATTAAACTGACAAGAAAACTAAATATTGTAGTATTATAGACAATGGTTCAGGAGTAATTCAAGGTTCTTTATGTTTGAAGTCTTACATAAAGGTTAAAGTATAAATACCTTCCCGTAAGCAGTTAAAAATTAATCAACATAGTACGTGTTCCGGAGTAACGCCATCTTCAGACTATATCATTACAGGAGATGCATTCACAATCATGCTTCGTCAGTTAAGAAATGTTGTTTATGTTACATGTTTTGAAATATAGAAGTGGATCTTATTCAACCTAAAATACTTTTGTGTTGTTTTAATAGAATCAATTTGTAATTCAGAGTCGGAAGTTAGAAATAACTTTGTGTTGTAAGATAAACACTTAAAGACTGCATTAAATAACAAATCAATCGAAAGTTTGGATCATAACATATCACACTTAAGAAATTTTATTAAATACTTGCATTTATGTTATATTGCTGTTGGATGCAAACTCCAGCAGTGGTATTAGGTTTTCCGGTTAAAAAAACAACAACCCGGATGATTTGGTTTTATTTATGATTTGGAAGTCCTCAGTTGTGCGTGATCAAATCGTCATTGTGTCTACCGGATACTACATGCTCACTAGTGCTCACTACATGCTCATAGTAGTGATAAGTGATATTGCATTATTAAACATAAAATACTTTACTCGTATTTTTTTTTTAAATAAATGTTATATGCTAAGAAATAATTTACCCTCTATTGGAAATTATGGTAAAATTTGTAAGCAAACAATTGCTTTATAGTTCGTGTTACAAAGTAAGTTAAGAAAGAAAAATAATTGTTTTTTTTTCGTTTAAGTGGTATTAGGTAGTTTGTTGGTAATTATGTTTATATATTCACTCCACAATATATAATATTGCATTGTGAAACATAATTTGAATTTATTTAATGTCATTCATAAGATGATTGTTTCAGTACATTATTCCAAAATTTCTGCCATGACGGAAATTTTTAAGTTTCAATTCATGTCAAACCATGTACATTTGCCCCGTTCACATCATATAACTATAAACAGTTTATATTAGTTCATATCTATGTTTATAGTTCTATGGTCCTCATAGACTATAGATCTGTGCTTGGATCGTTTTAGACAAGGAAGGGGGTGAGCCGCTACAGTACAAGGTGTATGTACTGATAAAAGTCACTGGCAGAACTCGGATTCGAACCCACGACATCGATGACATGGTCCCGATGCCCGGCGCGCTAACCACCACACCACCGACTCACCCAAGCTGTACAGACGATAAACTATATATTAATTTTAAGTAAAAAACATAACATGAATAAAAATAGGTAATTGTGATTAGAAATGTTGGTAAATTGCAACTTTATCATTTAGGCCTAAGGATTGACAGGAAAGGTTGACATTTTAGCTTTCAGACACATTGTATAAATACGGTAATGTCTTTAATACTATATATTAGACATAATTAAAGCCTACTACTTTTGAAACACAATTTTGTGGTAGACATATAAAAATGTGTTATTAAAACATATTATTAATAATTTTATTTACATTTAAACTTTGTTTAAATTACGTTATTAATTAGTTTAAGCCTGCTCAAATTACTGCATTTCCCTATTTGAGAAAATACGAGACCATTACGAAAGACTAGAGTTGTGCGAATGTCGGGCTCAGCACAAGTTAATAATTCCTCTTGACTAATGGATGTCATCTGGTTCAAACGAGAAATTCTTGTGTTAAGAAATATTTTCTATACAATGTTTTTAAAAACCGCCAAAAAATTGATAGTATATTTTATTGTTTAATCGAATATTGATAAAAATAGTAGTTTAAAGACTAAATGACTTATTAGCGTTTAGGAATATGATCTTATCAACAGACGAGTCTTATGACTCTTTCAACTGAAACTGGCCAAGAATTTATTAACTTTTTATTTTAACACCATTTTTTTTTTTAATTTCATATCTGGGAATAAACTTTTTTATAGGAAAGCCCTTTATTCTTATGTTTTTTTATGTAGGCATATCTCAATAATTTTTAGAATTTTCCAGCAATTTTTTTTTAATATGGAGGCCATCTTAGAAATTTTAAATACGAACCCCCCCATACTGCTACATTACTTTAATCATGCCTTATGAAATGTTGTGTTAGATTTATGTCACTCTTGATGTTTACATTTGCTAATCTCGGAGTTTTAAAACTATTATCTCATGCAGAGGTAAAGCAGGAGCAGAAAACAGGTTTAACTCATAAACGTGTGGACGGAGCCATATATCGCTGGCTGAGCCACACAAACAGCGTTTCCTGCTTGAATGATTTAAAGTGTTTAGTAACAATGTTCATTTTTCTCCATATTCTCGGCGGAGAATCTCGGTGAACATTCTAACTATGAATGTTTTAATGTTATATATATACATAAATTATTGTTTTCAAATAAAGTTTTATGTTACCTAAGTTCTGTCAAATAAATAAGCCTCTGTCTGGATTGTTTTCATATAAGTTACCTCTAACACCTACTGCCTTCAATATTTAAAAGCTTATTGAACTGTTATCTTCTCCAAAGTTTAAATGAAAAAGCCGTAGCTTATCATTCCTAATTAATGATTGTCATAACTACTAGTGTACGTGCAAGTCTCTCAATATCGAGCAATTTTAATTTATATATTCATAAAGCGATTTAATTCTGTTCACATACTTTACTGTTTACGCTTTTTAATGCAGCTTAACAGTGCGGGTTCAAAATAACCTTTTTAGTATGAACAACCACTATAGGCTATTAAAGTGATTTGTTAAATCACAGATAAGACATGTTTACTCTTTACTATGGTTAAAGTTAAAAATAAATTAATATCATTTCAAATGTTATTCTCTTAGGATAACTTCAAATGTCAATGATGGGTAGATAGTGTCTTTTTTAAGTCCGATCGTCATCAAGTTTTGGTGGAAACAACTAAAGACCAGGCACGGAAAAAACCAAAAAGTAAAATTAACTAAAAAACGGTTGATTTAACCAAGTAAACCAGTTAATATAGCACTTACTAACCTAATTGGTTATTGGTTACCAACTGAAAGTAGTAAAAGAAATTGGTTATTTTAACCAACTTAGTTAGTAAGTAAAGTAACCCTTTTATTCTAGGTTAAAACTACCAACTTTCCAATTAATCAGTTTAACCTAGATTCCGGGTTATTTTAACCAACCTCATTGGTTGTTTGAACCAATCGGCAAGGTTACTTTAACCAATCTTCTGGGTTCTTTTAACCAACCTTAAGTGTTATTTTAACTAACCAGGTTCTGGGTTATTTGAACTGACCTCCTGGGTTATTTCAACTAACCTCAATGTATACAGAACCGAATAAGTAGGGACATCCCATGTTAAAAAATTTTAGTTTTGCCCCCGAAAACCAGAGTAATATAAAGCGCTGATGGTAGGATTACTTCTCGTTATTGTCACAGGAAGCGCTCTTTCTACCTCTTAAATGTCAAAATGAGCGTATTTGTTTACAAAAAATCAAAACAATAACAAACGTCTGCAAAATTATTCTAGCCATCTGTTTCCACTCAACCAATCAGCATGATCCTTGAATAAAAATTGCGTCTTGGTGGTGCTATCTGTGTTTCAGGGGCGGCGTTCTCACTTCCCTATAAGGATGTCCCTACTTATTCGGTTCTGTATACATTGCTAACCTCCAAACTTGTTTTTATCAACCTCTGGGTTGTTTTAATTTACCTCTTGAGTTATTTTGACGAACCAATTCAAGTCACTTAAAAGGTTAGGTTTTCACTTCGCTGAAAATAATAACAAGAATAGGTAATGTAGACCTGTATTTCACTGATTGATAAGTTTTGAGCCCTGAAATGGCATGGATCTTTTACTTATCAGAGATTGCAATTGTAAGCATTGATAATCTGTAACTCAAATATCTACACTAATGGAATCCCCCCGCTTTTAAATAAACCAATGTTTTTAGACCTCATATAACTTGTCGGTAGATGGTGATAAATGCTTACCATTAAATACAATCAACAAATATGTTGCATAATAAATAAAGCTGAACTTTATTGGTTGTACGGCATTTGATCATCAAACGGTTTGGATTTCTTAAACACAAAATGTAATCTACAACCACGTGGGAAATAGTAGACTACAACTCATTTAATTCAAATGTTCTTTAACTTGAATTACCTCTTTGAAAACCTCTACCCTCATTCTGATAAACCTAAAAATACTTAAACTTTTACAATGTACTCTTGAGATTCAAACTATGTATGTTAAGCGGTATTTATAGGAATTTGCCTAATTTGCTTAGCTAGTGTTGACCTGCTTCAACACTTTACACCTGGTAAGTGTTCAACCTGCTTATTGTTGGTTTAAATCATACATACCTTCAAACACAGAAATGTAAGAGGAAGGACCCCAATCAGTTAACAAACTGCTAATGTAACAATCACAATAAATTTACAACTCACACACAATATTGGCTCCTTCTTGCACTGGTGCTCGTGGAGAACTGGAAATAGAAGAAAGTTGTTGTTACCAACTTAGAGAGGTTGGTAAAATTGACCTACTTTTGAAATTTTGTTGTTTTAACAAATATGCAATGGTATATTTAACCAGGTTTAGTTGTTTGATTCAATCAATATTGCGGTTGTAATAAATAATCGTTAAGATTGGATTAACCTAGATGCTTTATTGGTTGTTTTAAATTATTTTAACAGGTTAAAATAACAAACTTTAAAATTTAAAGCCTTGACTTAGTAATTATTGCCAACCTTCCTAGTTAAAATAACTACTAGTTAAAATAACCTAGTTAAAAAATAAGTTAAAAATAAGTAAAATAAGTAAATAAGTAAAAATAAGTTAATAAGTTAAAAATAACTAGTTAAAATAACCTTCCTAGTTAAAATAAGTAGAATTGTTTATATAAACCCTTTATACTTACTTTATACTTTATTTTGAAACACCGACGCACTCTGTGGTGCGTATTTTAAGGTGAGTATGACTGAAGGGGCGAGTGTGATGATTGTGATGGATCAGATGAGGTGTAGCATTGTTACTGACAAATATCTGCTGTTTTATTTGTCAGGATCATTAATTAATAGCCCAATGACCAAAGGCAGCTGGGTCCAGTATCGAACCATCAAAAAGCACTAACTTTTCTCAGGATCGAACCGGCTACCTTCAGATTCAAAGGCGAGCTCTTTAACCACTCAGCTACCCAGCCATTAGTCAATTCAACCTTGCAATAGCTTAACCCGGACTCGGTTAACTTCTCGTTTTTTCAGTGATCCCTATCACAATGTCAAACAACTTTTAAGAGGGTTAAAAATTGTAGAAGGAGTTCCAACCACAAAATGAAATCCTTGTCTTGGTTTATTAAATAAGTATTAATTTATAATTTATAGGCTATTTTTGTTTTGTCGATTATTAATTATATTATTTACTACAAAATTACTTAACAATAACAAAACTGACTTGTTAACGACAATTCTTACGTTGCAAAGCACTGCTTTAAGAAGTGCAAATTGATTTTGCGTAACATACAGATAAGAATAGAAACATTTATATTTTACACTTAAACCTTAATAGCAAACTTACCTAAATTGCATACAGAGTGGTGGAAAAGTCACTTAAGATTATAAACTTGTTATTATCTGGAATATAGGAATTAGATGGATAAACAAAATAGAAAACGAATGGTAACCTAATACCACTAATGATTAGGCTTTTTAAACATTTCACAACCTGAGTTGGTAGATTAATAATATGCAAATTATACAAAATCTGGTATTTTGGGAGAGATGTTCGAAAAATGCATTAGTATACGACGTTTGAAAATCAGTTTTGCAATTTTATGTTGGATGGCATAAAATTATTTCATAGTTAAATAACAACGATCCATTTTTTGGTCTCCATCCTAATTAAAATTGCAAAACTGATTGTCAAATAGTGTATACCAATGCAATTTTTCATTATATCCCACAAATAATACATTTTGCATCAATTTCAAACGATCAAGCCACCAACGTTAATGTCTGATGTTTCTATAAAACCTCAGCATCATTAAAGCTATTAAATTACTTTTTCTGTTTTGTTTATTGCCGTAGCACGTAAGGTATAACATACAAATGAATACAATAACAAAATGTAAACGGTCAGTGATTTTTCAAACGCCCTGTATAATGGTCTAGTACATTGTATGATACTAAAAGGCTGGTTTATGGTTTATGATTTCTCTAGCAAAAAGGAGTCTCTGGTGTCAAATAACTTCATGAGCCTTAATTTGTTTATCAAAACTTTACTGCTACAACAATTTTTTCGCAGTAATATTTTATCTTTACCACGTATCTCAGGAATTTATAAAAGTTTTCCATCGATGACAATATTTAGAATAAAGTGTAATACTTCATAAAAATAAGTTTAAACTTTAATTTCCTAAGTCATAAAATCATCAAGTTGAGAATGCATTCAGCTAAATATAACTCGATAACATATCACAAGAACTTTAAACAAGTTGACTTGATACAAGAAGTTTGTCCGGAGAAGTTCGGCAAACTTGACAATCAAATTGGTCGCATAGCAAAGGAGCATAAAACTCCATTATACTCTGCTATCTTCCTCAAGTATAACGTAACGAACACAGTTTAAAACATTTACTTAAAAAAACCTTAGGAAATAATTTATATATAGAAGTAATCAACTTAGTAGTCAAGACGCATTTCATTGGGAAACCTTTATGGTAGTATCGGTTTTATGGCATAATAACATGCAATGTGTTACTATGAAGTAAAATATTTCCGTCCTTTCATCACACACTGATATTAATTAAATTATTTAATTAACTGAAGTTAAGTTTTAAAGAGCTCAAAAATAATATTTCTTTAAAATTAACTCTAATATGATGAGCCAGATCTCCTCAGCCAATAGTTTGTTGCTTGGTAAATAAAACAAACACTTCATATGGAGTTCACAAAATTGCTTTTCTATATTGTTCGTAACCAGTGGTTAAAAGTGCCCAGAGATTGTATAGTGTAGCTACTCAAAAGATTTTATTCGGCGATGCTAACCAGCATTTTAGTGGAAACTTTCTGCACCTCGCACTGCAATGAGCGCTCACTTCACATGCACAACCCCTTTAGCGTACGACAGTGTGAATTTCGGGTCAGCCATTTTAGTGCAAAATGAACGATTGTAACTCTCCGTATTCTTTATTTGTTGTAGTATGAGATGGTATAGGCCTAACACACTAAAATAACTTCATTAAATAAATAACGTAATTTAATAAGGGTTTCGTCTATTACATCTCCTTTTCTCTCGACATATTTTGTTGATTTTTGTGATTGAGGTGTCATTATAAATCTTGATCTAGCGTTTGTGCGAATGGCGATTAAAAATATTATTTCGTTTCGGGCTTCGCCTCCCTAGCCTTTGATTTATTTCTAGAGGGCGCTTTGAAATGTTGACCAACTTTCATTATAAGATTTCCAAATGTGAATTAACCTGATAACCTTTTGATTTTTTATATATTTATGTGAAAGTTACCTTAATAATAACTGTGAGTTTAAAGTTATATAATATCTTCAAAATGTTGCAGGTATGAATTTCTCACAAACAGAAAGGAATAAATCACAAAAAGTGCTATTAAAAATGCGCACTGGTTAAAAATTAAAGCTGAAATGTGAATATGAATTTATAATGAGCTTTAATTAATTTATAATTAAGGGAGAAGTTATGAATAGAACGAGAAATAATTGGAAGTTAAGAAGAATTAGTTCGTAACTTGATTTGGTTTAATTGAACTAAAAATGAGGGGTAAATGTTAAGGAATCAAGTGAAAGTGTGCTCAAAAATATTATTTTAAATTCAGGGACAGCAAAAAAGATTTAAATTATTTCTGCAGTATTTTACTAAGTTTGTAACAAAGTAACGACATCGGGCACAATCATAAATTAAAATTAGTAAAGTTGCAAAACGCTAAGACCTTTTTAAGTCTAAAAAGGTTTTATGGTTATTCTATATGAGATACGTTTGCCATAAACACTAAAACACTGTAAAAGAATGTTGGTTTTTAAAGACCAAACAATTGTAAAGGTTTCTGACTATTATGACTATTGACAAACGAAACTGTCAACTATGTACAAAGATAAATGTTTGTGCCAAATTCCTACACGTTAATTGAACTAACTCTAGCAACCTGCAGAATAAAATTATAATTTCGTTTTCGCCCTTAGTACCAACGGGGAATGCTCTAGTCTGCAGAACACATCACGCATTGTTCCAAATTATTCTTAGATAACTCAAGCGCTGGAGCACCATCACAAACTCTTAAAAGATTTATGACAACTAGAAAATATATTGCTCAGTTTGACCCACAATTCATTGGTTTTAATTTTTAATTATTAGTTTTTTTGTATGAATAGCATTTTTCAATGTTAAAGTCAGATAAGGTAATAAAAAGCTGTTAATTTAACTAACCAAAGCTTCGTTCAACCACATATTGAACATTGAACGTTGAACGTTCAAACATTGAACGTTAGGTAATGCATGTTACCTACATTTGTTCATTAGGGAACAAAATACACGGATTTTTTCACTTTTAAATAAAAGTCATAAAAACAATGCTTTAATTATTGTTCATGCCTGTAATTTTCAAAATATTGTTTAGTGCCAATATTAATAATCAACTAACATTATTAAAAATTATTGTTTGAAAAAAAAATATTTACTGATTTTGTAAACGTTTTAATGTTTTGGCAGTGGCGTTTCACGCGCTTAGACGGAAACGCAGTGACGAACGAGTTAACGTGAACAATGTTACACAAATCACCAAACTTTAAATTGAATAACTTTGCCTTACTTGCTGTAGGTTGAGCCCAGAGATGGTTCAAGGCATTTCTTCTAAAAATCTCTCACTTGTTAAAATGTATTCTTTCAAGATAGTTTGATATTACAAACAATTAGGACTTTAAAGGAAGTTGTGAGCTTTCATAAATATTTTTCTTTGTATTTTTTCCAAGGATAATTGGAATAATCCATAGAACCAAAGGCATACCATCAATATATCAAATTTTCGTAATTACTTTGTATTTTTCTCTGTGATGACAAATTACCCAATGTTATTACATCACTGATAACAAGATGTTTTTATAATCAACATAAAGAATATTCTGTAGTTCTTTCATTAGTGCACATAAATGCCTTCTGATAAAAAATTGTGAAATTAACTAAGCTTCACGATGATGTCATAAGACCACCTTTGATATTGAACCATAATTCATATTAAAAAAAAAAAAAAAAAAAAAAAAAAAAAAAAAAAAAAAAAAAAAAAAAACATAAGTAAAAGTAATAAACAATTAAATCTAAACATAAGTCTCATATTGGATTGTATTAATGCTTTTGTTGTTCCGAGCATCTTTGTAATTGGTACTTTCGCCGTATCTCTTTTGTGTTTGTAATTAGGATGAAAAAACACCATTTGTATGTTAATTTAATGGCACTACAAAAGAGAGGTGAACTCCATACTAACACATAATGCTAAATTCCAACCGTTTGTCTGAAATTAATTTATGAAACTTTAAGTGATGCACTTTTGTATATATATATATATATATATATATATATATATATATATATATATATATATATATGTGTGTGTGTGGTAAAATGTTTTCATCGCTATCATTCCATTCAGGGCAACCTGAAATTATCTATCTCGTAATTAGTTTCGTATACTGTCAAGAGAAATATTTAGTTGTTTAGTCTGATGTTGTACCCATTCATGAAAGAAGATCATTTTTCATCCCGTCACATACGATTATAAATATAAAAATAATAACTGGCATGAGTTACATGTTACAATTCTTTACATCATAATGGTTATAATTTATTATTCACCTTTCCTGGACTTGAATACAGAAATTCCCTTTACAAAATAACTAATAACGAGTTTTTCTGAACCAATAGTCTTTTTCAAATAATACAAAATAAATATAACTTATGAATTGAAAATATTTAAAACAAAACAAAAGCTCAATCCTAAGTACTGTACCTATTATTAGTATTTTGGTAACATACAAAAACCATCAATGAAACCAGTGGCACTGCTCGGCGGCAAACGGCTGAACTGTTGCGTGTAGTTCCCACAACATCCGTTGGATGGCATGAGGTGTAGGACAGCACCGCGCCAATGGTGTACCAACGCTCAGCACATAAACATATAACAATCTTTTTTAAATGTAAAAAATAATGTGCTAACTTACATTTGCAATAATTGTATGTAAGTAAATGATGATCTCTTTCACGAGATTCGTTAATCTAAAAAATATTTTATTAGTCATGTTTTTATCAAAACTAATATTCAATGCATTGAAATGTTTGGTTTTTTAATAAACACCACCCGGTACTCCAAGGACATAAAAGACTTGAAATATACTTTACATTAAGTTATCGCCTCGTATATATTAATAAAAAGTATTAAAATGTATACTTATCAATGTAGCTGACTGAATAACGAAATCCAAACAACCCTCTGAATATCCAATAGAGAAAATAATTTTGCAGTCCTTAGTGCGTTATATCTTGAAATGTTACATGATATTTATACTGCAATGTTTTATTTAAATGTAAATCAATGATTCTAAGATGTACGGTAAAACAATACATTACACAAATATTTTAGGCTATGTTTACAATAAGACATTATATTTTATATAGATATTATTATATATTTTTATAATATATGTATAATAATAGTGATGTTTAGGACTTTATTGAGTAAGTTATTTTTGAATGAAATTACAGAATAAAATCAAATAATAATATGGTTTGGGTCGATGTAGGCGTACATTAATTAACGCGCAGCACTTATTTCATTCGCACTATATTTTAGTGCCTTGTTATTTTTTCCTTCTCTCAAGTCTATTTTCAATTGTTTCATAGTTAAGAACCCGTAAAAGACAAAAAATTCACACATAGGCTATGTTATGCTTTTTACGAATATTTTGTTAATATTTCTGAAGTTTAAAAACCGTATTTTTTGTATCAAATTGTAAACGGTTATCCCTAAAAGTGCTCTTCTTTTCATTAGAAGATGAAAAACATTATGACCTATCCAAAACACATCTATTTCATTTGTGATCAAATTCATGTTTAATTTATAATCCTCTGTTGGGTCATTTACTTATTCTTATTGGTCTGTGTTGATAAAGGGTCTAAAATGTTTATACAGTTGGGGAGTATTAATTGTAATAACAAATGAATAATCAATAATTTTTCATAACATCCTGAAACTAGAAATGAAACAAAACCTCAAACATTGTTGGTTCTGTTTGCTGTTATAAACATGTATTTACTACCCTTGTAGCTATAGCTCAATAACTAGACTTATGTTTAAGTTTATAGCCTAGTTGGTATATTGCCATACAGCCATGATGGCAACTTTCCAAGTGAGTAACTTTCCTACTAGTTTTTTACGAGAATCTATGAACGGATGGCAAAAATATTTAAATCGTGAGACTTAAAAGTATAATATTAAGTTCGGGCCCATTGGATTAAATTTCCGATAGCTGATTGTATAATTTACTTTTCACAAATATATTTATGTATTATTTTAGAATTATTATTTTATTTGTAGTAAGTTGTAAAGTTTACATAGAAGGTTTATAAGGTTATAAGCATTGCCAAAAAACTTTTTTATTTAAATTGTTTGAAGTATTAAAAATATTGTCGTTAAAGTTTTCTGATTTCAAATTAATTATATTTAATTTTTTATTCGACATCAATTAAAATATATTATAAGATAAACTACAAATACTCAACTAAAACGAGACCCTGCGGGGCGTAGGTGTGAAACGTAAATGTCCAAAAATATTAATTTAAACTGTACTGGACTGTTTATCCTATTATAAAGCCTGCTACATATTGCATTGAGAACATTCTGGGGTCTACAGTCCCTTTTTTACATAAAAGGCTTTTGGCTCTAGTTTGCCGCAAACCCACTGGCCACCCTTACTTTGCCTCAGGCTTAACCGTGCATATAGATGACCACTTAATGTCTCCTTGCAACAAACTGTGTGGAATAACATGGAGAAAGCTGTTTCTCCTCTACCTCAAAAGCATGAAACAACATACGTGAAATTTCTATTTTACTTAAAATTTTTGTAAATAGGATTGTAAACTAATGTCTAGCTTACAACTTGTTGATTGGAAAACCATTTGAACTCCCTAGTTTTCCTTATTATGAAAATAAAAAGTAATGAAAAATATGAGGGTAAAATAAAACACGTGAAACACGTTAGCAATGTAGAAAAAATATCCTATACGTAACAGTTTCTACATAAAGAGCTAAATGAAACCTCAACCTACTATTAACTTGACAAAATTTTAAATACACAATTATTGAGTTAAATATAAGACATTTAACTTATTTTAAGTGATGTTATCACTTACAAGTAAGCCAAAAAAATTGTAACCCATGGGTGATCAAATATTATTGCTATTTTGTATTTAAATTCATAATATAAACTATTTAATTCATTTCAACCTGTAAAAGTGTAAAGCTAAAGTAAATCTATATACAGTATAAATACTATTTACTCAACGTGAATCAATACAATTACTTTTTAGTTTAATATAGAAATATCAATTAGCTAAAATAATATTGGTCTTTCATTGAAATAGGTATAAAGAGGTGACAAATGAATAGTATAAGGATATATTTACTATTTGTTGTATCGTTAAAATAAAGCCGGAAGTGAAAATATTGCCTGGGACGATGTATGCAGCAATAATGGTCCAACGCGTGGAGCTGTCGTGGGTTTATAGGCCATGAAACCAGTCACAAACCGCCGCTTTTGAGGACACTGGGCCGCGTCCCATTTACATTTGACCCCCTTCCATTTTCTTTCAAACTGTAATTTTGTGTTAGTTTTTTTATGATTTGAATATTTAGTCGGCGATTGTGAGTCATATTGGGTCTCAAGCGTGCTGCAGTTTTATATTTTTATTGATTTATTAAATTTTTATGTCTCAATGCAGGTCTTACAATTGTTTTTAATAAACTTCCGCCGTATCTTCGTCTGATTTTATTGGTTTACTTGATCTAGAAATTTATTACGTAAAACTCCATACAAAATTAAATAAACATCGGTAGCTAACTATTGAAATTTAACGTGAGATTCATCAATAAATTATAGTTGATAGATAATTAATACATGAGTTATAAAAACAATAATAAAAATGACGGAGGGGATGGGACACTAAATACAGTACAGCACACTATTCTAGATACTCTTAAATACAGTTTCAATATCTAACTCATTGCCCAGTTACCATTAGAAAATAAATCATATAAGTAGTTTTAACTATTTATAAAGGACAATGATTCTTTCTAAAGTAATCATACGATAAAAAAAATGTCAAATCGTACGTATAATATTATGCTACAGATATTTTATGATGAATTAAAATCTTTAGATAGAAGTTTAGCTGAACATATTGTATACATTTTATTGAATGCTTAGGCATACAGATTAAACAAAAAACCAAAACAAAAAAATTGAACAATCATTGATATTATAATAACTGAAGATGAGAAAAATGTGGTAAAATATTCTTCTCATTAAAACAGATAGAAGAAATAAAAAAAATTAAATTCTAAGTAAAGTGATTGAAGTGTCACATACGAGGTCAACTGCCTCATTATAAATTTTAAGTTTCGAAATATTCCCTATTCGATTTTTTAAGCCTTTTGTGTATATAAAACTCTATTTTTTTTAATTCCTTGTATTCTTACACCTAACCAGTGAGTATTTCCTAATTGTGTTAAAGCTTTAGCTTTAAAGCTTTAGCAGTTTTTTTAACCTGAATATGTAACTGTTTTGTATTTAAAACCCTTGAAAGATATATATACATATACTCCAACTTTTTTAAATACTCCAACTCATCACAAAAGCATAAAGATTATGTCGAAACCTTAGTGAATCAGCCTTACTAATTACTCACTTAAAAACTTCAGATCATTACATAAAATAGAATTTGTTAATCATTCTCAAACAAAAGCACCATCAATAAAGAGATAGAAGAGACGAACCCAGATTTGAGTCATGAATAAAGACTGCCCTTTAACAACACGAAATACAGTAACGATACATTTTTATTATTTGTTTCAAACTTTATAAGTAAGATAATTAAAACTAAGATAAAAGATGAAAGGAAATCCGTAAAAACCCACTGTAAAAAATGTATCCACTTGAAAAAAATATATATTTACTACGATCTACTATTCTAGCAGTAGTTATAACCGGTTGTGAACACTTAACAAGTATTTCCTGGCTTTTTTACCAACTTCAAAGACATCCTTGGTTCTCTAATCGGCGGTCGTTGAGGTGGCAAATGCTGTCTCCAACGAGCGAGTCTCTGTTGAGGTTATGGACCTTCATTTTCTCACACAGTTAGTCACCTGAGGTCGTCGAGGCCTTAGATAAGGTTTTCGGCGGCCCCAGTGAGGCACGTAAAGTCTCCTTTACAATACGATAAAAGTGGCAATTGAAGATTGTGGTCTACTTCCTTTCTGAGGAAAGGGAACTTTTGATTTCTTAAACTTGGACATCTCCGAGCTGGAACAATAGTCCTTAAGTGTCCTTAATGCCTGTCTGGACTATGGGCTTTATTGTAACGAATACACGAAAAAAGGATCGCCTGCTCTTTGCTTCAAATGTGGGGAAACAGTTCACGATCATAAACTTTTTCCAAACCGGGTCATTATGCAATGAACTGAAGTCGGAGGGTGCAACAGCATCAATTAACCATGTCGCTGGTTCCGGGGCGTGTCACGTTTTAGGCTCAGGTTGGAAAATATAAACAAGCCGAGTGGCAACCTTCGAAAAAAGCGAAGGTTAAAAATCAAAAGATAAAGACCAGGAAAAATATTTTTTTACGACTGTCCGTGAATACAGTTGTTTACGCACTCAATACTCCTCGCAAAAACAGGTGATTGCCGTATTCATTTTACTTTGCGCACGCTAGATTTACTTTGCGCACTCCAGTGTTTAAACATAAGAACACAAAACAATTTGCATTAGCCAGCAAAGGAAGCATTGATTAGTCAGGAATTAAGTTGGCAACACTGGATATAAACATCTGATCTATTGTTGTCCATGTGGTCGTTTTCTATTGAATCAACATAAACATAACCTACAAACCAGCTACAGGTGAGCTACCGGTACGTAAGTTAGGTGCGCAATGATCAACTATGACAGTGACTTTAGTGATTTAAGTGACTCATTCCCTGACGATCTTGCTAAGACTGCTAAAACATTGGCGTTAAATCTTCTGCATGAAAAATCCAATGGATTTTTAACGAAATGTAGGAAGTGCATAATACAGGCTATCATAAATATATATCACTATCTTGAGACCTCACATAGTAGGTATTTTAACATGAATATTAACTTTTATAGTTATTTAAGAAATATTTGGCAGTCGTAGGAAAAATTTAATATGCAACTCGTGCGAAAAGTGCCTTCACTTCACTCGAGAGAAATTATTCCGCTCGTGCATAAACATTTCTCTCGAGTGCAGCAAATCGGCACTTTCCGCACTTGTTGCATAAATAACTATTTTCTCATAGAACCAAAAGGGCTCAACTCTGGTGATCTGAATCAAGAGGCTTCCTACTATGTAATGTAAAAAGAGGTTCTGGCGGTAACTAAGCCTGGAAAAGGTGTGGGTTTGGTCGTGTTTGGGTATGGCTCAGGTTAGTTATACACATCGTCCGTAAAAAAATCCTCACACCCTTTTACAAAAATCCAATTTACTCTAAGTTTTAGCTAATAGTTTTTCCCCGAAATATTTTTATCCAATTTACCATCGTTAACACTTGATAACCATACCTATACTATATTATTGCTTCCCATTTTACCATAACAAATTTTCCTTAGGTATAAATATTGTTCATAACTAAATCCATTCTAGATTAATTAGTGTTATTTTCAATGAACATTCAGACATTAAATGCAATAGACGTTATGTTGCGTTTTAAATATAGACTTTTTCAATGATTGGAATATTTTCAAAATTTAATTTAGAGTTTCATCTCGTTGATAATTTATATTTACAATAATTTACACAATACTTACAATTTTAAAATTGCAATTATTTAAAGTTTGTATAAGTTAAAAAATTATCTGGTATTTTTATATTGAAGAGAATGTATATTAATATAATTTATTAATTTAAAATGTCTTTAAAATTTTCAGCATTTTTCATAATATTAAGGAAAGATTGCTGGTATTACAGTATGGTTATTGAAACGCTTTTTAGGTTAGAATCAATAAAGGTATCCAACACATCCTAGCGGACAAATCTTACACTGACTTCTGAAACTTGCTGAAGTCGTCGCAAGAATGGGTGGTGTTACTGGTTAGTGACCTTAAGAGTTAGCTTTACGATAACAATAAGATAACCATTAAATAACTTTAACAAAATATATTAATTTTTACGACTCAATGTAACAAAAATACAAAAATAACAAAACTGAGAAAAGCATTAAATTTAATTTCAAGGTATTGTTCCCTAGATTTACTGATGTTATGTAAAATGCTGCCTCCATATATTGATGCCACTAATGTGGAGTTTATAAATTAAATGCAGAACAATTTTTTTTAACTTGCAAAAAGCTTTTATACTCTGCTTTGAGAACCAAGCCATTTCATCTTACACGGTTTAGTATCAACTTTTAATTTTATCATCAACCCTTCTCTACTTGCGTTTCCCTATCTCAATAACAACAGTTGACAACAGTTGAAGGATAATCTTTTTAATTCCATTTAATGTATACCGGTAACTTTTTATACTTGTGGATGTTTCACTTACTTCTATATTAAACTATAAAACGAATTTCAGTATCCATAGTCAATGGTGTAACTTACTGTTGGTATTTTTAACTAGAAGCGGTTAAGATTAGGTGTACTATCTTTGGCGCTGAACTTCTTTTATTTTGTAGCATTACCTTGAAGGCCGAGTATTTGCTTGGTAAACGATCAATTCATTGTAGTCATAGTAATAAATATCAGTCACATACTGTACGCTTAAATGCCAAGCCCAAGACTTTTTCTTGCAATACGGGCTGGTTCGCTCTGCTCACTCACCATTCTGGATGTTGAAATGTAGGCCTAAGGGCTCTGCAATCTGGTATGAGTTGGTTAATACTTTAACACCGATATTTTACATATATAGTTAATAGCTTATTTCACGATTGTTGCTATTTTTTGTTTTTAAATTTAATTGCAATTTTACAAATTGTTTATTTTTGATAGATCTATTTCCTTTTCTTTTATTTGACTAAATAGGCACAATCACATGTATAAAGACTATTTAATAACTGGTCAATAATTGTTTATGGAAAAAAAACCACATGATAATACTGAAGTAAATGGTTCGTGCCTTGCCATTTGAGTCAGCGAAGTCGGGCAAAAGCATCGATTTTGTTTTGATTTCAAACTTCATAATCATTAGCATTTCAATTCAAGAATTATAACGAAAAAAACTTTTCCTAGCATAGAGATCTGTATATATTATTTTTATGTCAGAACTAAGTAATTTGCAAAGTATGACTAAATATAGTTTGAGCCGTTTTCAACATCCGTGTGTATACATACATATTACATAAATACATGTATACATACAAATGTACCTTACTCGTATAGGATAGGATAATCAGGTGTGTCCTGTCAATTAAGTATAAGTCACGCCACATAAGTTGACGAATGGCCAAAAATAGCTGGGATGGGCGAGGGGGAGGGTTGGGGTACTTTTCCAAAAACATTGAGCTTACGTTACATGTTAATTTTTATGGAATAGCTGATAATTTTAACTGAATAGTAGTCCAAATTCATTGGTCATGTTACATGGCGAGGCTTATAATACTAGGGAGCAAATTGCGCATCTTGTAATATATTTCTTTCTGATTGTGAGAAACTCACCTACAGGACAATTCGAAGGAATTAATATAAGTATGACTTTAGTTTTCCCTGATCTAGTCTACTCGGTTTTCTCTTTGACTTCTTCTTCTTTCTTCTATTGGTTTTAAAATTCTTCTCCAAGGCATAATGAATATTTCAAAACTCTTTTACCTTCTAAAGGTTAATTTGTATCTGAAAAACATAAACTAATAAGGAGAACATTTTCAGGTGAAAAAAGTTGTGAATGTGTTAACAATATTTAGGTTATGCAGTGACTGACGATCTGTTTTTATTTACAATCTGACTTCCGAATTCATCTAAAGGCAATCAGCGGTTAAGTTACAATTCACGTAAAAATCGTATAATGAAAATTGGTCAATATTTTCAAAAAAGCGCCCTCTAAAAAATAAAGGCTAGGGGGCGTGCGAAACCTGAAACAACATGCCCTTTTTAATCACCATTCGCCTACGTGCTGGATCATAAGCTTAAAAATAACACCTCAATCTTAAAAATCTGTTAAGTAGGTCGAGAGAGAAAAGGGATGTAACGTACGAATTCCTTATTGAATTAAGAAGATTTTTATTTATCATTAATACATATAAACAAAGCACTTAAACAGTTTGTTTGTTTTTTTTAACCGCAACATTTAACAAGTAGAAACACATGATTATACTACGAAAAAAGAAATTCAGCGTTTAAGATAGTCAACCCAATCTTGACACTTCTAGTAAACAAAAAAATTCAATGATAAATAATCAATTCTTATTAAAATTATCATCGATAAGTGATTTAACTTCCTAATGCCTATCTTCAATTACATCTCTTAAATGACAGTTCCCATATCCTATTATTAAAAGCATTGCAAAATTGTAAAAAAAAAAAACTATTAAAACTATTTTCGTTCTCATGATTTATTTGAATTTACAGCAGCTTAACGAGTTACAAGGTTTTTAATTCAGCTCAAAAAAATAACACACTCTTGTATGGATAAAAGTGAATACACCCCCTGTCAAGAAACATCATGTAAGCTCTGAACTGTTCGCCCAAGTTATCAAAGGTATGATATCTATAAGATCTATGAGAAGATCCCAAAACAAAATTTATGTGAATTTTGGCAAGGCATTCCAAGATTAAAAACTATTCACATCCGAATGGTAATGAATAAAATTAATGGGCTCTGTATATCGTTTCTTTTTAAAAGTTTATTTTTGTATCTTATTTTTATTGTTACATAAGGCGATTTTAAATGTGCATAATATATTAAATAGAGTCGAATTCATATACTGAAGAATTCATCTTTTGAAATAATTTTAAACTGACCGCCCCATGTTTATGTTGCTTTGAGATATGAGGACAATGAGGACGGTATTGATTGTAACAACGTCAGACTGCAGTCCTCTCTGTGGAAGATGGCACTTCCTACGCAATCTGGATGCAGCTTGCAGTGTCTTATTTGGACATCAATTTATTCCCAGATGTGTATAAACCAGATGTACCTTTTTGCCATACAATAAGCCAAGTCAATCTTTAAAATCTTTCTTCGATCTTGAAAAGACTTTACATCCATAACGTACAGCTTTAACAGATAAATAAATAAAACTATAATAAATAAAACTATATAAATATACAAATATTATGTATTAATATATAAATATAATAAGGCTTTATTTCAATTTTTTTATTTATTTTTTACTAGATGTAGGATGGTTCTGCTTTAGCCACATTGTCCCATGCAGTCTTAAAATGTAAATCCTAAGCTATCAATTGAAAGTAACGTTCCCTACACAACAATATCATTGACTTCTTCAACAAGCAGAATTTATCATATCTTATCTTATCTTATATACTCTAAAACAAGCTCCGTTTGTCCGGGCAAAGTTTTTTTTCGCTCCAAGGATTTTTTATTTTTTTATTGAATATGGGGGTTTTGGCCACCAGAAATCGATTGGAGCTGGTCCCATAGCTGGGAAAAATCCGGTTTTCGCGCTAGAGCCCTTCAAAGTTCCCATGTTATCCTTATGGAGAGTTTATTAATTGAACAAAAATCTGCTGATAACTGTAGATAAAACCAATGTGTTTATGATCTTTAAAGGAAAATTATACCAAAGTGCAGCACCCTCCGGCCTGGCGAGTGAGCGAAGCGAAAGAGCTCGTCTTAAAAATTAAGAGGGCGAGTGAGGGGAGCGAACGAGCTTTACGTGAGAACGAAAGTAATAATTTTACCGAGCTTAAGCTCGGTCCCCTGGTACTTTATTATAAATCGAAGCTATTTTCAAGAACGTATTACAACATCTCAGATAACGTTCCACCCTGGTTCCAGTCCAGGTTGGTTGGCCTATAATCTGCAGTCCCAGATTTCTGCGACGGATGATGTAGCATATTATTTTCCTGCTTGATCCACAAGCATTAAAATATGATTAGTGAAACTAAAAAACGAAAAAATGAAAAGTAAAAATATACTATAAGGAAACTGTTTACATGAATTTTATCATTCGACTAAATTTAATTCATTATTAAATTACAATTCTCTTCCTTTTGTGATTATCAAAGAGTTTTATCAAAGCAAAATACAATAATACAGTGAAGAATGCAAGGTATCTTTTACCGGTGACTATAAGTAATTTACACTGCAGTACTTCTTTACATCTGTCAACTAGAAGCTAAAAAAAACCTTTGATTACTTCAACCATTTGCACAACAAAAACCTGTTGAAAACAAACAAAGGTAAGCATTCGTGACATATTGTTTTGCAACTTTTTTATCTCTGGTCATGTATACTCAAAGTACTCTTACTGCGAATGAATACGTCCAAACTGTGTGACCAGGTAAAGGAAAAATAAATGTGATTTTTAAACAACACTGTAAGAGGTGTTACACAAATGTATGCTCATGAGATCCAAAAATGCCATTAGTGGCCAAATAACATCACTTTTAAAAACTAATATATATTTAGTTGCCCCAAGTCACTTTGTAACATTCTCTTTAAAAATAGAAATATATATTTCATAGTGTGACGGTTTAGTTATCACGTTTGGTTTTAGCCTTATAGAAACGGTATCTATGCTGTAGCTATGTCTCGTATATCAATTATCAATTATTAAAACTCAATTGGGTAGCTACTAGCAAGTGAGAGATAAGAACATTGGCGGATCCAGGGAGGGGCCGAAGGGGCGATCGCCCCCCCCCCGCAAGGAAACTTTACGTGCAGTTTTACCTGGCCCATTTTATATCTTTCCATAAAACTTTTGAAATATTAGACATTGTATTTCAATAGAAAAATAAACAAATTTTAAATGCATTTTAAAGGTTGTTTAATTAATTTATAACACTAATATCAAAGTATGGAGGTTTTGCGCAATATGCGTCTGCGTTGCAATCATTCAAAGGCTGCATGTATACCAGGCGAGGCCGAACTGTCGAGAATGTCGATTAGCGTACGTGCGTGTTGGCGAGCCCGAAGCTCCAATCCTTGGTTGTTCCCGCCATTCGCGCGCAATGTATAGGCCTACAACTCCAAAAATCACCATTTTAGTACATTAACTTTGCCATCCAAAGTAGGGCCTAGCTTGCATGAAATGGGATAGTGGGACTTTGCGATAGTACCGAGATCCTCAAATTTTTAGACCTTACCGACCCTCCGAATCACCGTCAAAAGCTTAAAAACTGGCGTAATTTTTCATTCTTTCATACGATTTGGCTAGTTTTGACCTTGAAGAAACGGTTTGTAAAAAAATCATCCATAATCATTTTAAAATTATGTTGAATTTCTTTTAAATTAAGACCATTTGAAATTAGACGTAGATGTCGTGGCGGTCCGATGTTCAACAAATCGGCGATGTTGTCCGTTGGACTGCCAATGATGTTATTTGAGTAATTTGCGCAGGAGCGCTTTCGGCGACTAGCAGTTGACTATGGCAAGCCACCGAAAGCGCTCTTGCAAAAATTAAATTGCCGCCATTTTGGAAGCGGAAGAGATATAAAAATACTTAGTGATATTTCAAATTTAAAAAATGTATGCATTTTGTATGAAAAATTGTAAATACTTAGGCCTATTGATATCACATTTAGACAGACAGATAGAAAACTAAGCAAGATAAGACTGCATAAGATGATAAAAAAAACCTGATGAAGTTCGGTAATCTTCCGACATGCTGTATAGCTTTACACACGAAAATTAGAGTCAATGGATATTTTGAGTAACTTTGAAGAGCCATATTAGAAAAACTTTATAAGACCATATTGACTATGTTAAACGAAATATTTTGGTCTTAAATTGTAAAAAAATTAATGCACTTTTAAAATGATAATGGGTGATTTTCATGAAAAACGGTTTCCTCAGGGACAAAATTAGCCAAACGTAAAAAGTGCAAAATTACGGCAGTTTTTTTTTTATCTTTTTGACGGTGATACGGACGTTCGCCGAGGTCGAAATACTGGTTTAGCATCTCTGTAGGCTACTATCGCAAACAAAGAAAAAAAGAACCTATAAATAACCTATGCAGTGCGCCATATAGGTTGTAGATGGGTTGTAGTATTGATTTTGTATTGGCCTACAATATAGCTGTTTCGTGGAAATAGTTCATTTATAGTTCCATCTTTAGGCCAACAAATAAACGTTACAGTGACAGCACATTATAATTAATAAGTATGGCTGGAAGATCGGTAACTCCTTAGTAAGCTTTTATGTCATCTATAAAAAGAAACAATAAGTAACCAAGCAAGATATTCTTTTAGTTGTGAAAATGCATTTACCTTTTCGCAAATAGGTTACAGTAGTAGGCCTACGCTTACATCTTAACGGTTTGTTACCCTCTTTTTATAAATAAATTTTATAAATAGAACGGGATAATTCATATTTTTCATTTCCAAATACGTCCTTTTATCAGTTTTTACAATTAAACCCTAGACTGTGTTGTATTAAAACTTTTGTTATCCTACAAAATGTAATAAAAAAACACGTTTTAGACATAAACTTATGCTTTTACTTAAGACGAGGTGGCCCGTGCGCAAATTGCGCATTTTATGATACTGTATGAGTGAAACTCACCTACAGTACGTGAATGTTGATTATGAAGTGACAGAGATCTATTTTTGTTTACTATATGGCTTTTAAAATTCATCTGAAGGTAATCAGCTGTTAAATAACAATTCACATTAAAGAACGTGCAATAAAAGTTGGTCAACATTTTAAAGCGCCCTCTAGAAATAAATCAAAGGCTAGGGGGGCGAAACCCGAAACAATATGACCTTTTTAATTACGATTCGTCACTGCGGTATAATCTAAGCTTTAAAATGGCACCTCATTCTTAAATATCGGTTCAGTAGGTCGATAAAAAAAGGGACGTAACATACGAAACCCTTATAGAAATAAGAAGGTAGATTAAAAGTCTAAGATTTATTTTACGTAAATGTTTGTCGGAATAAAAACAGAGAATTCCCAAAATAAGTTGACAGTGGACTCATGTAAGACCATGAAGTTTCGCTTCCTCACCTGTTTACGCGACGTTCAAGGTCTTTGCACCCCCCCCCCCCCCCCACTCGAAACAATCACCCCAATGTTTTGAGTTACTATTGTCCTCTCAAGGAAACCGCCCCCTCCGTAATTCGGCCCTGGATCCGCCCTTGGATAAGAACCAACAATATAAATGACACAGGTATCAATAAAACCATCAATTTTAATAACATAAATTGTCAAGTAAACACAAACTAATCAATAATATTTCTTCCCCACAAATTACTTTTTATTATATAGATGGTCAAATTATTAAAGGAAGCAAAACTTATACTGTAACTCCAAGGAAGATGAGCAAATCTCAATGCACACGATTAACAAGATGTTAACCAGTACAATCAAGTGATTAATGATAGTTTAATATTTATTAACTAGACAAATCTCTTTTGAATTTAAATAATTTTTTTTCAAAAGTAAATCTGCCTTACCTGTCAAAATGTGGGGACAGGTAAGGCAGTGGCACTGCTCCCCCACTGGTAGCTGGGGGCGGAGTGTGTGGAACTCTCAACTAGGCCTCTGTCAGAAAAATGTCGTAATGCGGAACCCACAAGAATGTTCAAATATTGAGGAGTTGCCAGTTCTTAGGAGCTTGTGCTAATTATTGTTGCAACACTGGTAGTCTATGTGAATCGTGAAATATCAATACCTGGGTTTATACTTTTATTCGCCATAATTTTGAATAAAGAATCTCGAAAATAGTTCAAACTACCACAAAAGTTATCAGTGGTTCATTTAGTTATTTTAAGGTAAAAAAGAATTTTAAAAATGGCAATATTAGATGAAATATTTTATTTGACCGCGTAATAAAAACGATACGTCTAATCAATGGTACATACATCGATAGTCATGTGTAATATGTTACTATAGCTCTAAACGCCAAACTTATCTAAAAGCAAATCCATCCATTAAAACAACTTAAACAATTTATTTTTTGGCCCATTTTTCCAATCATGATACGAGGAGTGAATTGGAAGAAAACATTAAACTCTTAGACCACGAGTCTGGCATAACCTCTTGGGAGTAACTCTGATGTAATACCGACCACAGACCTCACCAATACTGACTTCTCCAGATATTGTTCTTATAAGCATTTCCCCATATTGTGAAAGCCGGGATTTCCGTATATTTCGTACAATACAAATTTATAATCCTCAAAGTTTAGTTTTAAAATACAGTCAGAATTATTTATATTTACGCTGCCATAAACAAAAGCCGTCGAGACTTTTAAAATAGTTTTCAAATATTTTAATCATTTTAACCGTTTGGTTATTACTGTATTGATACTGTGACATAATACGAAGCCAAGTTGCGATGATGTGGAAAGGCAGTGACTTCCCAACAATTTAGTATTTTCCAGCCAACAATGACGGCTGATAGCAAGGTAGTGAGCCGTGCGTCTCGCAGTGTTGCCGCCGGCAAGTAAAATAGAATACCTCAACTTCGAAATGATCATCGACTCACAAAATCAGAAGTCGAAAAGTTATTAGGATTACATGTTAATTTTATGATTGTGAAATATATTTTGCACTTGTATCGAATGAGCTGGAATATTAAATTCACTACTTATACATTAAAGCCATAAAATATAAATGCATTAAAATTTGTTCTGATATGACGGAATACTTGATAAAACTTATTAAAATTATATTTGAATATGAAAGGAATATTCTTAAAACGTAATTTTAAAATATTTTGTTTTTATTATTATTATTTTACCTTACGAATGGTTTTAAAGTTAAAGTCAATGAAATTTTTAGCGAATTTCCCTATAGGGAATACGCTATTACGGTAGTAGTCACGGTAAGACCTAAGCCCGTTACCATGATACTTTTTCGTTTTGAGGTCCCTAGAAGCCAAAAACACCATTTGTTCAAATTGATATATATGTATATATATGTGTGTGTGTCCGTGAACACGATAACTTTTGAACGGAACCTCCGATTTTGATGAAATTTGGTACAGGGGTGTAAGCCAGCGCCTACTAGGTTGAGTTCGTGAACCAGAATGATCGGACCATGGGAACGGGGTTTTATGGGGTTTCAAAAGGGTTAAAAATGGGTTTTTGGCTTTTTTTACTTTTATTTACAAAATTCAACAATTTTAACTCAAACCATTTAAAAGAGCTTAAAAAACAAACAATATGGTATTTTGAATTTTTTACCTAGCTTAAATGGTTATGGAGAAAATCCAAAAAGTATGTTTTCCATGTTATTCTTATGGGAAATCAACAAAACCTTCCATCTTGCTTTTTTATTGACATATCTTGATAAAATTTGGTATGTTCATTCATTAGGAAGCGTTTAACTTATATTTACTTAGAAAACCCATATGGCGGCAAACCTACGTACTCACCCCTATAGGGTTTATGGGGAAAATAAAAAGTATGTACAATCACTAGGTAG
>CM061533.1:132067995-132409110 GCA_030545055.2 Neoaliturus tenellus
AGATAAGCTTAAACACTTTAAAATACGCTGAAACATGTAAATCCGAAATCCCAGACTGAAATATTGAATAATAAAAAAGTTTGGTTTTGTATGGGCAATCTGGACTCTAACAAATTTACCAACACCCAGCGTAAAAATGACTATCTTTTAAGAAATCAATTTTACAATTAATAGCTAGATTGCTTTAATACACTCTGAAACGCGAAAAGCCAAGACCTTAGGTTGAAATAACGAAAACTTAAATTTTACCTATAGTCACTCCTGACATAGAAATATTCTATCAGTCAACTCGCAAATTTTAGTATAAAATGTTTAAGTTTTTCAAGTTTTTAAGATAAGCTTAAACACTCTAAAATACGGTGAAACATGGAAATCCGAAATCCCAGACTAAAATATTGAATTATAAAAAAGTTTGGTTTTGTATGGGCAATCTGGACTCTAACAAATTTACTAACACCCAGCGTAAAAATGACTATCTTTTAAGAAATTAATTTTTCAATTAATAGCTAGATCGCTTTAATACACTCTGAAACGCGAAAAGCCAAGACCTTAGGTTGAAATAACGAAAACTTAAATTTTACCTATAGTCACTCCTGACAGAAATATTCTATCAGTCAACTGTAAAAAATGTTAAAGTTTTTCAAATTTTTAAGATAAGCTTAAACACTCTAAAATACGCTGAAACATGTAAATCCGAAATCCCAGACTGAAATATTGAATAATAAAAAAGTTTGGTTTTGTATGGGCAATCAGGACTCTAACAAATTTACCAACACCCAGCGTAAAAATGACTATCTTTTAAGAAATCAATTTTACAATTAATAGCTAGATCGCTTTAATACACTCTGAAACGCGAAAAGCCAAGACCTTAGGTTGAAATAACGAAAACTTAAATTTTACCTATAGTCACTCCTGACAGAAATATTCTATCAGTCAACTCGCAAATTTTAGTAAAAAATGTTAAAGTTTTTCAAAATTTTAAGATAAGCTTAAACACTCTAAAATACGCTGAAACATGTAAATCCGAAATCCCAGACTGAAATATTGAATAATAAAAAAGTTTGGTTTTGTATGGGCAATCTGGACTCTAACAAATTTACCAACACCCAGCGTAAAAATGACTATTTTTTAAGAAATCAATTTTTCAATTAATAGCTAGATCGCTTTAATACACTCTGAAACGCGAAAAGCCAAGACCTTAGGATGAAATAACGAAAACTTAAACTTTACCTATAGTCACTCCTGACAGAAATATTCATCAGTCAACTGTAAAAAATGTTAAAGTTTTTCAAATTTTTAAGATAAGCTTAAACACTCTAAAATACGCTGAAACATGTAAATCCGAAATCCCAGACTGAAATATTGAATAATAAAAAAGTTTGGTTTTGTATGGGCAATCTGGACTCTAACAAATTTACCAACACCCAGCGTAAAAATGACTATCTTTTAAGAAATCAATTTTACAATTAATAGCTAGATCGCTTTAATACACTCTGAAACGCGAAAAGCCAAGACCTTAGGTTGAAATAACGAAAACTTAAATTTTACCTATAGTCACTCCTGACAGAAATATTCTATCAGTCAACTCGCAAATTTTAGTATAAAATGTTAAAGTTTTTCAAATTTTTAAGATAAGCTTAAACATTCTAAAATACGCTAAAACATGTAAATCCGAAATCCCAGACTGAAATATTGAATAATAAAAAAGTTTGGTTTTGTATGAGCAATCAGGACTCTAACAAATTTACCAACACCCAGCGTAAAATGACTATCTTTTAAGAAATCAATTTTACAATTAATAGCTAGATCGCTTTAATACACTCTGAAACGCGAAAAGCCAAGACCTTAGGTTGAAATAACGAAAACTTAAATTTTACCTATAGTCACTCCTGACAGAAATATTCTATCAGTCAACTCGCAAATTTTAGTAAAAAGTGTTAAAGTTTTTCAAATTTTTAAGATAAGCTTAAACACTCTAAAATACGCTGAAACATGTAAATCCGAAATCCCAGACTGAAATATTGAATAATAAAAAAGTTTGGTTTTGTATTGGCAATCTGGGCTCTAACAAATTTACCAACACCCAGCGTAAAAATGACTATCTTTTAAGAAATCAATTTTACAATTAATAGCTAGATCGCTTTAATACACTCTGAAACGCGAAAAGCCAAGACCTTAGGTTGAAATAACGAAAACTTAAATTTTACCTATAGTCACTCCTGACAGAAATATTCTATCAGTCAACTCGCAAATTTTAGTAAAAATGTTAAAGTTTTTCAAAATTTTAAGATAAGCTTAAACACTCTAAAATACGCTGAAACATGTAAATCCGAAATCCCAGACTGAAATATTGAATAATAAAAAAGTTTGGTTTTGTATGGGCAATCTGGACTCTAACAAATTTACCAACACCCAGCGTAAAAATGACTATTTTTTAAGAAATCAATTTTTCAATTAATAGCTAGATCGCTTTAATACACTCTGAAACGCGAAAAGCCAAGACCTTAGGTTGAAATAACGAAAACTTAAATTTTACCTATAGTCACTCCTGACAGAAATATTCTATCATTCAACTCGCAAATTTTAGTAAAAATGTTAGTTTTTCAAATTTTTAAGATAAGCTTAAACACTCTAAAATACGCTGAAACATGTAAATCCGAAATCCCAGACTGAAATATTGAATAATAAAAAAGTTTGGTTTTGTATGAGCAATCAGGACTCTAACAAATTTACCAACACCCAGCGTAAAAATGACTATCTTTTAAGAAATCAATTTTACAATTAATAGCTAGATCGCTTTAATACACTCTGAAACGCGAAAAGCCAAGACCTTAGGTTGAAATAACGAAAACTTAAATTTTACCTATAGTCACTCCTGACAGAAATATTCTATCAGTCAACTCGCAAATTTTAGTAAAAAGTGTTAAAGTTTTTCAAATTTTTAAGATAAGCTTAAACACTCTAAAATACGCTGAAACATGTAAATCCGAAATCCCAGACTGAAATATTGAATAATAAAAAAGTTTGGTTTTGTATTGGCAATCTGGGCTCTAACAAATTTACCAACACCCAGCGTAAAAATGACTATCTTTTAAGAAATCAATTTTACAATTAATAGCTAGATCGCTTTAATACACTCTGAAACGCGAAAAGCCAAGACCTTAGGTTGAAATAACGAAAACTTAAATTTTACCTATAGTCACTCCTGACATAGAAATATTCTATCAGTCAACTCGCAAATTTTAGTAAAAAATAGTAAAGTTTTTCAAATTTTTAAGATAAGCTTAAACACTCTAATATACGCTGAAACATGTAAATCCGAAATCCCAGACTGAAATATTGAATAATAAAAAAGTTTGGTTTTGTATGGGCAATCTGGACTCTAACAAATTTACCAACACTCAGCGTAAAAATGACTATCTTTTAAGAAATCAATTTTTCAATTAATAGCTAGATCGCTTTAATACACTCTGAAACGCGAAAAGCCAAGACGTTAGGTTGAAATAACGAAAACTTAAATTTTACCTATAGTCACTCCTGACAGAAATATTCTATCAGTCAACTGTAAAAAATGTTAAAGTTTTTCAAATTTTTAAAATAAGCTTAAACACTATAAAATACGCTGAAACATGTAAATCCGAAATCCCAGACTGAAATATTGAATAATAAAAAAGTTTGGTTTTGTATGGGCAATCAGGACTCTAACAAATTTACCAACACCCAGCGTAAAAATGACTATCTTTTAAGAAATCAATTTTACAATTAATAGCTAGATCGCTTTAATACACTCTGAAACGCGAAAAGCCAAGACCTTAGGTTGATATAATGAACAACGAAATTTTACGTATAGTCACAATTGTTAAAGTCCCCAAGGTCATCGCAATTCCCCCCACCACTTTCCTTATACATAGGGCACCCGGAGCCGTACGGTCAGTCGCTTTGCGACTGTCGTGGGGTGCACACTGGTGTCGGCACTCTGCTGTACGGTTTTAAGTTAAAGTTTAGGATTTATCATGTACAACAATAAAAACTCGTGACTTAGTGAAATATTCTATCAGTCAATTCGCAAATTTTAGTAAAAAATGTTAAAGTTTTTCAAATTTTTAAGATAAGCTTAAACACTCTAAAATACGCTGAAACATGTAAATCCGAAATCCCAGACTGAAATATTGAATAATAAAAAAGTTTGGTTTTGTATGGGCAATCTGGACTCTAACGAATTTACCAACACCCAGCGTAAAAATGACTATCTTTTAAGAAATCAATTTTACAATTAATAGCTAGATCGCTTTAATACACTCTGAAACGCGAAAAGCCAAGACCTTAGGTTGAAATAACGAAAACTTAAATTTTACCTATAGTCACTCCTGACAGAAATATTCTATCAGTCAACTCGCAAATTTTAGTAAAAAATGTTAAAGTTTTTCAAATTTTTAAGATAAGCTTAAACACTCTGAAATACGCTGAAACATGTAAATCCGAAATCCCAGACTGAAATATTGAATAATAAAAAAGTTTGGTTTTGTATGGGCAATCTGGACTCTAACAAATTTACCAACACCCAGCGTAAAAATGACTATCTTTTAAGAAATCAATTTTTCAATTAATAGCTAGATCGCTTTAATACACTCTGAAACGCGAAAAGCCAAGACCTTAGGTTGAAATAACGAAAACTTAAATTTTACCTATAGTCACTCCTGACAGAAATATTCTATCAGTCAACTGTAAAAAATGTTAAAGTTTTTCAAATTTTTAAGATAAGCTTAAACACTTTAAAATACGCTGAAACATGTAAATCCGAAATCCCAGACTGAAATATTGAATAATAAAAAAGTTTGGTTTTGTATGGGCAATCTGGACTCTAACAAATTTACCAACACCCAGCGTAAAAATGACTATCTTTTAAGAAATCAATTTTACAATTAATAGCTAGATCGCTTTAATACACTCTGAAACGCGAAAAGCCAAGACCTTAGGTTGAAATAACGAAAAGTTAAATTTTACCTATAGTCACTCCTGACATAGAAATATTCTATCAGTCAACTCGCAAATTTTAGTATAAAATGTTAGTTTTTCAAATTTTTAAGATAAGCTTAAACACTTTAAAATACGCTGAAACATGTAAATCCGAAATCCCAGACTGAAATATTGAATAATAAAAAAGTTTGGTTTTGTATGGGCAATCTGGACTCTAACAAATTTACCAACACCCAGCGTAAAAATGACTATCTTTTAAGAAATCAATTTTACAATTAATAGCTAGATCGCTTTAATACACTCTGAAACGCGAAAAGCCAAGACCTTAGGTTGAAATAACGAAAACTTAAGTTTTATCTATAGTCACAATTGTTAAAGTCCCCAAGGTCATCGCAATTCCCCCCACCACTTTCCTTATACCTAGGCCACCCGTAGCCGTACGGTCAGTCGCTCTGCGACTGTCGTGGGGTGCACACTGGTTTTGGCACTCTGCTGTACGGTTATAAGTTAAAGTTTAGGATTTATCATGTACAACAATACAAACTTAGCAAATTATAACATTTTAGCCAGTTCAATTTACCACACTTACACTTATTTGGCGAAAACATAAAACTGTTGTACCATGAGTAAATTTTTCCAAGTGTTGGTTCAAACCTGGGGGTACGTCTGTTGAGATGAAAACTTTAACTCTGATCGTACGAAGAGAAAATATTTCTAAGTGTTTGCTCAAACCTTTAGGTAGCTCAACGCACGGGGACGGGCTGTGAGCCGGCTATGAGCGGGGCCGCCTTATATCTCCACCGGGCTACCACACCCAGGGGCACCATCGGTGGCGCAGGGGTGGGGGTGCTACCAGGGGCGCAGGGTTGGGGGCGCCACTGGGGCGCAGGGGTGAGAGCGGGGATTACCGTCTCTATTGATGTAAGTATTTTACAAGTTTTTCAGCTCAAGGTCACTACACTTTAACTCTGGACCAAATAGGCTAAATATTTCAGAATTTTTCCCTCAAGGTCACCACACTTTAACTCTGGGACGACATCGACTTGTGGTTTCTCTGTGTTTTGACTCAAGGTCATCACACTTTACCTCTGGGACGACATCAACTTGTAATATTTCTATGTTTTCACTCAAGGTCCCAACACTTTAACTCTGGTGCAACATCAAATTGTCATACCAAGACAAATGCTCAAGGTCACTACACTTTAACTCTGGACCAACATAGGCTAAAATATTTCAGAACTTTTCCCTCAAGGTCACCACACTTTAACTCTGGGACGACATCGACTTGTGGTTTTTCTGTGTTTTCACTCAAGGTCATAATACTTTACCTCTGGGACGACTTCAAATTGTAATGTTGTTATGTTTTCACTCAAGGTCGCCACACTTTAACTCTGAATCTACTTAAACTTGTCATACCAAGAAAACTTTAGTTCTTATGCTCAAGGTCACCACACTTTACCTTTGGGACCACATCAACTTGTAATATTTCTATGTTTTCACTCAAGGTCACCACACTTTAACTCTGGGACAATATCGACTTGTATTATTTCTATGTTTTTTTACTCAAGGTCATTACACTTTAACATCTACATTTAAGGTAGCACCAAAACGGTGCTACCTGGCGTGACATTTTCAAGTTTCCCAAGGTCATCGCAATTCCCCCCACCACTTCCCATATACCTAGATTACGCGGAGCCTAATAGTCAGTCGCTCGGTGTCTGTTGTAGGGTGCACATCGCGGTTGCAGTAATGGTTAGAGTAAGGCAGCCGGGCCAGTTCAAGGTCACCCGAGCAGTGTCACATGACAGACTCAAGGTCATTACACTATAACTCTGGGCCAACATGGGGTAAATATTTCTAATTTTTTCCTCAAGGTCACCACACTTTAACTTTGGAACAACATAGGCTAAATATTTCTGAGTTTTACTCAAGGTCGCCACACTTTAACTATGAGACAACGTCGACTTGTAATATTTCTGTGTTTTGACTCAAGGTCTTAACACTTTAACTCTGGGACAACATCGAATTGTCTCCCCAAGAAAACTTTAACTCTTATGCTCAAGGTCATCACACTTTAACATTTAAGGGACTAATTAACATTTACATTTAAGGTAGCACCAAAACGGTGCTACTGCACTTTTGCTATTTCTCGTAGAAATTGGCTCCAAATCCTCAAGGTCACGAGGACTCTGAAGAGTAGAATAGTCTCTCTACTCTTTGACTTTTTTTAAACTCCATTTGAATGACCTTGAGATTTCCCCCACCACTTCCCATATACCTAGAGTACGGGTCACTTCTCGAGCTGGTTCAAGGTCACCCTCGAGGTCACCCACAACACTTGTACTCTAAGTGTTGGCTATACCCCCACCACAACTGGGTCCCTAGGCTGCACAACACTGCTTCGCCAGTATGTCTCCGGCTTCCATGCGGTGCGTCTCGCTGTTCTCTAGCTCTCTATATGTAAGTAATTTTACAAGTTCTGAATGTAGGTCACTACACTTTAACTCTGGGACGATATCGACTTGTAGTATTTCAGTGTTTTGACTCAAGGTCATCACACTTTAACTCTAGCACGTCGGTTATCGTACCAGAGGTGCTCAATAACCTAACTTGTAATGGTTAGGGTGGCGTTTGCACGCCACGTGGTATCGCCATAAGTGTCCAGTCCAAGTTTTAAGTTAAATTAATTTTACTGTAATCTTTTCCAATTCCAATTCGTTTTGCCAAAGACTAAGGTGTCGCTTTATAAAGTGGTATTTCTCTAAAGTTATAGGGGATTGCAGGGATACAATTAGTTTGTTTAGGAGACTCTTCATCTTGGAGTTTAACGCAATTTCCACTTTGACTTTGCTTCCTCGACTCTCACAGCCTAAGCTGTACAGAAATGTTTCTTCTAGTGCCAACTCGGGCCAAGAGAACAGTGTGTTGACTGTAGGACAGCTCATGGTGAAGTGATGCGATACTCCAGCGTACCACCTCACCTTCCCCCACCACTGTGACCTTCCCCCACTCCTGCTGTTTCCCCCACCTCTTTTCCCTTGACTCATGCGCTACAAGCAGTCTCTCAGTATTGTGCGGACTTTTGTGAGGAGAAGCCATGTCGCGGGACACTTTAGGTAAGAAACTTAGCCGTGTTAAGGCTTTATTAGTTGCTCACTGTCCACCACTCAAAGTTAAGAGGGTTTCGACTTTAGCTAAGTGGCGCAAACTGTTGCGCGGACACCCTAAGTTTTATACAAAACAGACTAATGTCAGTTTTACTGATGAGGATTTGTTTAAAATATTGGATGAAATGACTTTTCCTTGCAAAATTCGGTTAGTTACTCCCATTCCTGACAGTTTAGAGTCTTAGTCTCTCAAGCCGATATACCTAGAGTACACAGAGCCTGACAGTCAGTCACTCGGTGGTTGTCGTGGGGTGCGCATCGGTGTCGGCGCTCCGTTGTTAGGTTTTCAAGGTCACAGTAATATCAAATTGTTGGTGTTGTGCTGGTTCAAGGTCACCTGAGGAATAACCGATTGCCCATTTAGGCAGAGTCATGTCAGAAACTCGAGTTTAACTTGGCACTTTTGCCGTTTCTCGTCGAAAATTCGCTCCAAGTGGTCAAGGTCACGGGGACTCTGACTGAAACTCGGAGCGTAGTGCGAGAAACGGCAAAAGTGCCAAAAAATTTTAAGTTTCGGCGTGACCTTGACCTCAGTGGCGTCGGTGACGTCATTTTGATGACGTAAGGGGTGATGACGTCATCAGCACGTCATTTCTGTGACGTCATGGGTGTGACGTCATAGAAATGACGTCATTAGTGATGACGTCATCGATGACGCAATCGATGACGTCATCGATGACGTCATCGGTGAGGTCATTGACCTCGATGACGTCATCCCTCAGGTGACCTTGAACTGAGCCAGCACCAACAATTTGACACTACTATCCATCGACCAAAGGCGTCCCATCAATATATCAAATTTTCGTAATTACTTTATACATTTCTCTGTGATTCCAATTTACCCAATGTTTTTATATCATTCACTGATAACAAGATTAAGTTAAAAAATTTTAAATACCATTTTGCCAGTTTTTTCAGTTTCGCTGTTATATGGTTTAAAATTTCATACATACCACGCGAATCACGTGAGGTGTCTTAAATTGATTACAAACAGTTAATCCTATAAACTTTAAATAACATTATTCCATACAAAATTGATCCCATTGAACAATTTTAAAATTTTCTGAAAATTACAGGTGATCCCAAAATAAAGGTTTACTGGTTCGACTCTCAGTAGTTTCAATAGAAACAAATGTCATATTTATACAACATTCAACTCAAACATTTTGGTCAAAACAGAACTCAGTTATCTTCTTTTATTTAAAAATGGCGGCCAATTTGTTGTTATAATCAACATACAGAATATTCTGTAGTACTTTCGTTAGTGAACATTAATGCCTTCTGATAAAAAAATGTGAAATTATCTAAGCTTCACGATGGTGTCATAAGACCACCTTTGATACTGAACCATAATTCATATTTTTCATAAAAAATTTACATTAGTAAAAGTAATAAACAATTAAATCTAAAATCTTTGTTGTTAAGAGCATCTTTGTAATTGGTACTTTGGCCGTATCTCTTTTGTGTTTGTAATTAGGATGAAAAAACACCATTCGTATGTTAATTTAATGGCACTACAAAAGAGAGGTGAACTCCATACTAACATATAATGCTAAATTCCAACCGTTTGTCTGAAATTAATTTATGAAACTTTAAGTGATGCACTTTGTATATTTGTGGTAAGATGGTTTCATCGCTATCATTCCATTCAGGGCAACCTGAAATTATCTATCTCATAATTAGTTTCTTATACTATCAAGAGAAATATTTAGTTGTTTAGTCTGGTGTTGTGAAAGAAGCACTATATTCATAGTTGTTTAGCACTATATATATAGTTGTTTAGCACTATATTCATGAAAGAAGATCATTTTTCATCCCGTCACATACGATTATAAATATAAAAATAATAACTGGCATCAGTTACATGTTACAATTCTGTACATCATAATGGTTATAATTTATTTTTCACCTTTCCTGGACTTGAATACAGAAATTCCCTTTACAAAATAATTAATAACGAGTTTTTCTGAACCAATAGTCTTTTCAAATAATACAAAATATAATTTATGAATTTAAAATATTTAAAACAAAACAAAAGCTCAATCCTAAGTACCTATCATTAGTATTTTGGTAACATACAAAAACCATCAATGAAACCAGTGACACTGCTCGGCGGCAAACGGCTGAACTGCTGCGTGTAGTTCCCACAACATCCGTTGGATGGCATGAGGTGTGGGGCAGCACCGCGCCAATGGTGTACCAACGCTCAGCACATAAACATCAAACAATTTTTTTTAAATGTAAAAAATAATGTACAAACTTACATTTTCAATAGTTGTATGTAAGTAAATTATAATATCTCTTCCACGAGATTCGTTAATCTACAAAATATTTTATTAGTCATGTTTTTATCAAAACTAATATTCAATACATTGAAATGCTTAGTTTTTAAATAAACATCACCCGGTACTCCAAGAACATAAAATACGTGAAATATCTCTCTAAACTTTACATTAAGTTATCGCCTCGTATATAGTGATAACAAGTATTTAGATGTATACTTATCAATGTAGCTGACTGAATAACGAAATCCAAACAACCCTCTGAATATCCAATAGAGAAAATAATTTGCAGTCCTTAGTGCGTTATATCTTGAAATGTTACATTATATTTATACTGCAATGTTTTATTTAAATGTAAATCAATGATTCTAAGATGTACGGTAAAACAATACATTACACAAATATTTTAGGCTATGTTTACAATAAGACATTATATTTTATATAGATATTATTATATATTTTTATAATATATGTATAATAATAGTGATGTTTAGGACTTTATTGAGTAAGTTATTTTTGAATGAAATTACAGAATAAAATCAAATAATAATATGGTTTGGGTCGATGTAGGCGTACATTAACGCGCAGCACTTATTTCATTCGCACTATATTTTAGTGCCTTGTTATTTTTTCCTTCTCTCAAGTCTATTTTCAATTGTTTCATAGTTAAGAACCCGTAAAAGACAAAAAAATTCACACATAGGCTATGTTATGCTTTTTACGAATATTTTGTTAATATTTCTGACGTTTAAAAACCGTATTTTTTGTATCAAATTGTAAACGGTTATCCCTAAAAGTGCTCTTTTTTTCATTAGAAGATGAAAAACATTATGACCTATCCAAAACACATCTATTTCATTTGTGATCAAATTCATGTTTAATTTATAATCCTCTGCTGGGTCATTTACTTATTCTTATTGGTCTGTGTTGATAAAGAGTCTAAAATGTTTATACAGTTGGGGAGTATTCATTGTAATAACAAATGAATAATCAATAATTTTTCATAACATCCTGAAACTAGAATTGAAACAAAACCTCAAACATTGTTGGTTCTGTTTTGCTGTTATAAACATGTATTTACTACCCTTGTAGCTATAGCTCAATAACTAGAGTTATGTTTAAGTTTATACCCTAGTTGGTATATTGCCATACAGCCATGATGGCAACTTTCCAAGTGAGTAACTTTCCTACTAGTTCTCTTTTTTTACGAAAATCTATTAACGGATGACAAAAATATTTAAATCGTGAGACCTAACAGTATAATATTAAGTTCGGGCCCATTGGATTAAATTTCCGATAGTCGATTGTATAATTTACTTTTCACAAATATATTTATGTAATATTTTAGAATTATTATTTTATTTGTAGTAACTTGTAAAGTTTACTTAAAGGTTTATAAGCATTGCAAAAAACTTTTTTATTTAATTTGTTGGAAGTACTAAAAATATTATCGTTAAAGTTTTCTGATTTCACATTAATTATATTTAAATCTTTTATTCGACATCAATTAAAATATATTATAAGATAAACTACAAATACTCAACTAAAACGAGATCCTGCGTGGCGTAGGTGTGACACGTAAATGTCAAAAAATATTAATTTAAACTGTTCTGGACTGTTTATCCTATTATAAAGCTGCTACATATTGCATTGAGAACATGCTGGGGTCTAAAGTCCCTCTTTTACATAAAAGGCTATGGGCTCTAGTTTGCCGCAAACCCACTGGCCACCCTTACTTTGCCTCAGGCTTAACCGTGCATATAGATGACCACTTAATGTCTCCTTGCAACAAACTGTGTGGAATAACATGGAGAAAGCTGTTTCTCCTCGACCTCAAAAGCATGAAACAACATACGTGAAATTTCTATTTTACTTAAAATTTTTGTAAATAGGATTGTAAACTAAGGTCTAGCTTACAACTAGTTGATTGGGATACATGGGAAACCGTTTGAACTCCTAGTTTTCCTTATTATGAAAATAAAAAGTAATGAAAAATATGAGGGTAAAATAAAACATGTGAAACACGTTAGCAATGTAGAAAACATATCCTAAACGTAACAGTTTCTACATAAAGAGCTAAATGAAACCTCAACCTACTATTAACTTGACAAAATTTTAAATACACAATTATTGAATTAAATATAAGACATTTAACTTATTTTAAGTGAGGTTATCACTTACAAGTAAGCCAAACAAATAATTGTAACCCATGAGTGATAAAATATTATTGCTATTTTGTATTTAAATTCATAGTATAAACTATTTAATTCATTTCAACCTGTAAAAGTGTAAAGTTAAAGTAAATCTATATACAGTACATAGATGTTATACTGATACTACAAATGAAAAAAACCTCAAACATGGGGAACCAACGGGGGCTTTTAATAACTTTTATCAATCTTTTTTTATTTAATACTCCTAACTAAGTATTTATTATTGTTGATAAGTATTTGTACACAGTTTACTCAACGTGACTCAATACAGTTACTTATCAGTTTAATATAGAAATATCAATTAGCTAAAATAATATTGGCCTTTCATTGAAATAGGTATAAAGAGAGGTGACAAATGAATAGTATAAGGATATATTTACTATTTGTTGTATCGTTAAAACAAAGCCGGAAGTGAAAATATTGCATGGGACGATGTATGCAGCAATAATGGCCCAACGCGTGGAGCTGTCGTGGGTTTATAGGCCATGAAACCAGTCACAAACCGCCGCTATTGAGGACACTGGGCCGCGTCCCATTTACATTTGACCCCCTTCCATTTTCTTTCAGACTGTAATTTTGTGTTAGTTTTTTTTATGATTTGAATATTTAGTCGGCGATTGTGAGTCATATTGGGTCTCAAGCGTGCTGCAGTTTTATATTTTTATTGATTTATTAAATTTTCATGTCTCAATGCAGGTCTTACAGTTGTTTATAATAAACTTCCGCCGTATCTTCGTCTGATTTTATTGGTTTACTTGATCTAAAAATTTATTACGTAAAACTCCATACAAAATTAAATAAACATCGGTAGCTAACTATTGAAATTTAACGTGAGATTCATCAATAAATTATAGTTGATAGATAATTAATACATGAGTTATAAAAACAATAATAAAAATGACGGAGGGGATGGGACACTAAATACAGTATAGCATTTCATACACAATTCTAGATACTCTTAAATACAGTTTCAATATCCAACTCATTGCCCAGTTACCATTAGAAAATTAATCATATAAGTAGTTTTAACTATTTATAAAGGACAATGATTCTTTCTAAAGTAATCATACGATTAAAAAATGTCAAATCGTACGTATAATATTATGCTACAGATATTTTATGATGAATTAAAATCCTTAGATAGAAGTTTAGCTGAACATATTGTATATATTTTATTGATTGCTAGGGCATAAAGATTAAACAAAAAACAAAACAAAAAAATTGAACAATCATTGATATCATACCTTAATAACTGAAAATGAGAAAAATGTGGTAAAATATTCTTCTCATTAAAACAGATCGAAGAAATAAAAAAAAAATTAAATTCTAAGTAAAGTGATTGAAGTGTCACATACGAGGTCAGACTGCCTCATTATAAATTTTAAGTTTCGAAATATTCCCTATTCGATTTTTAAGGCCTCTGTGTATATAAAACTCAAATTTGTTTTTATTCCTTGTATTCTTACACCTAACCAGTGAGTATTTCCTAATTGTGTTAAAGCTTTAGCTTTAAAGCTTTAGCAGTTTTTTTAACCTGAATTTGTAACTGTTTTGAATTTAAAAGCCTTGAAATATAAATACATACATACATATACTCCAACTTTTTTAAATACTCCAACTCATCACAAAAGCATAAAGATTATGTCGTAACCTTAGTGAATCAGCCTTACTATTTACTCACTTAAAAACTTCAGATCATTACATAATAGTAGTTTTCATCACTAGGAGCAAAAGTGGGTCTTTTTGGTGCGCAATCGTGTTTTAAAAACGAGGCGCAGCCGAGTTTTTAAAAACGATTAAGCATCAAAAAGACACTTTTGCTCCTAGTGATGAACAAAGTTTTTTATCATAATGCAAAATTAGACTTTTGATCGTTAAAAATATTAACTATTAAGATTTTGAGGTTATATTTACAAAGTAAGTAATATGCAGTGTTTACATTTCTGTTATTTACAAACAATGCTCTTTATAACGTTTGAATTTCAAAATTCTGCTCCTCAACATTAATAAATTAATAATAATATACTTAGCAAACAGCTGACTTTTCAGTACTAGGACCTAAAAAATTCTCCAGATGATTTTTCAGTACTAGGACAAGAAAGAATCGGTTTTGGTACTTTTGAGAGAACAAAAAACAGGCTGATTTCGTGCAGAATGATAAAAAATAGAATTTGTCATTCTCTGTTTGAGAACAGAGATATTCTCAAACTTCTGTTTGAGAATATCATTCTCAAACAGAAGCACCATCAATGAAGAGATAGAAGAGACTGCCCTTTAACAACAAGAAATACAGTAACGATACATTTTTATATTATTTGTTTCAAACTTTATAGGTAAAATAATTAAAAATAAGATAAAAGATGAAAAATCAATCCGTAAAAACCCACTGTGAAAAAATGTATCCACTTGAAAAAAATATATTTACCACGATCTACTATTCTAGCATTAGTTATAACCGGTTGTTGACACTTAACAAGTATTTCCTGGCTTTTTTACCAACTTCAAAGACATCCTTGGTTCTCTAATCGGCGGTCGTTGAGGTGGCAAAAATGTTGTCTCCAACGAGCAAGTCTTTGTTGAGGTTATTGACCTTCATTTTCTCACACAGTTAGTCACCTGAGGTCGTCGAGGCCTTAGACAAGGTTTTCGGCGGCCCCAGTGAAACACGTAAAGTCTCCGTTACACTACGATAAAAGTGGCAATTGAAGATTGTGGTCTACTTCCTTTCTGAGGAAAGGGAACTTTTGATTTCTTAAACTTGGCCATCTCCGAGCTGGAACAATGGTCCTTAAGTGCTTCAAATGCCTGTCTGGACTATGGGCTTTATTCTAACGAATACAGGAAAAAGGATCGCCTACTCTTTGATACAAATGTGGGGAAACAGTTCACGATCATAAACTTTTTCCAAACCGGGTCATTCTGCAATGAACTGAAGTCGGAGGGTGCAGCAGCATCAATTAACCATGTCGCCGGTTCCGGGGCGTGTCACGTTTTAGGCTCAACTTGGAAAATATAAATAAGCCGAGTGGCAACCACCGAAAAAAGCGAAGGTTAAAAATCAAAAGATAAAGACTAGGAAAAATATTTTTTCTCGTAGAACCAAAAGGGCTCAACTCAGGTGATCTGAATTAAGAGGCTTCCTACTATGTAATGTGAAAAGAGGTTCCGGCGGTAACTAAGCCTGGAAAAGGTGTGGGTTTGATCTTGTTTGGGTATGGCTCAGGTTAGTGATACACATCGTCAGTCAAAAAAAATCCTCACACCCTTTTACAAAAATCCAATTTACTCTAAGTTTTAGCCAATAGTTTTTTCCAGAAATATTTTTACCCAATTTACCATCGTCAACACTTGCTAACCATATATAAACTATATTATTGCTTCCCATTTTACCATAACAAATTTTCCTTAGGTATCAATATTTTTTCATAACTAAATCCATTCTAGATTAATTATTGTTATTTTCAATGAACATTCAGACATTAAATGCAATAGATGTTATGTTGCGTTTGTAATTAATTTTAAATATAAACTTTTTCCATGATTGGAATATTTTCAAAATTTAATTTAGAGTTTCATCTCGTTGATAATTATTTATATTTACAATAATTTACACAATTATTGTAAATATAAATAATTATCAACAATTTTAAAATTGCAATTTTTTAAAGTTTATATAAGTTAAAAAAATATCTGGTATTTTTATATTGAAGAGAATGTATATTAATATTATTTATTAATTTAAAATGTCTTAAAAATTTTCAGCATTTTTCATAGTATTAAGGAAAGATTGCTGGTATTACAGTATAGTTATTGAAACGCTTTTTAGGTTAGAATCAATAAAGGTATCCAACACATCCTAGCGGACAAATCTTACACTGACTTCTGAAACTTGCTGAAGTCGTCGCAAGAATGGGTGGTGTTACTGGTTAGATGACCTTAAGAGTTAGCTTTACGATAACAATAAGATAACCATTAAATAACTTTAACAAAATATATTAATTTTTACAACTCAATGTAACAAAAATACAAAAAATAACAAAACTGAGAAAAGCATTAAATTTAATTTCAAGATATTGTTCCCTAGATTTACTGATGTTATGTAAAATGCAGCCTCCATATATTGATGCCACTAATGTGGAGTCTATAAATTAAATGCAGATCAATTTTTTTAACTTGCAAAAGGCTTTTATACTCTGCTTTGAGAAACAAGCCATTTCATCTTACACGGTTTAGTATCCACTTTTAATTTTATCATCAACCCTTCTCTACGTGCGTTTAGATCAAGTCTCATTTTAGGAACAACCACCTCAATATGAACTCTTTAAACAGTTGAAGGCTAATCTTTTTTATTCCAATTAATGTATACCGGTAGGCCCCTAACTTTTTATACTTGTGGATGTTTCAATTACAGGGAATATACTTATAGTTCTATATTGATTGAACTATAAAACGAATTTCAGTCTCCATAGTCAATGGCGTAACTTACTGTTGGTATTTTTTAACTAGAAGCGGTTAAGATTAGGTGTACTATCTTTGGCGGTGAATTTCTTTTATTTTGTAGCATTACCTTGAAGGCCGAGTATTTGCTTGGTAAACGATCAATTAATTGTAGTAATAGTGATACTTATCAGTCACATACTGTACGCTTAAATTCCAAGCCCGAAGACTTTTTCTTGCAATACGGGCTGGTTCGCTCTGCTCACTCACCATTCTGGATGTTGAAATGTAGGCCTAAGGGCTCTGCAATCTGGTATGAGTTTTTTTAAAACTTTAACACGTATATTTTACATATATCGTTAATAGCTTATTTCACAATTGTTGCAATTTTTTGTTTATTTTTGTTAGATCTATTTCCTTTTCTTTTATTTGACTAAATATGCACAATCACATGTATAAAGACTATTTAATAACTGGTCAATAATTGTTTATGGAAAAAACCACATGATAATACTGAAGTAAATGGTTCGTGCCTTGCCAGTTGAGTCAGCGGTTTAAGCATCGCTTTTGTTTTGATTTCAAACTTCATAATCATTAGCATTTCAATTCAAGAATTATAACAAAAAAACTTTTCCTAGCATAGAGATCTGTATGTATTATTTTTATGTCAGAACTAAGTAATTTTCAAAGTATGACGAAATATAGTTTGAGCCGTTTTCAACATCCGTGTGCATACATACATATTACATAAATACATGTATACATACAAATGCACCTTACTCGTATAGGATAGGATAATCATGTGTGTCCTGTCAATTAAGTATAAGTCACGCCACATAAGTTGACGAATGGCCAAAAACAGCTGGGATGGGCGAGGGGGAGGGAGGGGGTACTTTTCCAAAAACATTGAGCTTACGTTACATGTTAATTTTTATGGAATAGCTGATAATTTTAACTGAATAGTAGTCCAGATTCATTGGTCAAGTTACATGGCGAGGCTTATAATACTAGGGAGCAAATTGCGCATCTTGTAATATATTTCTTTCTGATTGTGAGAAACTCACCTACAGTACAATTCGAAGGAATTAATATATGTATGACTTTAGTTTTTCCTGATCTAGTCTACTCGGTTTTCTCTTTGACTTCTTCTTCTTTCTACTATTGGTTTTAAAATTCTTCTCCAAGGCATAATGAATATTTCAAAACTCTTTTACCTTCTAAAGGTTAATTTGTATCTGAAAAACATTAAACTAATAAGGAGAACATTTTCCGGTGAAAAAAGTTTTAAATGTGTTAACAATATTTAGGTTATGCAGTGACTGACGATCTGTTTTTATTTACAATCTGACTTCCGAATTCATCTAAAGGCAATCAGCGGTTAAGTTACAACTCACGTTTAAAAATCGTATAATGAAAATTGGTCAATATTTTAAAAAAAGCGCCCTCTAAAAAATAAAGGCTAGGGGGCGTGCCAAACCTGAAACGACATGCCCTTTTTAATCACCATTCGCACACGTGCTGGATCATAAGCTTAAAAATAACACCTCAATCTTAAAAATCTGTTGAGTAGGTCGAGAGAGAAAGGGATGTAACGTACGAATTCCTTATTGAATTAAGAAGATCTTTATTTATCATTAATACATATAAACAAAGCACTTAAACAGTTTTTTTTTTTTTTTTTTTTTTACCGCAACATTTAACAAGTAGAAACACATGATTATACTACGAACAAAAGAAATTCAGCGTTTAAGATAGTCAACCCAATCTTGACCACTTCTAGTAAACAAAAAAAATTCAATGATAAATAATCAATTCTTATTAAAATTATCATCGATAAGTGATTTAACTTCCTAATGCCTATCTTCAATTACATCTCTTAAATGACAGTTCCCATATCCTATTATTAAAAGCATTGCAAATAAATTGTAAAAAAAAACTATTAAAAACTATTTTCGTTCTCATGATTAATTTGAATTTACAGCAGCTTAACGAGTTACAAGGTTTTTAATTCAGCTCAAAAAATAACACACTCTTGTATGGATAAAAGTGAATACACCCCTGTCAAGAAACATAATGTAAGCTCTGAACTGTTCGCCCAAGTTATCAAAGGTATGATATCTATAAGATCTATGAGAAGATCTCAAAACAAAATTTATGTGAATTTTGGAAAGGCATTCCAAGATTAAAAACTATTTACATCCAAATGGTAATGAATAAAATTAATGGGCTCTGTATATCGTTTCTTTTTAAAAGTTTATTTTTGTATCTTATTTTTATTGTTACATAAGGCGATTTTAAATTTGCATAATATATTAAATAGAGTCGAATTCATATACTGAAGAATTCATCTTTTGAAATAATTTTAAACTGACCGCCCCATGTTTATGTTGCTTTGAGATATGAGGACAATGAGGACGGTATTGATTGTAACAACGTCAGACTGCAGCCCTCTCTGTGGAAGATGGCACTTCCTACGCAATCTGGATGCAGCTTGCAGTGTCTTATTTGGACATCAATTTATTCCCAGATATATCTTTTTGCCATACAAAAAGCCAAGTCAATCTTTAAAATCTTTCTCCGACCTTGAAAAGACTTTACATCCCTAACGTACAGCTTTAACAGATGAATATAAATATAACTATATAAATATAAAAAAATTATGTATTAATATATAAATATAACAAGGCTTGATTTCAATTTCTTTTATTTATTTTTTACTAGATGTAGGATGATTCTGCTTAAGCCACACTGTCCCATGCAGTCGTAAAATGTAAATCCTAAGCTATCAATTGAAAGTAACGTTCCCTACACAACAATATCATTGACGTCTTCAGCAAGCAGCATTTATTGATTATAAATCAAAGCTATTTTCAAGAACGTATTGCGACATCTCAGGTTGGTTGGCCTATAATTTGCTGCCCCAGATTTCTGCGACGGATACTGCAACTCGCGTTGCCGACCGGAGTTGCAAACCGAATTTTCGAGTCGGAGACCGAATTTTGGTTTTCCGACCGGAGTCGGTAAAGATCAAAGGCGGTTGCCAACCCCGGTCGGCAACCCGAGTTGCAGCGCCTATTTGATCTGCAACTTGAGTCTGCAACTAACCCCTCCACCCCTCCCGCCCATCGGCTACTTCGCTACGTCACTTCCTTTCCCACCAATCGGCATTATACACACTGACTGATGGCTCGGTTGCAGGTTGCGGTTGCAGAAGCAAACTGTGTACAGTTGCAAGCACAAGTTGCAAACTTCTGTCTGCAACTAGAGTCTGCAATCGAGATTGTCGATAAAAGTCTGCAACTCCGGTCTCCAACTCCGGTGTAAACGCGGCTTTATGGAACTAAAAATGAAATTCCCCTACCTCCCTAACCATTAGGTATAGAGAAATTTGTCAAAGAGTAAATAGGTCTCAAATTAGGTTTTAAATATTGAAAACCAACATGAAAGGCGAAAGGGTGCGTTTTTAAAATGTATAACATGGATGCTAGGTTGAAGAAATGGTAGATATAATCAAAATTTCGAAACCACCGCAATAAATAGTACTGTATATAAAAATACAATGTTAATATCGATAGTTAATTTTTTCGATTTCTCTAACAGTTTAAAGGTACACTTACCATCAACCAGAGTAAATATTTAGTAAATAATATACCTCATTTAAAAATTAGTTGTTTTTACTGAATATTTTGGTTGATCAAATATGCTCTCAGCTACAACTTGAAAATGGTTTACGTTTTACATTTGTTGTGGTCTACAATGCTAAATTGTTAGATAAAAAATAAGTTTCGCAATTAACACGATTGTCGGGTGTAATTTTCACACAAATGTCATCTTAGATTAATGTCACGTAAACAAACGTGTTAAAAAGATTTGTGCTAATTAACTCATCTTATGTAGACTGAGCTATTCGTTTAGACAATTATGAATGATATACGACGCGAATGTTGTGAATCGTCGGATCCCTATGAGTAGATTATGCGACACAACTAACAATATCAGTTTCGAATTCCAGTTACTCCATGCAATATTGCAAACCAAATACGCATATGTAACCCTGGGACTGACAACGCTTTGACAAATGCTGCCGGCCCTAAATTTCCAATACTTGACATATGGACCCGTTTGACTCTCAGTTGTCACGAGATACCGATTTTTGTGAATTTAACGCCGTATAATCTGTACGGTATTTTTAAAATTTAATTTTGTATTTACAGTGGAATATTTTAATTACCTTATTTTTACCGTGAAAAGTTTGATCACTAAAATAATAATTTTAACAACGATCAACGATTCAGCAATTGACTGTATAAAGGATCTTTTGTCTTGACATTTGGTTTAATTTGTGAACAATTAAAAATTACTTTACGATTGTAAGGAGTTATTAGACTAAAAGCATTATAAATAGTTTGATTTCTTTGCTGTAATTCTGTTGAGCATAGGTTTCCTTACCAAAACTTTCAGTTGTCCTCAAGTTTGACCTTTGGATTTAAAATGCATATTGAAATTGAGTTTTCCATTAATTTTCAAGTTTCAAGTTAAAGTTTTCAAGTTTCAAGTTTCAAGTTTTCAAGTTAATTTTCAAGTATAAAGGTAATTTTTTGTATGTCTTCGAATTAAAGAAGCAAAATATAACCTTAAAATTAGTACGAATGTGTATGGCTCTCTTTACTTGGACAGTCATTGAAAGGAATTTCTAAGGGACTGAGAATAATACAAGATATCTAAGATTTTGAATTTTAGAGTAGACTATACAGTTTATTTCCTTATAGCCACCCCTGAATGATCAAGACTGTATAACGAATTTGGTGGTAAAACCGACACATACCATTAAAAACGACAAATCACTTTTTTATATGGCCTTAATGAGTTGAAAATATCACTAAACAAATAAGAAAAATTATAATTTCGCACTTTGTGTTTGTTCTTTTATTTTTTGTTACAAAAAATATCTTTTACGTTTGTCACTTGTTTGTACGTTAAAAAATTCCAACGGAATGTAATGTATACTTTCGTCGGCACACATTTATGTCCAAAGGAGTCATCTGCTTATTTATAGCAACGCTTATTTATGTACTGAAACGACCATTAAATCATGTGAAACTAATTAATTTGAAAGACACAAAAACAACATTTTTGATTTAAAAGACTAATTAAAACAATATTACTAAAAGATAGATAGCCCGTTGAAAGGAAATTGTTTATGGGACATAGTATGCAGGTTAAAGCGAAGGCCTGTTGTTAAAAGATCATGCACGTCACTGTAGAACTAATAACATAAGGCGGAAGGACGTGTTGACGTTTTCGGTTTAAACTGTCAAATCACAGCATCAGAGCAGCCTCTCCGAGATCTGCGATGCTCCAATCGACAGCTAAAGCTCAATACCCCAACGTGCAGGTCAGGTGCCACCTTTGGCCCCCCCCTTCCGCCCCCCAGCTACAGCTACAGCGTTCAACAAAACGTACAATAATTCGTCGGTATTCCTGCATATCGTATAGCAAGTATGGAAAGCATAGCTGAATACTAAATGTAATTAATTTAATTATTTGTACATTACATGGTTTGTATTTGTCAATCCGAACATAAAACACTTCTCTACTCTTACTTATGCTTCTGGTCTTACCTTATTACGTACTCCAACACTCCAACACTCCAATGGTCATATACACTGAAAACGAGGTAATAACTTTTTCATGTTTAGAAACAATACAATTTCTAAGAAGATGTTTGCGTGATTTATTAATTTAGCTTAAAATGAGTGCCTCAACTCAAACAGAAAGGACTCAAGAGGTAAACGTCAAATAGTAAGGAAATTCATGTAGAATGATTAATGGGCACTATTTAAAAGATCTTGAAAAGCCAATTACTTGATCAAAATGCTTTCGTTCGGGAGAAATTCTTCAAATTTCGGGGTAAATTTTTTAATTGGGATGCGTAAGAATGTGTTTTCATATTTTTTACCATGATTTAATCCAGATTTAATCAAACCTCGTTACGGCATATCACCGAATAAATAACGCCATAAACATAATCGGTATTACAAAAATTCAAGTAATCCTAATATGTTTTTTCATGACTGGTAACTGGTTATACTTTTTTTATTTATTAAATGTGATATGCTGAAAAGTTTATTGCTACAATGTTGAAATCTTAATTTTAACATACCAACCATATTCTATACTAAGTATCTTAGTAAGCTGATAGCCAATGTTGGGGGTCCTCGGTCCAGCAGAAGATGGTAATTGATATCCGCAGTCCAGTCCATGCTGCTTAACGGGGGGGCGTTGTGGGCAGACGTTCTCATCAAGGAAGTCATAGGTTGCTACTCGCGGTTCAGCGCCAAGCTGCGCTCCGGGTGGGTTCCTCCTATCGGACAGTATCCGAGCCCACCGTCCTGGTGATTGCCAAAGTCATCCCTGTAGAGCAAATCGTACCTGAACCGGATGGGCAAGACCGGTTCATCGGATTGCATCTAGTGCCTGGGCGTTCCCGACGAAGCGAAACAAATCTTCTTCTGCCGTCCGCGTTGGGAAAGGCCCCGCCTGTTTAGGCCACAAGAAAACTCGGTGTTTTTTGGTGGACAGGGTCTGTGAAAAGATCATGGACGATGAGGGCAACACGGTTCGTCCGGGGCATTCTCCTTCTAAAGCAATCTGGACCGCGAAGTGGCCCAGATCCCTTGACCGAGCGGCTGGACAAAGAGCGGACCCCATGGGTGCGTAATCCAAATTCAGGCCAAGCCTGATGTAATGTGATAAACAATTCCAGGCTATAATCCTAAAGAGTGGAGGATGTTTTGTTGTAGGTAACCCCGTTTTAGGAGAGTCTGGCCATACAGGCTGGCCACTTGTGTACGTAATTTCATTTTTCCTGCCTCTCCCTAAAAAAAGAAAAAACATTCTCTATAGAACTACTTAGACCCGAACTGGAGTATTTTAAATTATTATTCGTAAGCGTAATTGACAACTGAGTGGTGTCCAAACACTTGGTCTCACGGGGTTGTTTCTCTACTACTTAGGTATATTTTGGTTACACAAATACGATTGTTACTTTTTCTGATACATTTTTTACAGTTTATATGTGGATATTACTTCCGCTATCACATAATATATTATAACTAGTATTAAATATTTGTTTTTATTGAACTACTAGCTAACGTGATAACTGCACTGAGCGATTCACCTCTCCTCCGAAGGCAAAAGGAAATTACTTTACTAAATCAACTTAACGGCATTTTGCCCGGAGTTTGATTGCTTCTCTACCACTCACCGGTTTAAGTAGGAATGGAAAAGGATATTATTGCGATCTTCAAGTGAATCCTTGTTTGGTATTAAAACAAATATATTATTGTGAAATTATTTACTGTAATTAAACTTAACCTATATCAATTATCCTCGATACAATTTTAAATTATATTAAAAATATACATGTTTTAAAATTTTATTATGTTTAAAAATTTTTTTATATATCATATAGATTGGATTTACTTTACTATGAACTAAAAAAAATAATAAAAAAATAAGTCTCTTTCATAATATCAGTTTTGGTATACTAATTTTCTCTGAATACTTTAAATGAAAACAGCTTCTCATATAATTAATATTTATAAATGCAATCATATATTTCAATACAAAAATGTTGCTTCCATAACATGGTAACTTTGAAAACATGTGGGGCGGAGCCCCGCGGTGGAATTAAGATTGGATAAAGATATCCTATATTATGTTGTTCCTGGTTCTAATCTACCTCCACACCAATTTTCAGCCGAGTTGGTCCAGCGGTTCTTGAATTATAAGTAGTGTAACTAACACAACTTTCTTCTATTTGTCTAGATGTCTTAAGAGTCATCTTCACTTTTTACTTTGGGGTGCGCAGTCGGCAATGTTAACCCTGGCTTTTATGCAAAACATGGTATTTTATTCCCCTGTTTCGGACGCAGTTTTTCAATAGATTTTCCTTAAACTTAGTAAGTGTTTAGTTGAATGGTTATTTTAGTTTCCTCATACCTCAAAATTTTGAAATTTTAAAAATATTATTCTCTGTGACGTGGAAAAGTAACTCGATTTACCTCATTTTTAAGATTTTTTTGTACTTATACCATTAATTTTTACTCATATATCAGGTATGAGGGACATATATCTGGCCTTAATCTATTCAAATATAAATTTTAACAATAAATATATTTAAAAACACCGTCCGAAACAGGGGACTACGGACGCATGTATTCAGTGTTTTTACAAGGGCGAAGATGACTCTTAAAACTGCATTCCGTATACAAATTTTGATAATCTTCGGAATTAAAATTTATTAGTATACTTTCAAAATCCCAGTACTTTTTTTGCTAGCTATTTATTTATTTATTTATTCACGGCAAAGCCATTTACATTGTTTTACATGCAGTAACAGAGTGAGATAATCAAAAGTTCTTATACTGAGATTACTCGAACAATAACAAAATCAAAATCAAGATCAAGATAGCTGAGAATTGTGAGTAATGAAATCATACGTGCTAATCTGTGACAATACTATTTCATTGCTGAGGATGACTGATATCACAAGAGGAAGAAAACGATTGATGCATAGAAAAACATCAAGTCATCAACAATGGTAAATATGAATAATTTCGAGGTTTTAGCTATATTTGTTAGTCATGGACTCTTTAATACTGACTATTACTGAATTAGTTTTAAAACTATGATATTTCATAAGCCTAATCAAAACCATAACCTCCAAATGAAGATTGTTACAAATGGGAATTGATTTTTATGCACTTGACATATGATTTTTATGTCTTTTACAGTGCTATGGTAAAATCCTTAATTATTTTTTACGTTTTACATACTGTACACAGCAATTTTTATAGGATCATTGTTATTTAACCATTCTAGGTACAATATGAGCCATTGTGGTATGTGTCTGTTATATGAGTAGGTGTATTTTAACAGGGTGTATGTTATAACATAACTTCGCCCTGTTCAGTACCGGCTGGCGCTGGCGGTAGGCCTACGTGAGCTTCAAAACCGAGACGTGCCATATTGACATGACACCGTCGCTTTACTTAGTTACTCGCCGTATATTTTAATTGGCCTTTAACGACTTGTAGTTGAGGAACATAAAACTTTTCGTACAACCGATTAAAATTAAGTAGATTAAAGGACGTAGATGTGTGGAATCAAAACGTTATCGAATTAAAATAAAGTTAAATACAAACATCAATTAAATAAAGCATGTAACTTAACTGTTTGGAAAATTTAACTTCTCTTAGACACAATAAAAAATATTCAAAGTATCCGTGTTTTTGTTTGAGTTATAGAAGTGTTTTGAGGAGTACAAAGTGAGTGACAGGCTACCAAATCAACAACACCAAACATCTCACTTGTTATTCTGACAGGCATACATAACTGTTTATCATATAGGACGGTTCACATGCGTCTATTCTGATCGTATGTAACAATCCAAGATTTTTTTGTAACTTTTGCATTTTAATAACTGAAATACATTAAAAGTATTGATTTAATAATAATGAATAAAAATGTTATCATAAAAACAATGATTTATTAATGAGTTTAACAATCTATCTATATATATATATATATATATATATATATATATATATATATATATATATATATATATATATATATATATATATATATAATTCTGTAAGCGAAATTTCTTGAGCAAAATTGTGAGCGTTATACAAATCGCAGGAAGATGGGAGGGGTCTCAAATTAAAGGTCTCGGTGCCATGCATGAGGGAAAACTATCGGCATGTCCGTAATGTTACCAGGAAATTAGGAATAACGTAAAACGTCCTCCATAAGAATAGCATGGGGATTCACAAAACGTCTTCTTTGTGTACATTAGAACATATGTTTTGGTTTATTTTAAAAAGAAAGACAGGTGGAATACAATGAGTGAAGATGATCTTATATTATACTAATCACCTAAAGTGCAATACTATAATAAAATTGTTTTTTTTCGTCGAATTACTACAAAATTTACTAGGAGTGTTTCTTTAATCTTACAAATTATTAAAAATTTACAGCTGATTTTTACATCAACATTTAAATGAAAGAAAACTTTATAATCCAGCGTATATATGCAAGTAAATGGTAAAATAAAATTTGATCTTGAGACGGGTACAAAGAGCGAAGAGTTATGGTTCAAGAAAAGGTTTTTTGTTTACATTAAAGTATGTGTTTAGTTTGATTTTAAAAAGAGAATAAACTAAACCCACAGAATTCAAATTAAATCAATATTAATTCAAACGTATATTGTGGCAGCCAACAAAGTGTTGGTATTCTGAAAAATTACACAAGATATATATATTTTTTTGTGTTTTACAAATTGTAGAATGATAGGATCGATAGAGTTTCAATTATTAAAGACGTTTGTTCCAAAGACTAGGAAAAACGGCAACATGCCAAAAATCTTTCAAATAAATTAGAAAGAACGGGGAAATCCCTCCATAAAATTTACATGGATTAAAACGGGCTTACTTTTTTACGAAAATTGTTACGTGTAACTATCAGGAGAGCCGAATTTTGTACAGTGAGTGAAGACACTGTACTTTGAGAGAGAGTGTTCAAATTTTGTGACCCTAAAAATTAAAGCAGGAGGGACAATACTATTTCAGCTTATGGACAAACAAGGAAATCAAATGGTTGAATAAAATATGGTGTATGATGAATACCATTGAAAGTTTATTTATTCTGAAATGGGTGCTGAGCATTCGTCTCGGTTTTTAATCATTGCCCCTCTTCCAAGAATGAGTAAATACTCCATAAATACATTTGTAGGGATTAATAAAAGTTTACTTTGTTTTTACGATAATTAGTTACGTGTATTTATTAGGAGGGCCGAAAATTGTACAGTGAGTGAAGACGGTCTACTATAACGGAGTGTGTTAACATTTTGTGACCCTAAAAAATAGATAAAAGATAAAATACTATTCCAACTAATGGAAAAACAAGATACAGTAATCAAATGATTGAAAAAAAGGATGGTGTGTGATGTACACTATTGAAAGTGTATTCATCCTGAAATGGGTGCTGAGAATCCGCACGGTTTTTAATCATTGCCCATTTCTACATTATGTTAATTTCTTTCTTAGCTCAAGGATTATGATTTATTAAAAAACCCATTTTAAAAATCGATGTACGTTTTAACCATAGACAAAATTAAGCATTCATTCATTACGGGTATCTCAAGATTGTAAAGAGTGCTTTGGAAGCGGATGACTGCCTTTGGTCATTGGGCTATTAATTAATGACCCTGAATAATGAAACAGCTGCTATTTGTCAGTAACAAAGGAACACCTCATCTGATACATCCCCAATCATCACACTCACCCTTCAGTCATACTCACCTTAAAATACGCACCACAGAGTGCGCCGGTGTTTCAAATAAGTATCAAAGTCTTTGCAAACAATATTGCTAAAATATTATCGATAAAAAACAAATTTTCTGACAACTTTCTTTTTAAACATTTTCTTGGTAATCCACTAAGATCTATATTATTATAGTTAGGGGCTTTTGCCCCTATAAGCCACTAGTAATCTATAATTTTTATTACAAAAGGGTCTGATCTTACCCATCCAAAATTAAGGTTAATCTTTAAGATTCATTTTATATTAATTAAAAAAAAAAATGTATATTACATGTTATATATGGTCAAAGAGATTCCTAAAATTCCTGACAGTGTAGTAGTCTTAAACATAACATTCGATTTTTTAATTTCTTCTGGTTTGACCAATATAATATGTATTAAGTCAACTGCAATTTATTTTATACCTCTCCTTGTTTGTAGTTATTGCCCTAAGAGGTATTGAGTAGTAGTCTATGAGTAGTAAGTTAAAATGAAATCATGCAGAGATAAACTCTATAATACGGCAACCAACAATTTGTTCAGCATTAGGTTTTCAATATTTATTTTTACTGACTTTTCATTTATATTCAATGTGACCAATTGTTGTCATGACATTTAGTTTTCCGATTTGCTTTCAAAAACTCTTTGTAAATCAGCCTTGGTATAAAGTTTTAGTGTAGGAAATGGATCATCTGGAGCACTAAACAAATCAACAAATTAACATAATTCCATATTTCAAATTTTCATAATTCCAAATTCTCAGTAATTCCATATTTTTCCTGTCATTTTGCGGCCATGAGTAACATACGCCAAAATGTCCACAATCCGTTGAGGAGTTTTCTCAGTAGACACTCGAATACACTCTCCTTTTATGTAGGATTTTCTTTGGAGTCAGGAGTTTCACCAAAAGGACATAAAAAAGAAAAATAATTTTGAGATACTACGTATTAATAACCACTTCGACCAGCCGCCTACATTACTGCTACCCTGGCTCCCTTTACAATACTATCTCAAACTCCTACATACTGTTCATATAGCTCATGGTAACTGGTTGTTGTTGTTATTGGTGGATACCCTGGAGACCCTGGCCTAACCGTTAAGCACGTCTGTCTGCCTCTAATGGGCATTTTGCACAAGCCCCCGGAAGGATGGGATATTGAAGGAAAAGAAAGGGACATCAGACGGCCGTTTGACCATTCAGAGGGCTAACCCCAATATACTGTGACAGCGGTCCGCTCTGCCCCCTAAACGGCCAACCAACCGACCGTCCACTCATGTTCCAGTTAGGGATTTACATGCCCGCCGCATTCCTCAACCCCCGCTCTCTAGAACATATGCCCGCTGCATTCCTCACCCCCCACTGCCTAGAACACATTTTCCAGCTAGGGGTTTCCATGCCCTATGCAATCCTCAGCCCCCGCTATCTTGAATTGAACATGAATGGATTATGAAGGAAGGGAAATTGTCATAGTGGACAGCCAAAAGACTTACCAGAGTGTTATGACAACTTCGTTTTCTGTACCCAATGTCAACTTTGCAACTAGTATAAACCAGTTTTAAAGTTGTCCTGGGACATAGTAACAGGTTATAGTTCTTCCCATTACAAATCAGGTTATTACAAAGAATGGTGCAAAATAAAGGTTGATTCATGTGAAGACGAAGAGTAAAAAAAAATACATAAATCAATCTGCTAATTTTTAAATTGTTGTTACCATTTAAAAACCACGAATTATGCAAAGTAAATTCCCAATATCAATACCGTTTGAAAATAATCAGAGGATTTTCCAACACCTCCCCACACTCCGTAACATTTCCTAGATTGAGCTGTCTTGTTTCTTTTGTGCACTGCCTTAATACTTTAAGTTTTTGTAACCTAAGAGTTTAATATCTTTGTATTTCATATAATCTAAGAGAAAAATTCATATGCAATATTGTCAGGTATACGTAGTTTGTTAGTGAATGAGAAACCAGGGAACTGATGCAGCTGCGCTCTAAAAGTCCATGGCTATCCGATCTCAGATTTAAGAGTAACCAATCCAACGTTCTGGCTACGTCAAATTTGAAAACTCATATACTGTACCTAAAGAGTTTCAATATAATACGTTTTCTGGCTTTTATTAGCCTTTTCATTACCAGTTGTCATTCAAATAAGCAGTTAAAATCAAACAAAAATTTATGAATTTTTTTAACATGTTATTACAATCGTTAGAACAATTTGAAGTTTTAATTAATGGCAATAAAAGCAACACATTTTAATTCTTTTTTATAGCCCTGCAGTGCTGTCATCACGCAGTCTGCAATGCTTATACAATAGCACAGATGGGTAGGTAGGAAACATTAAACACAATGACCATTAGTTTAAATTATGGCTCCCTTAGGAGTTTCCTCTGTAACTCAGACCACATTTATAATATTCACTGTTCATTATACATCTTGTAACAGCTCATCAAATTCATTAAAATATCGATTCCTTACAATCCCTACATATAATTACAGTATACAGTATAACTATACAATTTCAGATATGAATATGATGATGGTAAGGAACATGTAAGTCCAACATCAGTCTAGATAACGACGTGCCCCTACACCACACTGACCAAGTTCCTAAGCAACACTGCTCAGCTTGTATTCATTACTCCTAGCTAACAATCTACATCCATACAATAGCACAGATGTGGTGGCAGGGAACATGAAACACGTCCACCATTACATTTACGTTATAGCTCCCCCAAGAGGTCTTTCTATACTACACTAACCAACACAGTTCAATGTGTATTTGTTAACATCGGCTCGCAGTATTTGTTTTGTTTTGTGTCTATCTACGAGTGTGACATTTTTTACGTTTTGACGGGGAACGGTCCAAACCCCAGTCTTGTTACTGTCTAACATCGACCAGTAATTAGAAAGCATCATTAATTAATTGCCCAATGACAAATGGCAACCAAGTTCGGAAACGATCCTTTAAAAAGCTACTACCATTTCTTAGGATCGAACCGGCAAACTTTGGATTCAAACGCCAGCACTACAACCACTCAGCTACCCAGCCAGTTATTATTTAATTATACATTTAACGAGTCCAACATCAGTATAGATTACGGCTTCCTTAGGAGATCTCTCTACACCATGCTGACCATGTTCCTGACCAACACTGTTCAGGTTGTATTCATTACTTCCTGCTCACTGTGTATAAAATAGCATAGATAGGGTAGGAAAAAACATTGAACGAGTTAACAATTTGTTAAAACCAAACCAAACCCTTTTAAGTAAATATTTAAAACTGTTTATTACAGCATTAAACAGAGGTCTAAGTTCATGGAAACAAAAGTAACAAAATTGTTTATCCTTTTTTATAACACTGCATTGCTGTCATCACACGGTTTGCAATAATTATACAGTAGCACAGATGGGTAGACAGGGAACATTAAACACAATGACCATTAGTTTAGGTTATGGCTCCCTTAGGATTTCTCTCTGTAACTCTGACCACATTTACTAACATTCCCCGTTCATTCTACATCATATAACACCACACCATATTCATTAAAAGATCCGATTCCTAAAATCACCAAACAGTATATAATTATAAAATAGAACGGATGGGGTGATAAATTCTAACAGTATAGAGGTAAAAATCAGATTACATCCTTCTCTGGAGATCTCTTTACAGCACTGACCACAGTCCAAATTAACACTGTTCAGTGTGTATCTATTTTATCGGCACCCAGACTCCAATTATACAATAGCAGTGACTATTTAACAAAAAATATTTAACTACCTCCAACATATCAGTCTTCAATTACGGCTTCCTCATGAAATCTCTCTATAACACTGACCAGTTCCCAACGATCGCTGTTCAGTGTGCATTGTCATGTTATTATTTGGCACACAGTCAACAGTTATATAATAGCTCAGATGGGGTAGTATGAAAAATTAAACACTTCCAACACCAGTCTAGGTTACGGCTTCCTCAGGAGGTCAGTCTACAAAACTGACAACGATCCTAATTAACACTGATCAGTGTGATTAATATAATCACTCAGTCTACAGTTATACAATAATACAGACGTGGTGGTTAGGAGCATTAAACACCTCAACATCAGTCTAGATTATTGCTCTCTTAGGAGACCTCTCTGAAAACTCTGACCAAAATCCTAAGTAATACTTTTCAATGTACATCCATTAGTATAAGCACTCAGTCTACAGTATACATAAACACAAAAGGGGGTATTAGAAAACATTAAACATGTTAAAAATCAATCTAGATTGTGGCTCCCTCACGAGATCCCTTTACACAACTGATTTTAGTCCAAATAAGACGTTAAGTGTGTATCCAATACTAACAGCACTCAGTCCATTATATTTAAGTTCAACAATGAATACTTCCTAGAACATCTTTGATCGTGGCTCCCTCAGGGCAAAAGTGCTCCTACGGCAAAAGTGACTACTTTTCCTTACCACCTATGTTCAGTGGGTATCCATCGCTTTCAGCACACATTCTAGTAGCACGGATGTGGCGGTAGGTACATTAAACACGTCCAACATCAGTGTAGATTATTGTTCGTGGAGGGTAACGAACTCCCTATAACGCTGAACATTTCCTAAAAATCATTGTTCAGTGTGTATCAAATAATATTAGTATACATATAAAATAAAAATAATAACAATAATCTGCTGGTTAATTTTTGAGAAGGGGTATTTCGTCAATAATTTGAGTTACACTATTCAATGTTGTTAATTACTTAAATCAATTCAATAAAATTTCCAATTCCAAACTTTTATTGTCATATTAAATATATTTTTGCTTCTTCAGTGGTATATAGTATTTTGCACTTTGTAGTCTATTCTAAAATAGTAAATTTCAGCACAGAATGAAAATAATAGATTAGTGACATTTCCGTATTAGATCGCACGAACAACAGCCGAGCTTATTAGTGAACTCATCTATTTACATTGAAACTATATACATTGTAGTTTATGTTAAAACGTTGTCGCCGTAAATTTTTTTCAGAATATTTTCTACCATTTTAGGTATAATCTCGTTAATGTAAATAAAGTAATCAATCCGGCATCCGTTCTCTATCAAACTGGACTTCATGTTCCTATGAAACATATTCCATTTGATATAGCTATTCATTGAAGCCGTAAAGCCCATCTCCTAAACTCCAGAGGAATGATGAGTTCAATGTTTAATAATATAGCTTTCTTACAATTTATATAAAAAGATAATCATAATATATATACAGGGTTTTTTTCAAAGTCCGTCACCAAACTTCGTAATATGGCTAATTGGGTAAAAATAAGCAAAAATTTTTATATGTAGGTATGTCTTAATGTATCCATATTTACCCTAATATCCACCATTTTGTTTTTTCAACTTAATAAAAAAGATACCAAGATTGTAAGGATCTGACAACAAATAACTTAGTTATTGTGATTTTTCTATAAAATAACCTTAATTTGCGTTAGTTATAATGTAAAATCAATGTTTCTCTGCTGAAAAATCACAATAACCAATAACTACGTTATTTTGTCAGATTCTTACAAACATGGTTATCATTGGTTAGATACTGAAATCTGGCAATTTTTTTGTTTCTTGTAAAATGTTGATAAAATTCATCGGTTTTAAGATGTACGAGTTTAAAAGTTCAAAATGGCCGCCATAATTAAAATATACTTAGGAAAAATTATTTTATTGTGAAAATGGACATTTATTTATATTATAAAGGTCTATGCCAAATATGAAATTCCCAAAACAATCCGTCATCGAAATAAAAGTTATTAACACATTTCGTCCTAATTTTGACCCAATTAGACATATAATTAAGTTTGTTGACTGACTTTAGAGACACCCTGTGTACAGCAGTAAACGATTTGAAAGTAAATTAGTTATAAACTCAAAACAATGTCTAATTTAGTAATTTGAAGATAACCAAAATGTTTTTGTATAGTAGTTTTTATATCGGAGTCGGGAGCGCTTGAGATTAAATTAAATTCCATTCCATTGTGAATACAATATCACGAATAAAAATATTTAAGTCAATAAGAACTAAATTGAAGTTCATAAAACTTTTTTTAACTAGTTATTTTTGTTGTTTCACTGATCAAAAGTTTGATGACACTGTTGCGATCGTCAATAGAATATTTAAGAACAGTAATAAAACAATGCTGTAATTTAATATTCCAGTTATCTAGTCTGATTAGTGATGATAAAATTAAAAGTAAAAACAAATAGGTGCCAAACGTTAATATAATAGAGTAGAATTATTTACTAAGGTAAATTAAAACAGCATAATCTTTACACAAAAAATTATAGTAGGCCTATTCAAAATGTATTTTGTTTACAAAATCTATAATAATAAGGGGCAGCTGATGATATAAACAAAGGCTATTTATAGGAGTGCCAAAATTACTTTCTGAAGTTTCCATCTACTGATAAACTCAAGGGAAAGATATTAAAAGAAGAATGTGAGTGACATGCTGTCAATTTACCAACACCAAACTTCGCGCTTGTTATTTCAACGCGTTTACATAATTTATATATTTCGATATAGTAAATACAACAGCGTTATGTATTATGTAATTTATTACAACATGTGTTATGAATCCCAAGTGATAGCCTATTCAACTTTTTTTAAATATATTTATATGTGCATTTAATATGATATTCAACTCATGTTTAATAGAATGGTCGGTAACTTTTGAGGGATTCATTTTGCGTAAAAAGTTGTAAAACTTGAAGTGATATACTTCAATCCTCATCGCTTTACAAAATAACCCCAGAATTCTACCTTCTTTATTGGTAAGGAGGAAATAAACTTCTGTGATAGTGTGGTTTGTGTGGGGTTTACCATTGATTGTAGTTGAAATTTGCCTCCCAAATAGAGAAAGTGTGATAAAGGAAACATTTATGGGAATTTTATTTTGAGAAGACCCTCTAATTATGTTTATAAAAATGTTATTTTCACAGTTTAATTCTGTTGTATCCATACTATTCATTTATAGCGTTGTGGCTTGGGAATTCGATGGCTCCCAAATTAAAAAGATGTTAAGAGAACAAAAAAAAAAAAAAAAAAAAAAAAAAAAACATTGAAAGCCCTTTTTTTGTTTGAAGTCAAAACAATCACGCAGATAAATTTTCGGACGAAACAACATTTTAACCTTTCCTATAGCTTCTAAATTATTCAATCGCTGTTTTTATTCACTATTATTGATTGATTAATTATTAAATATTAAAATTAATTATTATTTTAACTACAACCCTTTCATAACTACAAGTTGACACCTGGAGTTGATCAGCTTCGTCATAACACAACCTTTAACATCCAAATTTTCTGTTTTCGACTATCCAATGCCACTCTTCTTAGTATCAATAATAACAATAATACTTGAATAGTACTTCATTTGAAGGCCTTTTTTATGCAAAGGGTAATACAATCTAAGTAAATATTTTGTTGATCAAACAAAAGTGATTTGTCTCGTATAAGCTATTATATACGAGAATAAAGAATTAGATTTGATCGCTGCAGTAGACTTAAGCCTGACATAATGTGATAAACAATTCCAGGTTACAATCCTAAAGAGTAGAGGAGGTTACGCACAGGCCGCCTGTGTGCTTTGTATTTTTCCCACCTCTCCCTCAAAAAAAAAAAAAAAAAATGGTAATAAAGCTATTAAATTTACACCTACAACCAACTATACCTCTTCAAAGTTAACAACTTTTCAAAAAGACTGCTTAACATGTTCCTTTATTTTTGTATACCTTTTGTCGTTACCAAAATAGCAACCCATAAAACCAATGTTAAAAATTACGATTTTTAAACTTAAATTTAAACGAAATTCGATTTTTCCTGGGATTGAGGCTGTTTCTTAACTTATTTTTGGGCCAAAACACTCTTAAATGCAAAGTTTATCAAAATCTACCCGCTAGATTTCGAGATCGTGGAACACACATCCCTTCAGACATTGCTCGTATTATAGTGTAGGATTCATTTTTGAAAGTCAACAGTTCCAATGTTGTATTTCCCTCCTTTCGGATGTTAATAAATAAAAAAAATTAATATTATAAACTTCAATAACAGTTTATAATTGCATATTTGGTAAAAGCGTTGTTTAAAAATATTACATAGTTCGCATTAAATATGTCAATGAAACACACAGACAAAATCATTTAAATTTCCACAAGTGTTTTCATTAACACAATAAAAGTGCAATTTAATCAGAATAATTCAAATTCCCGCTTCTTTGAAACTTGACTTCCAAGAGATATCACGTTTCTCTGTGATATACTTTATACAACAATTTCAATGGAATGAGGTAAAAAATTCTAAATTTAAAGTCTTTTTTAAAATGTGACATCAAATACATTGAACACCCATTTAATTCATTATTTTTTATCATTTTTCATCACAGTGCATAGAGAAACAACTAATTTCAACACCAGCTTTGAGTGTAGAAAACATTTTTTTCTCACTTAAGAGTGATAAATTTAGTTAATGATTTACCCAGACCGGAAAACAACACTTCCCATCTAATATCTTAATTATGAAAATATTTAAACGATTATTTTTAAATCAACTTCATTTTTAAAAGTTTTTGAATCTTAACCTCGTAAAGCTTAACATAAAATTGGCCTAGACATAGGCCCACACATAAATTGTTTGAAATCCATTTTGCCGGGTTAATTTATCCTGAGCACTAACACTAACTACGTGGTTTCAGGTTAAAGAAATATAGTCTGCTAACAAAAATTAATACACCCTACTACAAACAAATTGCAATCCTACGGTGACAATTTTTAAGAGATCAAATTCGTGTTTTCAACCACTTTGCATTCAAAACCAAATTGGAAATTGACGAGGCTGCTCGTCAAAATTATCAATCATTCAAAACAACGAACGAAATGAAAAATGATCGACATTCCCGATTCTTATCTAGTTGGATCGCCCTCTGCCTAATGAATTTTAACTCATCCTTTCCATCTAAACTTTTTATTGTAAAAATAGAAAATTTTATGCTTTATACTATTACTAAACTGATCAAAGATGAATTTAGAACATTTACAGGCTAAATTTCACTCACATGTAAGGATCTTATATTCTTGTTATACATTCTTGTTAGTAGTGTGACACTACTTCCAAATGAAGTATATATTTTTATTCCTTTATAACAATAACATTTATCGTATAATTCTTTTGCTACATTATAATATCAACGTCAGTAAATTAAATTATAAAATGACACTATTCCATGTTATCTAATATGAGGTCATAGTTAATACGTTATAATGTAATATATAGATTCACTCTAATTAGAGACTAGTTGCTACAATTTTTTTTTCTTTTGTTTTTTGTAAGAAGGAGTCGTAAAGGAATCCTCTTTACAGATGTTGAGCGGTACTCGCCTGAGCCATACCCACTAAACCTAAACCTTTTCCAGGCTTTGTCCCCTAGCAATAGTTTGCCTCATTACTTCGGGGGGAGCACTTGTTTTACAGCACCAGTGTTGGGCCCTTCCGGTTCTAAAAAGACAAGGCTCAACAACAAAATGCTATTTCCTAGCCTTCTTTTTAGTCTCCTTTTTTTGCTGGTTGCAGCTCGGCTTGTTTAGCCTTTTCCAAAGCAAGCCTATATAAACCTGTCACTCCCCGGAACCAGAGAGGTGGTCGAGTGCTGCGGCTGCAACCTTGAACTTCACTTCACCCCAGAGGAAGCAGTAAACCAGTTTGGCAAAGGTTTTAAGGTTATTTCCTGGATAACTTTATTTTTAGCAAAGAACAGAGGATATTGCTTCACTAAATCAACCAACTAACACTTTGCATCTGACGCAGAAACTGAAAGTTTGATTACTCTTATCGCTTGTTTTCCAAGATCTCCCAAGAATGATGTTCTCCAATAGGTTCTATCGGTACATCCATAATTTATTTAATTAAACTGTAATGAATTTAATTAGATATATTTTAGACCACTACAGCTCAGTATGCATTAGAAAATAAAAAATCCAAAAGCAAATAAAATATCCCAAATTTGTAACTTTTTATATAAAACCTCTCTCACTTTTATCAGAATTTAAATAAATGCATATGGAAGCGGGCACTGCACAATGACTTTTTGGTCTGCGATACTGGCAAATACTGCGATAATGGCAACCTTTAGTGGCTGCCATTGAAACTAATGTGAGCGCAGGCTATGAACATAACCACTGAATAGCATCTAGGCCTACATTCCGTAGCAAAATCACCTTCCTTAACATCATCTACCTAAGTCTTAAGTCTCAGATGTGCTGAAGGGCAGCAGCGTTTGTATGGTCACAGTGTTTTTAAACAGATTACTGGGTATTGTTTCTCTGGATATTGTTTCTGAATAGTTGTGTAACATAGCAAACCGTATTCGGGTATTTCCCGCAACGGCCACTTGACTGCACAGGCAAAATAATCACTCTATCCTTTGAAACCTTTCATAAGTATAGTTTTTATTGTGATGTATTTACACATTTTTAATATCATGCCAAACAACCAATTCTTACATTTAAAATAATCCTTTTCTTGTCTTCTTGTATTTTTTATGTTCTTTTTTATGTATTTAAATTTTATTCCCCAAGCCTCACTAGGCATTAAAAAAATCTCATAAGTATAAATTAAACTAAAATCAAACTCCCAATCTTAATGAGTTAAGTTTCTTCTAATTGAACAATTAGATGTAGACGGAAAATATGGAGGAGTTGAACTCTTATGTCACACAAGGTGTAATATACGTTAGAACTAAAAGAACAAGATCGTAAGAACAAGAAATAAATCGTAGCTAATTTAACTCCCCATGGATATCAAAACAATGAAACTTGATTATACTTTCACTGTCTTATAAATTAGATTGGGTTGTACAACTTCTCCAAGGAGAGATTTTTAATCAGGAACGAACGACTCAAGATTACTCGTGGCTCTGGGGAAATCCTCTATAGTGCTGTGTACTATTTTATTTATTAATTTTGACAGTAAAACATCTATTTGTACACAATTATTACTTTTCATTGTCAACCAATAGTAATAGCACAGATGTAATGTAGTGAGCTAAATGCTTCTCAATAATAAAAGGAAGGACGGATGATCGATATTGGTATTTTCTAAAAAAATTTCTACACTCTCGACTATTAGAGATTTAACAGATACTCATATACTATTGCACTATAAGGTTTCAGACATGCACCCATTATTCTAACCAGCAATTTTAATAATAGATTACCCATTTATGTTTGCCTGGTAAACATGATTAAAGCTTGTCGGACGTGAGGAAAAAATATGGATCATATTAATTAAAGAAAAATATTGTTAATTATGGCAAGCAGAATTAATTTAATTGATTTAATTAATTCTATGGACGTTGTTTTGGGACTTACCAAAACTATACCCGTTTAACAAATACCATTTTCAGGTTTTACCCCTCAGGAATAGTTTACCATCCACATTCTGAAGTTTAATAACTTGTTGGCGATCAGCGAGTTGGGCTCTTCCGTCTCCAAAATACAGCAACATGTCCTAGTCTTCTTATTTTTAACCTTTACTTCATGGGAGTAAGGATACTTAACGTGTCAGTAAATGAGATCGCTGAATGTTCATTTATGTTATGGTAAGAAGCTTCTAAACGGTTACAGGCGTCCGAGTATGTTTAGTTAAGGGCGTTCTTTACTTATTCATGGACAAACATCAACCCATTATTATATCTATTTGTTTGGTTGTTATTTATCGTGGGATGGTCTTAAATTTACTTTAATGGTCAATTAGAATCTATAAAATAGAGTTTGAACGTAAGGTGTAAAGTTTTAAAATTTTTTAACGAATTTAGATTAAATTTTATTATAAGTATTCACCATATTTTTTTATCATCCTGTATACTTGACCTTTCTTGCTAATTGAGGATTTGTATTTTCCAGGTACGTCATATATGTCAACGATCATGTAAGTTTTAAAGTTGTCAAGTAAGAATATACTATAGAGATCAGTAGGGTCTCAAATCCTGCTGCAATCATGGGTAAAGATTTCTGCTCAAGCTAAACTCCTTCAAATAATTTAATTGTGTTATTAAAACAACGAGTAATATTTTTTAAATAAACAATTTGTTTTGATAATTCAATAATTTTTTTGAAAAGATAATGGTCGTTTGGTTATGAAAAGAAATGTAACATGAACAGTTTAAGAATTCTACTTCATTATGAGCAAAATAAAATTATTTTTAATATTTAATATTAACATGGGCCTATTATTAATAAGTATATGAAGTTTGTTCTAACTTACACTTAGCAAATTTGTTCCGTTAAAAGGTCGACTTTAAAAATTTGTTTAGTATTCTATGCTAACCTTCTGGGACTGAAACACAGTTATGGTACAAAATAAAAATCTTGTCATATATACACTCAAACTCAACCACACACGCGCGCGAGGATGTAATTAAAATTTCAACTTTGGTATTTCATTTGTGTGTACTTGACATTTACACTCGCTTTCAGTAACGCGATACCTCTGTTCGTGATTCACAGTAGATAAACATTTTAATTAAACCGATTGTTAATTCATTTTATAAACTGAAGAAGTATACGTTTCACAATTAGGGCCTAAATAATGATGTTTTGGACCTCTATATATTTTTACTCCATCATTTAGTAAGGTAAATATATAAATTCTTTAAACATGATGACGATTTAATCGTCCCGAGATAACCAGAATTTTATATATTTTTATCGGATCTAAAATTCTGGGAACATCGTGTATTACATCAACGGTAGCTCGTTGATTAAAATGCATAATCCAACAAATCTATTGACTGTTTAGCCGAGTTTAAATAATCCTCAAGTTCAATCATGACACTCAGGGGATTAGCAGATTTCTCTGAGCTCAACTCATTTGACCAGGCAGTGTCAGAGCGGTGGGAGACCAATGACTCCCTACTGACGCTGTCACAATGCATATAACATATTTTTATTAGAAATTTATATGTAGAATTAATATGTTCTGGTTATTGTTTTTTTTTTTTATTTTTTATTTTATTTTTTTTTATTTTTTTTTTTTTACATAGCATTCTAAACTAAATTAGTTTAAACACGATGAAAATACTTCAGAAACTAAGACAAGAAGGACGCTCGAATACAGTAAACAATAAAATGTGCTTGTTTATTAATCTTGGGTTGGGACAATTTTAGTCGTCAACGGGCTCATTTTCTTTTATATTGTATGTATAATTCATTATTATTATATTAATAATTGAACATTTCAATGTTAAATTAAATATAAATATAGGCCTACGGTTTGCAAAACATCTCCCCCCCTTGAGGGGTTTTTTTTTTTTTTTTTTTTTTTTTTTTTGTTAATATTAATAAAGATCCTTTAAGGAATGATAGTGACTTAATATAGAGTATTTTTTAACGTAATTAAACACCGCCAAGTCAAAATAATATATTGAACAAAAAGAAAAGATTAATATGTACATCTAACTAAGGTATCACTTGGCAGAGTACAATACCGGAAACTAGACTCCGCAATAGGATGACCGTGATGGAATGGTAGCAAAACAAAAACTTTCCATTAAAGTGGTAAAAGTTAGAAATTTAATAACGTTCTAAATATTCAACCTTTTAACCACTCCTTGGTGGATTATTACTTCAAATTCTATGACTTTTTAACCTATGTTTGACGTGAAAAAGACCAAAGAAGTTATTTCTGAGACTTCCATGCTGTTTTTCTAAGACTTACGTCGCTTAAAGGATGTTGAAATAAAACTTAGTTAACCTTAACGTAATATTTAATTATTTAACATACAGTTAAACACTTGAAGATGATTGGAATTTACTTTAAATGGAATTTACTTTCAAATAAAGACAAATCAAAAATCCCTTTTACGCCGGAAAATTTTTGGGTGCGCTCTCTGTGACGTAATAATTTCCAAGGACATACCAATATGTTTTCGTTCTGATACGCGCACGTGTATCAGAACACTGTTAAGTATAACACTGTTAAGTATGTTGGCTGTTAAGTATAATAGAATGTTAACTTACTGCAAAAGCATTATTAAATCAAATGTACATCTTATTTACAAAAACCAACTACTACACGGCTTACTTCCAGTTTTTCCAGTAACAAAACAATCTTTTAAAACAGCATAGCCACTAAGTTATGTAGCGTCCACTTTAAAAATAGTTTCAAATATTTTATAAGATACATGAGCTAGTTTAATAAAAAACGGACACAGAATACTATTCGTCGTTCTTAACTTTGTCAGAATGTAGAATATGTTAAACTATATAATATAGTGTAAATTAGTGTATTGCTCTCTTAGCCAGCTATCGCTGTGAGTGAACTGTTAGGTAAAAGGATAGTGACAACTCATTTTTGTTGTTCAGAGCACCTATGTGCATTTTAAAGTAAATAATGATTTTAAAAGTTAATTGCTGCACTAAAGGAACATAATATAAAATATTAGTTTGACATATTGATAAATATATGAGATATCGAATTATTGAGATTTTAAACAGTTATAATTTGTACAATCATACTAATAAATAGATACAATTAAAGAGAAGTGTAAGCTCAATGGAATTTCACAAATATTATTTTTCATGGATACAAGAAACCCTATTTACAATTAATTTATAAATTAAGCGAATCTGTATCAAACTACACACCTGTAAACAAATTTAAACTTATTTCAATAGCTATATCCCTACAGAGACTCTCCCTGAAATAACAAAATACTCTACTGCTGTAAAAGTTTCCCCTTTTAGTTCAAAATCTAATTCTCTCTGCTGTGTTGCTCCAAATTAGAAGGAAGAGTGTTATTTCCTTTTGCTTCCACTCTTATAAGTGTCAATTTTCTTTGTGGGCCTAGAGATAAATTAATTTAAAAGAAATTAATTTTTACGAATTAATTCATTTGTTAGTTGTTCATTTCTTCACAAACAATAACTTCCCGGTTCTTTGTAAATCTAAATATAGAATACTTTATTTCCAATTCTAAATTTGATTTGGTCTATTTTATATTTAGACACTAACACATAAAATAAAAATGAAGGAACTATAACAAATTCATCTGACTGATCCCCAATTTTTATTATTTTTTATTATACCTTATTACTTCTAGTTTTCCTTTATTGTAGATTCTTTAATTTGCTATAAAATATGCTAAATCAAGTGTTAAGTCGAATAAGACTCGGTAAAAGTTTGGAATTGTTTCCCAATCTGATTGACTTTCAAATTATATGTTCGGAGTTGTGTTAATTGGAATTATTTTCTCAATTTAGAGATAACCGATTCAGTAAATTTTCATCTGTAGGTGACAGTTTTACTATGCATGTATAAAAATTCAATATTAAAAGTTTAAATTATTATTCATCATATACTCATAATAATCACCTGAATAAGATATTATTACAAATTTCTGCTATTCAATATGAGTGTTATTGTCGTTTTACTAGGCATATTTTTATTGTCAATTTTCGATAATATCGACAGTTAATTAGTGACCTCATTTAGTGTCACATTTTTATATTTCACATGTTTTATATTTTATCCAGGTAGGGACTAAATATTAGTATTTTAGGTTTTAAGGAGAATTTGAACTTAAAACATGGATTTTATCTTTATAATGCATGAATCTTAGAGTATCCCAAAAATCAGGGACTGCAACTTGTAACATTTAATGAGTAGGTAAAGGAGTTATTTTTATTTATTTTTTTTATCTATACAATGATATAATAATTACAATACAATAATAATTATCATAATAAATTAACATTTTATGTTGTTTTTTGGCCGAATCACATTTGTTTCTTCCCTGATCACACAATATCCATACTTCTGATCCAAATGTTCACTGGTGGTAGCTTTTCACCGATGGATCCAATCAGCAGTTTTGTCAGAATGACAGATGTTTGTTTACGTCTGCAGCGGTAAACAAAGTAAGTAAATCTCATATTGCAGCAAACAAAGCTATTTATATTTCAAAAAGCAAACTCATTGAATCAAAGAAATGTCCAAATAGTACTAGGGAAATTATTGGTTGCAATTTCATATAGAACCAAATTAATATTCATTCCACTTATAGAAGGAAAGCAAATAAAAATATAAACAATATTTTTAGAATGCGTGAAAAAAATTTAATCATAGAACCCACACAAAAAGTAAAATTGTTATAATCGTGCTAAATTAAAAACAAGTACAAGGTTAACCCAGCCTTGCTCGTTGTTTTGAATTCACTTTTGTTATAGTGTCGTGGTAATAAAGCTATTAAATTTCCACCAACAACCAACTATACCTCTTCACAGTTAAAAGCCGTTTCAAAAAGACGGCTTAACATTCATGTTCCTTGATTTTTGTATACCTTTCGTTTTCATTCCCTTACCAAAATAACAACCCATAAGACCTATTTTACAAATTAGGATTTTTAAACTGCTTAAATTTAGACAAAAATAGATTTTTCCTGGAATTGAAACTGTTTTTAAACTTATTTTTGGGCCAAAACACTCTTAAATGCAAATTTTAAGCAAAATCTCCCCGCTAGATTTCAAGATCGTGGAACACACATCCCTTCAGACAGTGCCCATATTATAGTATAGGATTTACTTATGATTATCATCTTTAGTTTAATCTTTGGATTGTAAATTGAATTTATTACATTTAATGTTTAACAAGTTTATGCCAATGATTATACTAGATACTTTTAGCATTTACATGTAATAAATAGACATATACTTGGGTTTAGTACTTGCTAACTTGCGTTAGTGTTATATTGTTCAAATCTATGGCATTTGTTTGGCACTTTCTGATTTACGGAGTCTGCAGAGAAAATGAATAGTGACAACATCTGCAGCCGTCTAGTCTGTCCCTTGGGCAATTACGCTTGGTGATGTCTCCTTGAATGTTGTTTTATAAAGTTTTATATGATACTTTTGCACTATTACTGAACCAATTATGTTATGAAATATATATAAATAAATATTACCTGATTATGAGGTCATACTTTTGCGCCATATATTTGTTAGCTTAAGACGGATCTAAAACAATATAGGATATATCATATTTAGTTTCCATCATATTATTATTATTCGGTCAAGTAATTATTATTAGGTTACAAGGGTTGTATTCGTTAGTTAATTTGTCAATAATTAATTAAAAACATAGTGTAAGATGTATATATTTACTCATAGGTTACATTCCGGTTGATCTAAATTTTTGGGAAGTAGAAATGTGTTCGGATTAAGGTTTTAACCTTCCGTAACCTAAAATAATTTCCATAAGCAAAAACAAAGCAAAAAGCATTATATTTCGGACTCTTAGTGGTAAAAAATCAAACCCTATCAATGCCATGAGGACCCCAAAATAGACATAGGTTATCGGAAAACCTTTAGGATCACTTTCAAAATTGATTCCATATAAATAAAGAGGCTCTTAGTAGTCATTAAAAAAACTTAGTTTCCAACTAAACAGTTAATGAATAATTTTAAATTTCACGTGTAGATATTAACTTGTCAAATAAACTTAATTTAACTTAAATAATTTTTTCCAATTGTTTTTTATTTACAAGTTTCGTACAATTTAAAGGGTTTTGGAAAACATTTATCTCATCTAACAATTTTTTTCAGGATTGCTGTTTTAGTATTTTTCTTCACCACCCCATGTCATAAACCTGTGTTATGGGGTAACGCAGCATCTTAAATGTAATCGCTGATGTCTATAACATCAATGAATAGATAAATAGGTAGGCTTGTAAGTAGCCTAATCAAGAGTGTTGGAATTAGAATGATGTTTAAATTTTACAGTTTACAATAAGTAATTTTGAACAAAACAAAACAGGTAATTTTAAAATGCACATACTTTAAATTAGTGTCAATTCTTAGAGCCATCAAGAAGTGAGTTTTGTTTGTAATGTGATCTTTAACTGTTACATTAGGCCTACTACGTAAATCTTTCGTGTATCCAATGCGAGAGAAAAAGTAATAGCCATAAAATCAGTGTTTGAATGTTGTCTATTTCATATATATATATGTGTGTGTGTGTGTGTGTGTGTGTGTGTGTGTGTGTGTGTGTGTGTGTGTGTGTGTGTGTGTGTGTGTGTGTATAAATACAGTACTTTTGAAATATATTACTGTTGGACGTTTTTTATTGCCAATGTCACTTTAAACAAATAATATTTCAAACGAGTTCATTGTTCAATGTCAGATTTAATTATTAAACAATACATAACCATACAACAGCAGCCGTTCAAATACACATTGAGCTCTCCGCCTAATGGGTCAAAGTTGTATCTAAGATTAATGGGTTCGGTTAAGTGCTTGTTTACAATTTGCATTTGTCCGTCAATGTTTCTTGCGCATCAGCCCTTGATTACTAATGACCTTCTGTTGTTAGCCTTGAGAACTTTCTGTAGTGGCGGATTGATTGTCTTCCTATATTTTGAATTTAGGGTAAAACAACCTTTAGAAAAGCTACGTAAATAGGCCGGAACGCCCGGAACGCCTGTACTCTTTTCAAACAATTAAAATTAAGAATAAAACTTAAATCTTTAAGAGTTAAAATGACAAATCAAACGAATTTTAATCAATAAATGTTGATTTTAGTTTAATTTTAAATGTACTGACGCCACAGATATAAACTAACACCTGGATCGTTAACTGAAATGGCGGAATAGCGCTAAAATAGAGCCGGCTTCCCCCCACCACTAGCCAGGATTACCGCCGCTGCGCCGCCGCAACGCCGCGCTGAATATCAGCTGACATGATTATTGTTGGTGCGTCAGCTGCATTCTTGTTTGTTTACATTCTTTTAATTGTTCATTTATAATTATGATGCAGCTTATGGATTTAGGCCTACTACAGTAGTTCACATTCCAAAAGCTGGAATTTATCATTTCATAGGTAAGAAAGACTAAAAAATACAGTATTAATGTAGTTTATTTTATTTATTTAAATTACATTATATAATTAATCGCACAGGGTTGGTAACACTGACCACGAATCCTGACTTGTGGTGGGGGTAACGGCTCGTTTTCGCAACACGGAGTTACCGATCCAGGTGTTAGTTTATATCTATGACTGAAGCAGGTGATTTGCACTGCAGAACATCTTTTATTTAGTTTATTATTATTATTTTAAGTTGGTAGGTGACTATGATAGCCAGCTACCAACTTAAAATAATAATAATAAAATAAATATAAGATATATACTCAACCTTGGAAAATGTATTAGACATAAAAAACGTCAAACAAGGTTGAAATGCATCTGGTTTCTTCACATTCGACACCTGGGTCTGGTTACAAATTACTTTTGGAGAACATTAGTAACACTATTTTATTTGAAAACTTTTTTTAATGTTAAACAGTACATCTTAAGACCTCTTATCATGCCTAAGTCTTTTTATGACTGAGATTACACAGAATGAAAATAATCGAGCATGGTTTAAAAGCAACAAGCAAGTCTGGTTTGTCTTCTGTGTTGTTAGTTGTCTGTAGTGTCAAGTCTGTTAAGCAACAAGCAAGTCTGGTTTGTCTTGTGTGTTGTTTGTTGTCTACAGTGGCAAGTCTGTTAAGCAACAAGTAATTTCGATAAATACCATTGTTCCCACCAATAAGATCCCGGAATGCTAAGTGTAGGTAAAATGAGTTAGTAATGTTGTTATAATGCTATTTATTAAACCAGAAGTTTATTCACCGGGCAGATGTTTTTTTTTTCACTCTGTAGTGGCAGAGGCTCGTCATTTGGCGGCCGCTTTGTTTCTCTAACCTCTCTCGCCGTGGCGATCAGCTGACGGCTCGGCGTGAGGGGGTGCGGGAGCGCGCGCTGCACCACCCTCCACCTCCCACACTCCACAACATGCCCTAGTCCCGCGGCACGGCGGCACAGCACGGGCCATAGCGGTGGTGAATGTGGCCGGCCTACTGTGAATATACTGTGTACTCAAGGACTATGTGTGAGGCGACAGACGGGGGGCCGGTGTAGCTGACAACGTCGTCACGTTTGCTCGGATATTCTTGTTATTAGACATAAGGTGGGTGTTATCTGCTGAATAAATCTATAGTCGGTTTTTTAAAGGTCTATGATTATTGTGTGTATTAACTGTAGATTTAATCGACCAATCGTGGTAAATAATGTAATTCAGTGTGGAATCGTATTTAATGTACGAATTATATCGTTAATAATTATCATATCGCAAACACACCGCGCTTTTAAAAATATTTTAATCAAAACAATTTTATGCTACAATCTTTTTTGTAACAATCTGAAACGATAAACCAAATTTGAGAAATAAGCCTAATTTAGTTAATTAAAACCAGGAATATATTTTTATGGACATAGTTCTCTCTGTAATATCAGTAAATTAATCTGTAAATTAGTTTTCATTTTTAAAAAATGGATTAAGTTTCCTCTACACTACAAATCTTTAGTTTCCTGCCCTTGCAAACTAAAAGTTGGATGGTATGGATATCGTATGGAACATTTAGCCAGCAATCAAATGTTAAGAATAACAAAATAAATTCTGCAATATATGTGAAAACCTAAACTCTAAAATAAAATGGTTTATAGATGGAATATAGGGCGCTAAGCCATTGCAACCCAGTTCCACTTGCGCTAAGTAGACCGATCAATCCTTTGGATAAAGCACTCAGTGGGCACTCAGCGACTATATGCTCCTTGGTTTGATACTCCACTCCGCAGTCGTATCATTCCCTACTTGTGTCATTCCCTATTTGTATTTTCAATAATCACATCTTCTCACGGTCGGGTCATCTGTCAAAAAGTGGTTCTGACCTTGGAAAGAGTCCCAGAAGGAAGTCCAGTTTGTATTTATGTCCATCAACTGGGGGGCTGTCCGTGCGCAGAGGTGTTTTTCGGGACCTCAATCGGTCCTTATTTTAGGGTAGGTAATCTAGATGGGCAGCTGTGGAGCAGATGAGATCTTAGTATATTCTCTATTCAGTGCATTACTTCATCTTATTTCAGTTGGAGCGATATTACACCGCACCTGGAGCTAGGGTACAGTGGTTGACATGAGTGTAACACTAATGGCTCTCAAGTTCCTGTTTAGCTGGACGTTGATCTCTCTGACATGCACACTGATTAACTAAACGGGAGCACAGTACGCGGCAGTTGAGTATACCAAGGAAGGACAAGCAGTGGTATGCAGAAAATGTGCGTTAGCTCCCCATGTGGAGCCAGCAAGGTGATGGACAACGTTACTCCTGGTTCTCACTTTAGTTGATGCTATCTTTCATAAGTGGCTACCAAATACTGTGGTGCTAATTATGCTTAAGCTCAACACCGTCGAATACGATTTTTAGCTTTCGGTTTGTCAGTTTATTATTAAGTGGAAGCAAGAAACCTCAGTTTTTGGGGAGCTTGGATTTAGCTTAAAGGCTTTAAAAAGTTGTTCTTGATGCTGTTATTATATCACCAATGGTTACGTGGTCATTTGTTAGTGTTTCCTCAGCAAGTTGAAATTCCCGGTGCTAATAAGCCATTGAAATATCATCTGCCACGCGAGATAGTTCAGCTGCCAAAGTTGTTATTCATTTAGCACCATCCAGGGAGTTCGTGCAGCTTTAATGGAATGCTTCGGACGCAAACATCAACCGCAGTTGATGGTTATTGATAGGTGTTGGAAGCCTCTAGTTTTCATTTTATTAAACACAATAAGGGTTACAATATTATTATAAAATACGTCCAAGGCAAATGTCTAAGCATGGAATATGTCTAAACCAAAACCATTTACATTTGTTTATGTTAAATTTATAATATAGTGAATGTATTAAAATAGAACCATTTGGGAAACTAAAATATTAAGCTCCCAACCCTCGTTAAAATTAATTATATGCATTTTAACATCGATTCCACCTCAGTAGGAATAAGTTTGTCAGCGGCCTATTACATACTTTCTACATAAATGCTAAATTTTGCTTTATATCAGTTTAGTAACATTGCGTCAGTCATATTACGAGTTTTTAAGGCACCGACGCACTCATTGGTGCGTATTTTAGGGGAATATGTCTGAAGCGCGAGTGTGATGAGTGTATTGGGTCAGATGAGGATTCAATTTGTTTCAAACAAAGACCAGCTGATTCATTTGTCAGGATCGTCAATTAATAGCCCAATAAACAAAGGCAGCAGGGCCCATTTTTGCTCAAATCTTTCTAACAATTGCACCGGCAACCTTCAGGTTCATATGCCAGCTCTATAGTCACCCGAATACTCACCAAGATAAAAACTTAGACAGTGGTTGTTGCACTAAAATCGGGACATACATGATAACAGACAGATGGACACAACCTCATTTTAAAATGGCGTGTATTAATATTTTAGACTATTCATATTTAATTTATTAATTTGAATCGTGTTATGGAAGCACTAGCATAATATCTTTCATAGCCTCTTCCACAAAGTCCTTCAAAACTAATAACCCCATAAAAGACAAACTTAGTGTGCTTTTTTAAAGAAAAAGTTTTTAGTTATTATAAATCCATTATGTTGTTGTAAGAGGGATATAAGACAAACTTCATCTGATTTAAAATAGTAACTACAACTTTCCTAGTTGTACTACTAGTTTTCTAGTACTACTTTCCTGTTGCACGTCCTATGTGGCCTGGGGTGTAACAATGGCGAAAAAATAGTTTTTCAATGTTTGAGGGGTTGTTTTGTAAATTCTATATAGGAAGAAACAACAACATACAAATATACAATAAAAACCTGTTATTCAGTTGGATATTTATTGAAAACTCGGTGCCTACAAAAAACGTGTACCTAGTCGTCAGAACATCACATGTCCGCAGGATAGGAGTAAGCTTAGTGTGCTTGGAATAATTATTACAGTCACTAGGCCAAACGTAAAGGAACAAATACCCTTTAGCTAATTTAATTATATTTAACATAACATTTGCTTGTTACAATACTAAACATAGACGATAGCAAAGACGTAACATCAACATTAGATGGATCAAGTACACACCTTACTATGAGTTGCGTGTGACACCACCGTACTATTGCTGTTATACATTGTAGGGTTTAGATTGTTCTCATTACAATCCCTAGTGTTAAAATTCACCATCATCCATTGTACATAGGTGGACTTGCCACTTCAAGTACGAAGTAATGATAACAATTTACTTGGAATAAAACTGTAAGAAAGGGAAGAGCTGTTTAACAATCTATTAAACTGTATTATACATCTATTTAAGATGTATTATACAAAGGTTATTTTCTTATATGACCATGTATTTAAGTTGAAAGGTAATTAGAAGAACACGACCTTTCTTTTTTCGATGTTGTCTACACATATTTCATTTGGTGATCAAGCAACTAAACTAAACTCTTTGTTATTATTACTAAACAGTCTTCCTTACGTACTATCATAGAAAAAAATAAGGTTTTGTTCTATACATTTCATAATGAGTTATAAAATTAGATTTAATGATAACACTCACTTCTTACGAAGGACACATGTTTTTACTTTCTCCTCTTATTTGTTTAATACGTCAACTCAGCAGTTAATGTCTTACCAACACAAACGCTGATCCATCTAACACTCTCCCACCACTCAAACACCGTTGTTATTTTCAACAACAAACCACCCTATTTTAGAGCAACGTGATTAAGCCTCTTCTAAAAACAAACTTCAACGGCTTTGTGGCTCGAAAAAGATAATGATGGAATTAAAATGAAATAACGTCTTTACTGAGAAATACTTCAAATGTTAATGTAAACATAATTTTTTTAAACCACATTTATGTAAATGTAGTGTTGTTACAGATTGTCATTTCTCATTTTTTGTTTTACAAAGATTTAAAATAAAATAATACCAAATTTCTGAGGGCTATAAAATGACGTGATATAATATTAACTTATAAAAAAAACTATAAATAATATAGTAAGATCATACATGTTGTATATATGCTTTTCGTTTTCTTCCAGGTTCCTCCTGAACTTTATTTCTATATTCTATACTTAAACTATACATACAGGGCCATCCATCTCCTGCAAAGTCAATATATTATTTGACACCTTCTCTCCCAATGACATATCGGCTGTTGGAAAAAATTAACATCGTCGTGTTTGTTCCTAATGGATGGTTAAAATATGTAGTTTTGTGGACTCTCCGTTCAAATCATAACAAGTATTCAAGCGAATAAAGAGAGTTATAAAAATTATAATCTGTAAATAGTATATTAAAAAAGTAAATCGTTTAAATATGTTCGTAATGATGTGAAATTCTCAACAAAATATCTATGACTATGAAAAATTCATTTGTTTAGTATTTTGTTTGCTTTTAATTTTCTCTAGTTGACGTGCTCTTCGGATTTTAACCTCCATTCTTTACACCAAGCGTTTGCTGGATTACAATTGACAATAATACAAATCCTCCTAAACTTTGTGGGCAACGACAATTTGTTTATACAACTTTTCTGTATAGCCTACAGATGTATCTCATTAATTTATTATTATAATATAACCCATTATTTACGTTAAAATTGGTTTTAAGTAAATTAAATTATTGGCTAAAACTTAAGTGAAAAAAGAGGCTAACCATAGCCTCTGAACAATTTATTTTTAGAGATATACTCTAGAAACCGTCTGAGAAGAGTAGCTCATAATATAAATATACAATAGACAGATGAACACTCCGGCATTACTGGGTAATGTGAGCGATTTAACCCACTTGTAGAGTGGAGAAGGAAATTGCTTCAGTAAATCAACCTAACTGCATTTTACTTCCAACTTCAGACGTGTAAGAATGAAATTTGCCAATTCACTTTTTTCAACAATCTTAGCAATAAATAATGTGTCGTTGATTTTAGTTGGCAGCTATGCCCAAGCGTTTTAAGGAGAGTAAGTTTTATTTTTAGTTTTTTACTGTTTTAAAACCACGGCTATTTATTTCAACACGGTTACTCCATATGTTATACAATAGTTCCTAAATTATACATCTTAACCAGTTAATTTTGTAAAACTTTACAAAACAAATGGTTAGGTAAAAGTATATCTTAAACTTTTTGGCAATATTAGTTGTTTTTCACTGTAGGAATTTCAACAGTGGAACGTAGTAATGCATGTGTACTTTTTATTGAATTAAACTATTTAATACAAAGAGACTTGATAATTAAAAAATAACACATAGTATGAACATTTTAATATACAATACTAATCATAGACCCTTAAAAATTATAGTTTAAGAACCTCGCAACCAAGATGTTTCTAAAAAAATAGGAAACACCCAGCAGGTGTGATTTATTTTTAGCAAATCCTGTCCTAAGTTAATTTTTCAGTTAAGTGTAATCAAAATTGTATTAGGACATTTTCAGAGAGCTCCCTGTCTGTAGCTTTACTTTCGCACACTACGGCTTGCTGAAAAATTATATCCAAATAAATCAAACTTTCTTTATGTTTTTAGGATTGTAAATGTTGTGTTTTCCAAAACCTATTTTCATGTTTTCCTTTAGAATCATTATGTTATGGAGTTGTGTGAACAATGAACATCCATTACTTTTTTATGTAAATAAAACTTATATTAGTCTTATCATATTATCACGTTTACAAATAATGAAGATATATAGCAATTTTTCAATGACTATGTTGTCTCTCTTGCAATATTCTATTCAAATAAACTTAAACATCTCTTTTTCACTGTCAAAGAAATACTGAAACTTATAATGTTTATTATTAATATTACAATTTATTAATAAATTATTTAAGCTTTTAACTGTTATAATGATTTTAGTATTAATATTCATTCGTCTTTATTTTATATAATTGATTTATTGTGTAAAAAATTAAAATCTGATATAACTGTAAGTTTTTAACGATTTGTAAGAGGATCGAATTTTTTTTAGAAGCAAAGAACATTTCTGATGTTTTGTCATTCATTTTGTACCGTATACAATTAAAAAGTAAACTACGATTTTTTCTAACCTGTGGTAGGTCCATCTTTCGCGAAAAGTAAAAGAGTCCTTCGAACACTAAGCCTTTCTAAGCTAAGATCTTGATTGATTTTCTCCGGCCAACCACTGAACAGCGACGAAGTGTCTTTCTTTCTTCATGGAATTCATTCATGTTTCAAGTCAACTATATGAGTTACTGATATAGGCTTTTTCTTATATAAACTTAAACCGTAACTGTTAAGACCTGTGTAAGAAAACTAACGATGTTAAACTGTTAGTAGGTGTTCTAAGGACAGTATTGTAGCGTATCATAATGATCATAATTATTTTAATTTTTTACTGTTTTAAAACAACGGCATAATTATGATTATGATTATAATTATAATTGACATAATTATGGCAGCGGCCGTAGCTCAGTGGTAGAGCTCTGAGTTATCACCCAGCGGGCCCGGGTTCAAATCCCGGCTCGGGGACAAAAAGATCGTTCGGCCGCTCCCGTGGTTCGGAAGTCACGTTAAGCCGTTGGTCCACCTGCATAGAAAACAAAAAAGTGCAGGCATTCCAGGCGAGGAGAACTATCAGTTAATTGCTGATCTCCCTCCACTAAAAGCCATACGATTATTATTTATTATAATGATCATATTATTTAAGGCTAATTTAATTGTTAATCCAATTGTAAATTTCATTAAATATCATTAAAGGGCTATAAAATATGTTAAGCAAACTTATATAAAGGAATTTAAATTATTTACAGTTAAAGTTGTGCTATTTATTTCACGAATAAGTAGTATTCTGAAATAATATACTAATTATTGAAAGAATAACTTTAATCCACGTTAACAAAGCTGGATTTATATCACAGCTTAGTTGTCATCAATACTAAATAAACCTAAAACTTTTAACAATGTTATATTCTATGAGCTATCCTCAAAAATAAATTTAAATTTCATCACACGAATATGAGGCATTACCTAAGCATTACAAATATTAATTAAAACCACTCAATCCCCTCGTTATTCGGATTTTATATTATAGCTATTATGTATGTGGCTATACATGCCATTTTGTTATAATTTATACACTCATGCCATTTTGTTATAATTTATACACTATAAACATTTATAAATTATTCTCCTTACCAGGGGAGAGAGTAAAATAAACAAGGAATACCTAGCTTACTTAGAAACACTAAAATACTTTTTTAAACTTAAATTATGCCAAAGTTGTTCAAAAAGTTAATCGTTGATTTATGTTAGACTTTAAAGATGGAATATAATAACTATGCAAGTGTGAACATTACTTAGATTTGATTTAACTAATAGATTTATATCAATCATATTTCAATTATATATGGTACAGAATACAAATACTGTATTTGGCTAAAATTATATGTACGCTCTGAACTCCATGATGATTACAGATTATTTTAAAACTTCTGACCCACTGGCCTCTCTCCAAGAAGAGCCAAACAATGTTCTCTTCAGAAACAAAATTAAAAGTTCTTCTCTTTCAATTTTTATACCATTGTTTCCAGGAGTTGACACTGTCTGTCTGATCTTTTACCAAATCAGTCAAACTTTGCCCATCTCCTCAATATTGGATTTATTTTTCCTTGGTCATTTCTTATCAAGTAATTGTTATTTTATCTTTAAAAAACAATTTAATTCAAAGAGTTCATTTCATTCTTATATTTAGTTATTATTAATGTCTGATATCAGTATATTTTTCATTTTGTAAAAAAAAAAAAAACATGATAATGGCTTAAACAAACTTTTAGAATCGCTACTATTGTAACCTATTAATATTCCTATTTTATTCTCACTGAATTGTTCACCTCACCAAAATATTCACAGTGTATAATATTTCACAATATCACGATGCAGGTTTTTAAATTTTTATCTATGAAGAAATTACATTTATATTACAGTACTAATTCTGTTATTAAAGAAAATGTTTTTTACTACTCTTTTTTTTAGGATAACAGAAATGGCTTACGCAAACACATAGTTAGCCTGTAGTGTGGGACTCCTAATACAAAGTCTAGTAGCGTGCCCTCTTTTCAGTCTAGGACACTTATCTGGGATCGCTTATCTTATTATGAGCACTTTGACTATTTTGGCCTTTACCGTTTAAGGCTCATTTTGAGTTAATCCGCGTTTATTTTTATTAAGATCTAGAGATAAATCCTGTCTAAATGTTTCTCCTTGGTCGGAGAACATGGGGTGTATGTTGTACTTCAGGGCCTGCACCCCTAGAACTGGGATGTCCACTACCCAATCCCAGCTCGAAGTACTGAGTTGGGTAACGGGCGTGGCTCCCTTTATCAACTGAAGTAGGGCAGCTTCGGCTGTTCCGAGCCCTGGCGGAGGTGGCCTTGTGTCAATCGCGCGCTTACTGGGTGTCTCACTCCAGCCTCCCCCCAAAAAGGGAGGGAATGAGTCAGGATGTCGGGGATCTGGGGCTTCCGTGCCTTCGGGTATGGTTGCAGTGTAGCCGGCGTCTTTGGCGTGCGGGTTTCCAGTGACCTAGTTATTCCGCTTGGGATCCACCCATGACCCAAGTAAAACCTAAAATGGGGACCTCGGGATCCGGCTCAAGCCCCTGGCTTCGGCCAGTCCGGATATTGGGTTGGAATCGAGGGGGCAGAGGTTGTCGGTATGCTCGGCACACAGCTTCGGCTGTGGGGGGCCCTCCAGCCTTATCTGGGGGCGTTGCTCACAAACGAAAGCTGAGAAGTACCATGGGTAGTGGTGCCACTGTCACTCACAGCGGATGGTCATTTTGGGTCACCGCCGGCTGAGTACCACAGGCCTAGTGAATTCCGGGTTTTGTGGGGGTCTAATCCGCCTTAATGTGATTTGGGACTAATGTTCCATAACTCCCTTGGTCGCAAGACTGGTCCGGTTGAGGCTAATGCCAGGTACGGACTACCCGTGAGGGTAGGGGGAGCCAATACGAGGTTATCTCGTAGAGGAAAACAATGACGAAAAGAAAAGAATGGTCGGAGAACAATCTAGACGAAATGCGACAAGAGAGTACTCCAAAATGTTGTATGACCTCCAGGAGTTCAGGAGTTGTCGTTTCCAGCGTGGTGTACTCCACGTCGTCAGGAACGCCGTCTCGTATAACCAGCAGACTGTTTCAATCAATGCCTCAATGACTGTTTCAATCAATGGTCGTATTGATGTTTCTCTGGACGCTTTTCATTCTCTTTAGAACAGCGTCCAAATCTTCCACGACACGAAGTCTTCCATCCGTTTCTCAGCATCTTTTGCTGTTGCCTAAGTAGTTGGAGCTCAAATGTATCACACAGCAGGCTAATGTTGGGAAGGTTGGCACTTGCTTAAGTTCAGGTTGTTTTTTTTGGGCAGTCGATGCTTCTCCGTCCCCAAATACAGTTTCATTTGAAAAAGGTGAAGCCGGGGGGATGATTTCACCATCTTGGCTTGCTCCAACATACTATTGCTCTGCGTTGAGAATTTCCTGTCTAAGTGATTCTGAATCAACCCCCAGCTGAATTTTACTTGGGATCACTCACTTTTTGAACGCCGCCTAATAGGGTTTTGTTCCAGCTCCTTGTCAGATAGTATTAATTTAATTATTTTAAAATTAATTAATACTAGTGTACGTGTAGCCCGAAATCGAGATATTTATTTGGATATAATACAAATGTTACGTTTGGTTCTAAATCAATGACATCGACCAATTAATTGTGAATATCAGTCATCACCAAAAACTATACATATTTACAGTTGTACATTAACAGATGTTTAAAATGCTCAACCCAATCTCAATGTATAATGGGGAAATTTCAAATTTTATTTGTGGATAGCGCACTTATTTAAAGTCAGTTTCTCATCAATATTCGGTGGAAACAACTACGGACCAAGCTCTATCACCAAAAACTTGTAAATCGGATGAAAATTGTAGCAGGAGTTCTCTTAACAAAAAAGCCTTAGCGTATTAAATAAATATAGATAACGAAACAAACAATGTTTTTTTCTTTTATTATTGATACCTCGGGGCCGAGCAATTGTTCGGTAAAATTTAACAATTATTTGTATAAGGTACATAGTAATATCGGTCAAAGACTATACGCCAAAATGCCAAGCCCCAAAGACGTTTTCAACAAATTGATTAGTTGTTATCCTTTTACTTCACTTTTAACTAAATAGTTGTAATCACCATTACAAAGCACCATTTAAAAACTGATAAATTATTTTTATATAATATTGTTCAGTAATTCAATTACAGACTTGGCCTAAAATAACAAAAACACAATATGTACTGGTGGACGTGGTTCGTGCTTTGACAGCTGAGTCAGCTGTTTCCAGCCACTGTTTTGTTTTTGTTTTAAACTATAAGACCAATGTTAAAATTGTTAGGATTCCAATTCGAGGTCGTAAGGAAATGAGATTTTGCCTAGCATAGAGATATATTATACTAGGAATACGCTCCGATGTCCGTCCCGTACGAGAATTTTTACTCACGTTTTAAGTTATTAGGTGACGCTTTTTTATTTTTATTTTTTATTTATTTATTTATTTATTTTTTTTTTAGGGAGAGGTGAGAAAAATGCATTACGCACACAGGTGGCAAGCTTGTAGTGTGGGGCTCCCCTAAAAAACGGGTTTACCCACTGAAAAACCTCCTCTACTCTTTAGGATTCTAACCTGGAATTGTTTATCACATTACGTCAGGCTAGGCCTAAATTTGGCTAACGCCGGTGGGGCTCACTCCTTATCCAGCCACTCGATCAAGGGATCTGGGCCCCTTCGCGGTCCAGATCGGTTTTCTTTTCCAGGAGGATGCCCCGGACGAACTGTGAAAAACAATCCCAGTTGCCCTCATCCTCCAAGATCTTTTGGCAGACCGAGTCCACAGAAAATGCACCAAAAATTTGTGTGGCCTTCAGGCGGGACCCTTCCCAACGGGGGCAGAGGAAGAATGTGTGTTCCGCATCGTCGGGAACGCCCGGGCAATAAATGCAGTCCGGTGAACCGGTCTTGCCCATCCGTTTCAGGTACGACCGAAAATAGCCGTGAATTGTCAAGAATTGGCGGCCGTTCCACCCATGGTTGGACGTGCTTGATAAGTCGCGCAGTCCATCGTCCTCGGGTGTCGTGCTCCCAGCTGTGTTGCCACTGCTGGAAGATTCGGGAGCGCTCTTCTGTTTTTGCCGTGTCCTTGCCAATCTCGCCTTGTCTCTGATAAATTGCCTTCCTCTCTCCTGCCAAGAGCTTGACAGGGATTACTCCGGCGACCACCAGGACGGCAGGCTCGGACACTGTACGGTAGGCGGAATACACACCGAACGCCGCTCGACGTTGAACCCGGGCGAGTCGCAACCTGTACTACTCTTTATCGAGAGAGTCTGCCCACACCTCTGCTCCATAAAGAAGCACGAACTGAACCGTGGACATCAACAGACGTCTTCTGCTGGATCGTGGAACCCTGACATTGGCCATCGGCCTACTAAGGTAAGTGACTACCTTAGCGGCCTTGTCCGCCGTACGGAATATCTGATCCCTCCAGCTTAACTTGGTGTCCACCATAATCCCGAAGTACTTAGCAGCACGAGTTGATTGGACCACCTCCCTTCCCACTCGGAACAGAATGACGGTGTCTATCCTCTTCTTCGTAAGGATCACAATCTCCGTCTTACGGAGAGCACGCGAGAGACCGTGATCGGACATCCATGTGTTGACCACAGGCATGACTTGGTTCAACTTTAGTTGGGCCAGCTTAACGTTGCGTGCGACAATGAGAGCTGTGACATCATCGGCGTACCCAACCAAAGTGGTTTCCTCAGGCATCTCCGACCTCAGTTTCTGTCATAGGCAACGTTCCAGAGATCCTGGCCGAGTATTGAATCTTGCGTGGCACCAGAAGTGACTTCCATCGTCCACGTTCCGTCCCTTGTGTCGTAAATAAAGCTTTGAGAGCGGAGATAATCCTCGATGAGTCGCAACAGATATGCAGGAACGCGAAAGGTGTTTCGAAGCGCATCCAGCATATCGACCTACCTCGCCGAGTTAAAGGCATTCTTGACATAAGCGTAACAAGAAGCACTACTCAGCGAGAGAAATGGTTGTGGCTCTCGGCTCTCTTCACAGCTCTCAAGAATAAAAAATACTCAAGAATAAAAAATACTCAAAATAAAAAATACTCAAGAATAAAAAATACTCAAAATAAAAAATACTCAAGAATAAAAATGTCTTAGATTGATGTTTTAAATACATTTTTTCTTAATAACAAAACTTTTTTTGCAAATTTTATATTTTGTCCGCCATATTGGAAAGAAGTTGCGTAAATGATCATTTTTATTAGTGAAATGTTCTTAAAACATCAATTTAAGACATTTTTATTCTTGAGTATTTTTTTATATTTATCAATGGTTTCGGAGATATGGGCAGATAAAGTTTGCCCCATGTTATTCTTATGGAACTAAAAATGAACTTCAATTGCCTCTAGCTCCCTAACCGTTAGGTTTAGAGAAAAATGTCACAGAATAAAAAAGTCTTAAAATAACATGGAAATTTCAAAAACACCATAAAATGTAGGGTGTTCCATAAGAAATTTTAAAGTTGGCCGCAATATTGGAAAAATGGCGGGAATTTTTGAAAAGTGGAATACATATCTGAAACCAGAATAAAAAAGTAAAGGGGGTCCCCCAAAAGAAGTATACTGTCACATTTAAAATAAAAAAGTTAGCTATTGGATCACTTTAAGAAACTCACCCTGTATAAGCAGCAAATATATTTTATTTGTATCCCAGAACTAACTTTTTGCAAAGATTGGAGAAAATCTTTTAAGGCGTTTTCGAGATCCGTGTGCATGCATACATACAATATGCCTTACTAATATTAGAGTATAAGATATAGGATTCGAATAATCATTAGGGTCAGTAACTTATTAGGACTTCGATCTATTTTTTAGCCAGGGGGGTTGAATTGAACAAAAATATCAACAAATATTTTAAACCCTGGATATAATGTCATCGATTGCTAACTCGATTAAAGTAGGAAACAGTATATATTATTCTATTCCATATTATTTATTTATTTTTACTATCGCAAATTAAATTGTATAGTTTAGTATTTAAAATTAGTTAAATTCGTTATTTGTCATAAGGTTTTGCTTATTTTTATTATTAAAAGTGATATTTTAAAGGTTTACTTTATACTCATGTTAAAATATACGGGTACTCAAATTTGTCAAACATGGGTCGACTTAAAGTAACTTATTAGTTTAGGACTAAAAATTGGCCAGTTATTTTAATTTGCAAAAAATTGTTGTACTGAGTTTATGCATTTTTTAAGCAAACTCAACGACTTTATTAGTCTTTAATAAAATTCAAAAACATGTTTAAGTTTCGATTTTATTCCAAAGTGTTAATATCCCATTGCAATATTTACAAAATTACCACTAATTGTTTTGTTATTCTTAAAACTAACTTTCACAAATAAATTTTACTATAACTTTACCGTTACTTTCGTTTCTCAGGTAAATATAATAAATTTCGAAACCAAGAAATGTTTCTGCCCTTAGAAGGAATAACAGATTGAAACAATAAATTATAGGCTGCCACGACTTGAGTCCATTTGCCGATTCACCGAAAAGTTGTAAACACCTCTCTAGAACCTCTTGTTTTACTCGGTCAAAAATAATCAAAGTATGATTTGAAAATTGAAGTATTTTGAAATTATAGTTAATGTAATGTTTTTAGAGTGTTCCATTAGCCTTGACAGAATATTTGACTTAGTAAAGAGATCAATAAAGCAGTTTATAGATTACACATCACTGAAATTAAATTAAATTTTGAAAAAAAAAAGTATTTTTTGTCTTTTTGGATTTTGTATTATATGGATTATCTCTAACGCCTTGCTCTAAGCAGTTTGAGCTATAAATTTATAACTTCGTCTTCATAATATACTAAATAATAAATAGTGAAATATTGCATAGCCAAAAGAGGTATAACATTGTATGTATGCAAATTATAATCGACAATTTGTGACCATTTTATCTTATTTTTAAGCTAAATACGACCTTTTCCATTATTCTTTAACCATTCCTTTGGCCTCCTTCAGTTATATCTTGACGTTGACGTTTATTACGCAAGAAGTTGAATGAAGGCCTCTGGTTAAAGGATGGATTTCAATTAAATCTAGATGCAGTTTTATACACGGTAGACCCAATTTTGCCTTCCAGTGACGTCGCATACCTGAGCGGCCTCGGGTGACCCATATTGCAGCGGGACGACTTCGATCGACTGCGGCTTACTTTTGTTCGACACTCAAACGAAATCTGAATCATCCCGATGAAAATTGTGACGGTTTTAAAAATTATAAATCCATGGTTGAGAGGAAAATGTAAGTTTACTTTCATTAAAGTATTATTTAAAGTTTTGCCCAATTGTTATTTGATTCAACGCTCAACTTATTTCCATGTTGAATGACGTAATCTGTTTCTGTGCTTTCAAGACAAAGTAAAATATCTTCATACAAAACCGATCTATGTGTAAAACATACTCTGAAGGTAAGAGTAGGAAAATAAATAGGACAGGGATTATACCACACTTAAAAATTAAATTTATTCAACTACTATTTAGATGGAAAATAGGTTTCTTCATTCAAACATAGGTGACAGTTTTGTTTGCAATGATTACGTATTTATGGCCATCGTATTTATATAACTCGTCATTGATATAAAAAATCTCTTTTTAATTTTCTATAGAATTACACTGTAATCTAATAGCAGTATTTCACACATTTGTTGACACAATATTTATTTTCACTCTCATTACATGTACTAAAAGGAACGTTTAAATTATAAAATTATAAAATTTAACAATTTATGAGAGATAAAATTGCCCTTAGAACATAGGTTCAACAAAATGTGAAGGATGGCAAGAAAACACAAAGATGATGTCACGGCATCCTCCCTCATAACAAAGAATAATGACGGAGGACCATACATCATCACCCGGCCTGCCGTCGCGCTGCACCGCCGTTGTTATTGCCGCTGCCGCCGCCGCTGCCGCTATGCTGCCATCCGTTCCACATCCACCGTCGTGCCGCGTTCCATTGGCAATGTTGAATTAAAAGTAAATGTTTCATACTCATATGATTTTTGCCATACTATTCTAACATAGCTATAGTTTTACTTTTGACATTCTCATAAAATTTTATTTTTCTAATAACCAGCGAATAACCTACTATTTAAGGATTTTAAGCATTCCTGATCACTGTCACTTTATTCATTAAAAACTGAAATTACAATAAGTGATGTATTTACAATATTTACAATCAATGAAAATTACATTGTAATTCTTACAAATATGTAAATGTACACGTTTAGTTTGAAATAAAACTACTTATTTCAAAATATACTTGCTTAAAGTTAGTATAAAATGTTTAAAAAATTCAAATTTGTTTCGGGAATCGGTGTGTTAGGTCGCCAACGGGTCGGACTATCATGTCGGATATCTGAAAAAGAAAGAGAAAAACTTATTGATTTTTCATCCTAAACTGAAATTTCATGAGAAGAGCATATACTTGCTTTTTTATTTGGTTCTTGGCCTGACTTAAATTTCTACTATCGTGGAAACATTCGTTTTATACAAACTACTTTATTATTGACATACAGTATAATATATTTATCAAAGACGGCTTATTGCACTAACCATAAAGATGGGATTATTGTGGAGGTAAATTTATTTAATATTTGAAACGAAAGGGTGTAAGATTCGACATTTATGAACTTTTAATATTTGCATTGGTAAACAAGTTGTGGTGAATTGTTTTTATCAGTAACGCTGTTGAGGTAGTAATTTTGATAATGCACTTCTCAAGTGGACTATGATACAGTGAGCTATCTACGATTTAAAAATACCAGACCATCGTTTATTTAGTTATTAAAATAAATTTAGGAGTTTTTATAAAATATAAAATAAACTTATATATTAAGTAACTAACCAATAACTAAGTATAAACTACTTATATAGCAGTCTGAAAATATCAAATTGTTGTTTCTATTCATACCGAACATGTTTTCGGTAAAATACCTTTAAATAATTATATCTATTCGCTTGAAATTAATGCAAATATCCATACCAATAACACCAGCGGTTTACCCGCTCTTCGTAAGGGATATGTACAGTTCGTTTAGTCCAATTATATTAATTCATGCACGAATGAAATACAACAGCTTTATTTGTTTTAAACTGTCTTTAGATAGTTGTATGATCAACAGCTGGCAGGTACATTAAATTTTTTTTTTTTTTAATTCCGAACCAGACCGATTGTCGGAACAATAAATTGTATAATACCAGAAAATACCCGGATTGATAAATACCCCCGTCGCAGCAGACCTGCGTACTCAGCGAATTTCCAAAGGATCTTGAGATTTTGTATTTTCCCCATAAACACCATAGGAATGAGTATGTAGGTTTGCTGCCATTGGATGTTGTTAGGAAATGTTAGTTTTGTTAGAAAATGTAATAGTTAGGTAAGGTAAATATCATTGTATCAATATTCGACACTTTAAAATTTTCCCCATAAACCCCATGGGGTGAGTATGTAGGTTTGCCGCCATATGGATGTTGTTAGCAAATATCAGTTAAACTCTACCTAGTGAATTTACGTACCAAATTTTATCAAGTTATTCCGATAAATAAGCGAGATACAGGGTTTTGTTGATTTCCCATAAGATTAACATTGGAAACCTATTTTTGGCTTTTCTCCGTAACCTGTTAAGCCAAGTTAAAAATTCAAAATACTAAGTTATTTGTTTTTTTAAGCTCTTTTAAATGGTTTTAGTTAAAACTGTTGAATTTTAAAAATTAAGGTCCAAAAATACCAAAAACCCATTTTTGACCCCTTTGAAACCCCATAAAACCCCGTTCCCATAACCCGATCATGCTGGTTCGCGAACTCATGAAAATAGATCGGGTCTTACACCTTCATACCAAATTTCATCAAAATCGGAGGTCGCTGTCAAAAGTTATCAGTACCACGGACACACATATATATATATATATATATATATATATATATATATATATATATATATATAGATATATACATATATATGAAAATGAACGAACGGTATTTTTGGCCTCTGGGGACCTCAAAATGAAAAAGTAACATGGTCCCGGGCTTAGGTCTTACCATGGCTACCACCGTAATAGCGTATTCCCTATAGGGAAATTCGCTAAAAGGCTTGATCTGTTTTGTTTTCTTATGAAACACGATACGTGCGCCTCCTTTTGCCACTACGTGTGATAAAGTTTCAATTTTGGATTATCTTTAGACAAATAACCAAAATTATTGTTATTTCAACCAACGTTCAGCCACACACCAAATTTATTATCTTATCTTATCTTATCTTATAATCTAAAGCAAGCTCCATTTGTCCGGGCAAAGTTTTTTTTCGCTCCAAGGATTTTGGATTTTTTAATTGAATATGGGGGTTTTGGCCAGCAGAAATCGATTGGAGCTGGTCCCATAGCTGGAAAAATCCGGTTTTCGCGCTAGAGCCCTTCAAAGTTTCCATGTTATCCTTATGGAGAGTTTATTAATTGGACAAAAATCAGCTGATAACTGTAGATATAAGCCAATGTGTTATATCTTTAAAGGAAAATTATACCAAAGTGCAGCACCCTTTGGCCTGGCGAGTGAGCGAAGCGAACGAGCTCGTCTTCAAAATGGAAGAGGGTGATTGAGCGGAGCGAACGAGCTTTGTGTGAGAACGAAAGTAATAATTTTACCGAGCTTAAGCTCGGTCCCCCTGGTACTTATACTCTAAAACAAGCTCCGTTTGTCCGGGCAAACTTTTTTTCGCTCCAAGGGTTTTTGATTTTTTGATTGAATATGGGGGTTTTGGCCACCAAAAATCGATTGGAGCTGGTCCCATGTCTGGGAAAAATCCGGTTTTCGTTCTAGAGCCCTTCAAAGTTTCCATGTTATCCTTATGGAGATTTTTAAATTGAACAAAAATCAGCTGATAACTTTAGATAAAATAAACCAATGTGTTACATCTTTAACCAGTAGTTTAATAAAATTATCCTAAAGTGCAGCACCCATCGGGCTTGGCAAGTGAGCGAAGCGAACAAGCTTTGTGTGAGAACGAAAGTAATAATTTACCGAGCTTAAGCTCGGTCCCCCTGGTACTTGTATCTTAAAGTAACGAATTCTAACCCAACCTATGAGTTCAACGAAGCTATGGACATATGGATTTGCAGCGTGGTGTCCAATTAAAAGAGTTTAAACCATGAAAAAGGTATTTTAGATTTTCATGATTTTGCACTTCAACATTTTTGGACTTTATACACTCGAATAAAGTGGTGGGTGAATATGATTAATGCAAGGTGTTTTCACAAGTCTTTCCGTAAGATAAAAGTGAGAGCTCGGCATGGCCGGTACTCACCTGGACGTGGTTGGGCGTGGACAGCACGTACATGACGGTGTCGGCGACGGAGACAGGGTCCAGCGTGGGCCCGCGGTCCACTGCTCGGATCACTCCCCCCGGGGCGATCATCTCGGTGAGCACCCGGCCCGGCGACACGCTCTACACGCAACACACGCCTCGGGGTGTTAGGTTCAATAAATATGATACTAAACAAAATATTTGATTTAAAAGATCATTGAAGTTTAGTTTAAAGTAACGGTATGATCCAAAACAAAAGCTTTTAAAATGATAATACAGATAAAATTAAACCCATCTACTCTCTTATTCCTGGACCAATTAAAAAATTTTAGCTGTCAAATATTGGATCATTTCGTAGTTAAATTAAATATTTACAGTATAGCAAATTATATTTTTGTAGTTTGCCTAAACAAAACTGTACGGAGAGGGATGAGAAATGTTGAAAAGCCACACGGTATGATACTTACAGAGATTCGGATGGTGGAGTTGCCCTCGACCAGTTCCCTCCTGATGGCCTCGGTCAGTATCGTCATGACGTGTTTGGTGGCCGAGTAGACCGACTGGCTCATCAGCGAGCTGACCACGTGGCCCGTCACACTGCCAACAAATAACACATGTTATCTGAGTTGTCCTCGACCAGTTCCCTCCTGATGGCCTCGGTCAGTATCGTCATGACGTGTTTGGTGGCCGAGTAGACCGACTGGCTCATCAGCGAGCTGACCACGTGGCCCGTCACACTGCCAACATATAACACATGTTATCTGAGTTGCTCTCGACCAGTTCCCTCCTGATGGCCTCGGTCAGTATCGTCATGACGTGTTTGGTGGCTGAGTAGACCGACTGGCTCATCAGCGAGCTGACCACGTGGCCCGTCACACTGCCAACATATAACACATGTTATCTGAGTTGCCCTCGACCAGTTCCCTCCTGATGGCCTCGGTCAGTATCGTCATGACGTGTTTGGTGGCTGAGTAGACCGACTGGCTCATCAGCGAGCTGACCACGTGGCCCGTCACACTGCCAACATATAACACATGCTATCTGAGTTGCCCTCGACCAGTTCCCTCCTGATGGCCTCGGTCAGTATCGTCATGACGTGTTTGGTGGCCGAGTAGACCGACTGGCTCATCAGCGAGCTGACCACGTGGCCCGTCACACTGCCAACATATAACACATGTTATCTGAGTTGGCCTCGACCAGCTCCCTTCTGATGGCCTCGGTCAGTATCGTCATGACGTGTTTGGTGGCCGAGTAGACCGACTGGCTCATCAGCGAGCTGACCACGTGGCCCGTCACACTGCCAACATATAACACATGTTATCTGAGTTGCTCTCGACCAGTTCCCTTCTGATGGCCTCGGTCAGTATCGTCATGACGTGTTTGGTGGCCGAGTAGACCGACTGGCTCATCAGCGAGCTGACCACGTGGCCCGTCACACTGCCAACATATAACACATGTTATCTGAGTTGCCCTCGACCAGTTCCCTCCTGATGGCCTCGGTCAGTATCGTCATGACGTGTTTGGTGGCCGAGTAGACCGACTGGCTCATCAGCGAGCTGACCACGTGGCCCGTCACACTGCCAACATATAACACATGTTATCTGAGTTGCCCTCGACCAGTTCCCTCCTGATGGCCTCGGTCAGTATCGTCATGACGTGTTTGGTGGCCGAGTAGACCGACTGGCTCATCAGCGAGCTGACCACGTGGCCCGTCACACTGCCAACATATAACACATGTTATCTGAGTTGCCCTCGACCAGTTCCCTCCTGATGGCCTCGGTCAGTATCGTCATGACGTGTTTGGTGGCTGAGTAGACCGACTGGCTCATCAGCGAGCTGACCACGTGGCCCGTCACACTGCCAACATATAACACATGTTATCTGAGTTGCCCTCGACCAGTTCCCTCCTGATGGCCTCGGTCAGTATCGTCATGACGTGTTTGGTGGCCGAGTAGACCGACTGGCTCATCAGCGAGCTGACCACGTGGCCCGTCACACTGCCAACATATAACAAATGTTATCTGAGTTGGCCTCGACCAGCTCCCTCCTGATGGCCTCGGTCAGTATCGTCATGACGTGTTTGGTGGCCGAGTAGACCGACTGGCTCATCAGCGAGCTGACCACGTGGCCCGTCACACTGCCAACATATAACACATGTTATCTGAGTTGGCCTCGACCAGCTCCCTCCTGATGGCCTCGGTCAGTATCGTCATGACGTGTTTGGTGGCCGAGTAGACCGACTGGCTCATCAGCGAGCTGACCACGTGGCCCGTCACACTGCCAACATATAACACATGTTATCTGAGTTGCTCTCGACCAGTTCCCTTCTGATGGCCTCGGTCAGTATCGTCATGACGTGTTTGGTGGCCGAGTAGACCGACTGGCTCATCAGCGAGCTGACCACGTGGCCCGTCACACTGCCAACATATAACACATGTTATCTGAGTTGCCCTCGACCAGTTCCCTCCTGATGGCCTCGGTCAGTATCGTCATGACGTGTTTGGTGGCCGAGTAGACCGACTGGCTCATCAGCGAGCTGACCACGTGGCCCGTCACACTGCCAACATATAACACATGTTATCTGAGTTGCCCTCGACCAGTTCCCTCCTGATGGCCTCGGTCAGTATCGTCATGACGTGTTTGGTGGCCGAGTAGACCGACTGGCTCATCAGCGAGCTGACCACGTGGCCCGTCACACTGCCAACAACCAAATACAGTAGCTTCATAAAATTGCTTATTAAATTATTTATAATCTTATACTTTCTCAAGTCACTGACTTCATAAGAATTTTCACGACCAGTTCACTTTTAAAGTTTGTTCTTTACACTAGCCATTTCCAACTTACAAGCGTGAAGGGTACACTTATGTCCAATATCAGTTGATGAGCCCGAATGTTATACCTGTTGATGTTGACAATGTTGCCGTCCGTGACGCCTCGCGCCTTCATGGACCTGAACGCCTCCCTGGTGCAGATCCCCACCGCGAACACGTTCACGTCGAACATGTTGCGCCATATCTCCATCTCACCGTCTGTGAATGTTTAAGTATGAGGAGTTTTAAAATATTTTACATATTTAGAAGTACTTAGAATTATAACACTCCCTCTTTTTATAATTTCTATAAAATTAATTGATTGTAATTATAATAGTTAAGTAATAAACTGTAGTGCAAAATCCAATCACTTTAAAAATTTTGCTATAAACACTTTATTATAATTTTTAAACTTTGTATAGAGATCTCAAAAACCATAAAACTCCTCGCTGGCCAACACAACACATGGTTCATCAGCTTCCGTATCTTTTTACAATTAAAGCAAGCCCTCAAAGTTTTAATGGAAAGCTTGAAAATATAGTATCAACTGAGTGTTTAAAATAATAAATTTGTAATATAAATTAAATAATACAATTCTTTTTAGTATTCATACTATACTAATAAAATACAAGAACTATGTATTGTTATTAAAGTGAATTAAAACCAAAGAGCAAGGCTCAGTTAAACCGGCACTCGAAGATAATGTTAGTCTAAGTATTTACAGTGTTTACGCACCTAAAGTTTATAGTAACTAACAGCTATGGTATGTCAGGGGAATCATATGAGTCCTTTTACGATACCTACACCATAGTTGTTATTTGGGATTATAGAGGACAGACAATTAAAATAATTTGAAGAAACTTTTTCTTATTCATATATATGTTGCTTTAGGCGTTATCTTGTATACCTACTACATAACATGTATGTAGCTATTGTACTCCTATGTCAAAAACTATCAGAAAAGCCGCAATTACTCTTATTTACTCTTTATGTCATACATACTATTTCTATAACTATGATGTTAACCTTAAACCCTTATCCTAATATTGGTTTTATGTTCTTACAAAACGATATAACGATTTGATAGCAACAATATATTTAGTTTTAAATACCCAATAAAATTCAACATAAAATTTATAAAATATGTTTTATGACTTTTACATACATTTTTATTTTTGTTAAATAATGTTAAATGTTTTTTTTTACGAAACGTAGTTAATATAAATAAGAAAGAATCATTAATGTGCCATGTACAATTTAGTCATGAAAAACAACAAGATATTAGGGCAACGCTAATACAAAGCAATTAGTTGCGGTTTTATCTTGTACAATACTGCGTGCAGTATAAACAAACACATGTTCCCTCGAACGAACACCAGAGAGTAATTAGTTGCTGGTTTACTTCGTAAAATAATAGAGGTCACAGTGTAAAGTTTTTTAGTCTCAGTTTGTTGGTGTTTTGTTCTCTTTTACAAAAAAAAAAACATAATGTCAACACTTCAATTATATTTTATTGGTGCTATGGTATGGGTAGTTTTTATATAAATTAAGTGTTAATTTAACAAAAAACTTTTACATCTAATAATTTAAAACACAGCACCTCACTGACAAAAACAAAATGGTTACCATAAAAGTGTTAAGTTTGGAAGGGTTAAAGTTATTTTCCTTATAATTTTTGTATTATTGCATTTATAATAAATTATGATATTCCTTATATTATTCCAAATACATATAATTTATTTTTTTAAGTTTTCATTTGAATGCCAGTAACATTATAGTATTTTGTACGTTAGTACATTCAAGGTTATTTCATCCTTACCTGTATTTATTGTGTTTTTATTGTGGAATAATTTATTTCGTGGTACACATAAATTACCTTTAGAGTTTAAAATTAGTTTTAATTAATACATAAAAAATATACTATTGTACTCTACGTAATTTATACCATCTGAAATATGTTTATATGATCCACAATTTATGATTACACTAAATTAGATATTCCTGTATCAACATGTGAAATTACATTAATCATTAGTTTACGGATGTTAAAATTTAATTGCCATAGCTTTGATGCTTCAATATCGTACGTTCCAATGCACATACATCATAATCGTGCAATCTATTGGGTTTGGTTGATGAGGGCTTTATCAACTAGGCCGTTCCGATATGGCATCCAATCTGTTATCAGTTTCATCTGATTACTCTCAGCTAGTGACATCTCTGACTTTTGACCCACCGATGTTTACTCAAACGCCATTACGGCTAATGAAGCTTTTAGCCTCAATTGCTAGATGTAAGTAATCGTCAAGTGAAAGTGTACGTTTTAATAAACTATTAATTGATATTTAGTTTACAATAAAAAAATCAATAGCTTGTTCGATAAAATTTTTGCTATGCCGTGTGAAATATAGTTTATATACGTTAAATTTATGTACATAGGCTCAATGGTGTGTAAACAAAATTGGAATTTATTAATGTTGATATTCAGGGAGTTTACTTTGGTATATAGACTTCCTACTAAAGTCAAGGATAAGAGCACATTTCAAAAGCAGAAAAGAAACAATCACACATCCCATGAGGTTTTAACTCGATATAGTGTTACCTGCACAGGTAACCCATAGTTACATACCTAGTTTAAAGTAACACTCAACCCTGGGAGCAACACCGATATACTCACCGAGCACGCGGGTCCTGGTAGACACCCCCGCGTTGTTGATCAGGATGTCCACCCCTCCAACATTTTTCTCCGTCCACCTGAACGCTTTCACTATTTCTTCCTCACTCCGCAAATCAGTCTTGATACCGAAAAATTTTCCTTTTTCTCCTGATAGCTCTTTTTCCAATTCCTAAAAAAGTTATCTTATGATATTTAACTATTTATTATTTTCAGTGGTTTTTTTAAACTTTGTATGACTTATACAAATGTCGTGCTGGTATTTTTGCCGGTAAAATCATTGTCAATGTCGTATCTGTGTCTACAGCGATTTAAATTTATGATATTATTTTTTATTTGACAATAAAATTACCCAGATTTGATTAGGGGTTCCGTTTTGATATACAGTACAAGCACACTGACAACTGAACCAAGCGTCGAACTCTTACTTTAGTTCAATTTAAAGTATGAATACACCACACTTTTTTAAGGATTGACTTATAAATTTGTAAAATTATAAAGATAGCAAATTAATTTCAATTAACGAAAGGAAAATTTTGAACTCAATTGAATGTACTCGTAGGTATATAATAATAAAAGGAGTTAAAAGAGGAATACTTGAGCTTGCGGGGTACAAAACTCGCTGCGACATCAAAATGTTTCCACCACATTCGGGTTCAAAGTTGATAAACACTTCCGTGCTGGGCCATTTCCTATCTGTAATTAATGTTTGCTCCTTTCATCTTTACTGCGATTTCTCGCAAATATTAAGTTTTGTGCACAAGTTAGGTCAATTAATGTTGTACTCTCACTCACAAGTTCAGACTTCTGAACGTAAAATATATATGCTATTTTTCAGCTCAATATAGGCCTAAAGATTTTAATATAAAATTCAACTTCAAATTCTAATTATAATACTGCAAATAGATAGAGTGGCCGGTTTATCAGTGGAAGTGTTAAGCTCCTTAGAGCTTAACACTTAACAGACTTACATTTAAGTCTTAACTTAAATGTAAATAGTTTCAATAACTAGACGGTGATCCATCATAGCAATTCAAGGTGAAGTCAACCATAATAAATCTTAATTCTTTTATCTATTCATAAAAATTAGTCTACGTCATCAATAACTGCCCACGTTTGATGCTGAAACATATTTGCAGGCAAAATTATAAAAACATTAGTAACCGTTAAACATGTTGTTAATAATGCCATTTTTCTTTCGTAAAAAAAATCTCATCATTCTTAGTTCGCAATGACAACCTAACTATTAAATTAAGTTTGATAATAGTTTACGTATACTTTATATTTTTATTGAAACACCGACTCACTCTAAGGTGCTAATTGGGGAGTATGACTGAAGGGTGAGTGTGATGATTGTGATGGATCAGATAAGTTATAAATATCTGCTTTACTAAAAAACGGGCTGATTCATTTCTCAGTGTCTTTAATCTATACTTATTTAATACTATACGGCTCTTTTTTGTTAAGAGAACTCCTACAATTCTCAACCGATTTTCAAGTTCGTGGTTTCCTTGGATAGGGCTTAGTCCGTGGTTGTTTCTGCCAAAAACTGATGAGAATCGGATTTATAATAGTGCGCTATCCACAAATTAAATTTAAAATTTTCCCATTAGAATAACATTGGGATCGGGTTGAGCATTTTGAAAATCTGTTAAGAGTCATCTCCACCCTTATAAAAACACTGAAAACATGCCTCCGTATTCCTATGTTTCGGACTGTTTTTCTTATTATTTTTTTTTATTGGTATTATTTATGTTTTATTGTAGATTGAGGTAAGGTCTAGGACCCTCATACCTGATGTATGAGTAAAAATTAATGGTATAAGTACAAAACGAATCTTAAAAGTAAGGAAAATCGAGTTACTTTGTGACGTCACAGAGAGGAATATTTTTACCTTTTCAAAATTTTGAGGCATGAGGGACCTAATATAACTATTCAACCAAAAACTTATCAAGTTAAAAGAAAATCGTTTGAAAAACGGCGTCCGAAACAGGGGAATAAAATACCATGTTTTGCATAAAAGCCGTATTGTTAACATTGCCGATTGCACAACAATGGGCTACTAGCCCAAAGGTGAAGATGATTCTTAATATAACCTGTAAACACGTGTAGATTTTTATGATTACTGTTATTTACAATATTTGATTGGTCGCGTGTCATTGATTTCAGGATTTAGAGCAATAAGTACACTAGTTAATATTAAAATGACCAAAGCCTGCTTGGTACAGTTTCAAACCATCTTTAAAAATCTTCTAATTATTCTCAGGATTGAACAATCAACCTTAAGATTCAAATGCGAGCTTTATGACCTCGCTTTATATCAAATCATTTAAACTTTTGTGGCCTGTGCAAAGAGATTGGACCCTATTAACGGTAAAATTTTAAGTGTTATGGTGCATTACCTTGAGCCTGTTCTCGTTCCTGGCCAGTCCCACGACCAGCACCCCGTAGGACACCAGTGTCCGCGAGATGGCCTCCCCTATGCCGGTCCTCGCCCCCGTCACTACAGCCACCCTACCAGCGTACCTCTCCATCCCTGCACCGAGCACCATGGGGACACTGAACTCGCCGGAGATAACCGTCACTAAAATAACTCGCCGCACTGATTGTAATCTTCACTGAGGTCACTGACCCGCTAGGATTGGCCTACTTTCGGAACAATTATGTGGACAATTTTAAATGAGTCGTCTGCGATAAGTGATGTTAGCAAACAGAACATTCGATAATATATCATTATATAATATTATAAAAGTTAATGAATCATTTAAACGAAATGAATGGTTTTTACAGTTTTGCCGGCAACACTTGATATTTGTTGCATCACTCGACAGTCATATTTCTGTGAGATAGTCAACTAGATATATTCTCAAACTTGTATGAATCGTGTTGTATAACACGCGAAGTATTAGTACAATCGGTAGATGAGCACTAGTGGCATTAGCACTAGCCTACTGTGAGAAATAGAGGATGGATAGGTATTGTAAGCTTATGCCCAACTTTTTGTATACACATTTAGAAATGAAACATTCTTTAATTTTCTTTATTTGTAAACCCAAGTATAATAGTCTGGCTTCAGTATTAAAATATTTAACGTTGAATACCTTAATCCTAAGTTAGTAGCTTAACACAGTTTATTTGGTTCAACTAAAAGAATGATTAATCGGATTTAACTATGGTTTGGGATGAGGTTGATCCAAAATGCTAATAAAGTAATATATCGTAAACTGTTTTACCTTTGTAGTGCCTTTCTTAAATCTCGTTTATCTTTATGTAAAATACTGATCAATACCAGGATACAATTGTCAATTTTTGTGTAAGTTTCATAAGAAATATTAAAAAATCACTTCCTCGTGTGTATCAGACAACAGTACTAACTTTCAAAACATGCATGGCTAGATTTAAAGTTTACTAGAATGCCAAAGATCTATGTAAACTAAAGAATTAACGCACACTCAGATTAATAAAATTTGATAAATACAGATTTCTTAACAGCCTTCAAAATGTAAGTACCCTTTGAGTGCTTCTGGGGTATCTCCTACGAAGAAGTGTACTATGGTGGCTAGTTCCTGAACTTCGTCATTCTATACATTAGAGCACCTAACATTCGTGAGGATGAGCTCCATTGACCTAGTTCAGATACAAGTGTCGAAGTAAAAGCAGTATAAAATCACTGCGCTCAATCTAACTAGCCCTCGGTGGGCTGTAGAGGAAACATAGATCAATAACGTCTTTCCTTTCTTAATAGGAGCAAATTCCTGATGATTTTCAAAGTTAAAAAAAATGCAAGAAAGTGATATTCTAGCTCCATCCCAAGAAAAGACTCCTCACAGTAGAACGGTAGAACTTGTGTAGCACAAATGAGAGGTAGAGGAGGTGCAAGGAAGGTTATATCATTCTATAGGCAATGGTTATATTTTCAAATAGAGAAAGGAATCTTTTGAGAGCTGGAATACAAGCTCCAGAAAGTTGTTTGCTTAAGAGGAGATATTACACTAAGTGTTGTTCAAGGGTATTAGGTATCAAAGAGGTAATTGAAAATCACAACTAAGGTATCTACATGATTTTTAAGAGTTTAAGGATATGATCTTGTGTTACTGTACATTCCAACCAGCTATCAAGTGTTTTGAACATTCTGGCAATAATTGATGGTGGATACTTCAATAAAAAAAAAAAAATAAAAAAAAACATTACATCATTCGCCAAGAGGAGATAATTTGCGTTTAAATATTAGAGAGAAGTTGATGAACATGATAAACAGAAAGAGCACATAAAGATTCACACCAGAAGAAGCGGTTATTAGTAAATAGGTGAGTTGACAATCTTACAAAAACCTCCTATCTGAAATAAGGCTCCACATTTAATTTGACACGAAGACATGAATGCCACATGTACAATGGTTTGAGTTCTAACTTAAACGCATGTTAATCGTGCCACTCACCGGCAGGTTGTCGCTGATGTCCAGCCCGGCGACGGTCGCCCCTCTGGCCCTGAGCGCCCTGCAGATGGCGCTCCCTATCCCGCCCGCGGCCCCGGTCACCACCGCCACCTTGCCCGCCAGCACCTTGGACATGTCGGCAGCCAGAGTGTGGCACACTGCAGTGTCAGCTTTATACGGCAGCTCGCGAGCGGGGTTTACACTGATAAGATAAGAGCCAGCACTCGACAGCCGCTGGCAAAGCTCAGCATTACTCTACATTAATGTGTAAAGTCTTTGTTGTTCTGGCGTTGAGCTCGGTTTACATTAATGAACGTTCTAAATGGCGCAACAAATACCTTTGTTTTAATGTTGACTGAAAAAACATTAGTACCCATTAATTGTTCCCTAAGTCGTGTTTAATATTGGTTAAAACAATACAAAAATCTGTCCAATTATTTTTCTATCACACATTTTTTTACCAATTTTCATTTAAGTAGTCTTTATAAACCTTGGCTTATACCTGGATTTTGATAATTTTAAGGAAGTAAAGCCCCAAGTCCAGTGACACACATCGACTGTGTTATTTAGTTTAAATATTGGTGTGTGTTGGTTAAAATTATGTAGCTTCTAATGGTATTCAATCAATTATTATTATATGACATACAACATCTTGTATATATTTTCAACTAATATATGGTTACATAAGCCATTCTGATTAATATAATGGAGTGAAAATTTATTAAGACACGGAAATTTTATTAGTAAACCTCTAATTAAATGAGTAATATAAATTAGTATCCCAATGACCCAGTTAAAATCTAAAAAGGTAATCGAAAGAACTAAGAGTTACTCTGCACAAAAAATTATTATTATTATTGAAATATTCTGAGTTTATGACATTAATCCATTTATATCATATTTTATTTATCATTGATATTTCCTTAAAATATCGTTAGCCTGTTATACACACGAAGATGAATTACTTTCAATTTAAATTAATCTGGGCATTGAGTATATTTTTCTTTTACAATATTTATAAAAGATATCTGATAATACTATCAACGAATACTTATTAACCTAACAATCGCATATCTTAATCCCCTCCTCAAAAAAATTGTATCTTCAAGAGCACTTTTAACCCCCTCATTCTCCTTTCGCCTAAGTGATACGAGGAATATCTCCACATCAATGAACATTGTTTTGAACCTGTGATGTGTAAATGTATTATTATAGAGAGAGACCAGAGGGAGATAGCAATTTAAGCAGCCTCTGCGGCTCAAAGCGTACAACGCGCCAACTCCGAATGAACTGATAAGATAACCGCCTCCTCCCCAGCTCGCAACACCGGCAGTGCAACTGCTTTACACTTTAAGTAAAACATGGTGGATTTAATATATTGTTATAAATTATAACATTTATTATATATTGCGATTGAAACGGACCGATCAACGTTGGACTTTAAGTGTAGTTCGTTTATAAATTAATCTAATCATATTTCAACATAAAAGTATTTATGACTAAAAATTATTTTAATTATATCGAAATAAACTTAATATTTCCTGAAACGATGAAGTCTATTTCGGGGTGAACTCGAAATGGCCATTATTCCAAGTAATGGCATTAGTGATATCTAGAGATAGATATGCATCTGTTGGTCCCATGGCTGGGGAAAATCCGGGTTTCGTCCTAGAGCCCTTCAAAGTTCCCATGTTATCGTTATGGAGATTTTTAAATTGAACAAAAATCAGCTGATAACTGTAGATATAAACCAATGTGTTACATTTCGCGCTCCATGTCGATTTATAACACTAAAACCAAGTCTTACACTTTGCCTTTGCAACTTTAATTTATAATAATAAGAATAAAATGCAATACTTCAGCCAAAATAAGATATAAAAATAGCCCAATAATATGAAACTAGCACGGTATGTCATAAAGCTAAACAGAAAAATGAACAAAAAAGTGTCGATTTCTTATGAAGTCGATGTTTCTCTTTTTTAATATGTAGTATTACCTAATACGAAAGGTAAAAGTTTGGAAAATATTAAGTTAACAAAACGAGGGAACTTTTAAAAATTTCAACGAGCTGAGAGGCTCAAAACTTGAAAATGAACGCCAGCACGTACGTATAAAATAACACACAGTTGAATTTGTAAACTTCTAACCCCATCCGCTAATCTTTTACAATCATATACCTCAATATTTTACTATTTCTGTGATCTTCGGCATACGTTGTATATAGTCTCTACCAGGTTTCGTGATGGGTACACTACATTAGATAAACATTAATTGTCATTGTAAGTTTTTATCTACGGTACATAAAATATAGGTAATTGCGATTTGGAATTGACTATTTCTTTTATTTTTTACCCTTTTTTATATTTTTATCAAATATTAGCCAACTCAACAATTACTCTGTACTGTACTATTAGTGTACATGAGTGCATCTATTTGTGCACCCGTGTCAAAGAATGAGAAATCTTGAAAAAATGAAGTAAAAGCAAGATGTTTGTAGCAACTATTTTTAAATTTAGTCCCTGATATTCTAATCAGAATAATTTTATTCTGAGTAGTATTGTACGTTCACAACAATTACTCTATTCTTTTATTTCGTGTAATATATGTAAGCTCTAAGTATTTTTTGTTCTATTCCATAGAAATATTATAGTCATACTGTAGCATTTTTATAAAAAAAAAAAAAAAACTTACAGTGGTTATAGGCTGTTTATAGTTCCTTCATTGAAAAACGTTCAAATTTCATGACAACTCATTGCTGTTACTGAAATATTTGATGATTTTATTTTAAGTTTTTAATAGTAATAGTGATGAATAGTCAAAATAAAATCACCGAGTAATTTCTTTGCATCTAGAAAGGAATCTAATTACTCCAAACAAAACCTTTGTAGTGTTGTGCTGAAGTGAAGGTGGCACGTGTATCATCGAGACAACCTCAGGGAACACCAATAGCATTACGGCAGGGCCACGCCCTTCGGCTTGAGCTAGGGTTGTTCTCTTCTTCGGAATGGTGTTAATAACAAGAGTAGTGGAACCCCTAAAAAAGTTATTTTCAGATCAGAGTTATTTACTTAGCTCCACCAGCGTGTTTATAGGTTTTAATTTACCAAGCGAATGGAGCAAACCAACTGTGTATTGCAAAGGAGTATAGGATTAAAACGAAAATAATTACTTAAGCTTCATCAGTGATATTGACGCTTTTTGGATATTATCTTCTGAATAAATGACACTGTAATGATTGATCGAGCCTGTTCAATCAATCATTTTACCTTGCGATTTGCGGACACAAAAGCTATTACATTAGGGTACGTGCTGCAAAATTACAAAAAGTTTAATTGAAATAAAACAACAATTTCTTATTATTCTTATTATTTCTTATTATTATTCGTTTTACGATTTATTTTGTTGAAACATGCAATTACAATTTTATTTGATAGTATTTCTTAAATGTTGCAGCTAAAGTAAAGTAAAAGTGTTCGAAGAGCGTATTTTGTTAGGCTAGCAGTGCAAACATTTCTCACATGTTTGGTTACGCTCTCATGTAAACTCGCGATAGGTAGACAAACATGCAAAATATATTTCCTTCGTTACCCTCAGCGCCGCTTGCGTGAAACATGGTTAGTTGTTATCTCTTTGAACACGTTAGAGGGATGGTGAGGAAAAGAAGAGCAGCATTACGATTCGTTCCAGTGTGGAAATTGCTAAGCGATTCATTAAAGTACCCATTCTCCATAGTAAAATAATGTAAAGTAAATACGTGTTAATACGTGTAAATACGTGCCCCCTTAACTTGTGTAACTTGTCCTGGACTAGACAATTGTATCAATAACTATTTTTGGAATAGGATTTATGAAAAATTTGTCTACAACCTTAATTGTTTATTTGTGCTTGAAAAAGTAACAAACATATCCAAAAATAAATAAAATTGTACATTAAGTGTAATTTTACCTGGCAACGTAGGTAGTTTTTCTGACAACACGATTTTTTATTAAATGAGCAAATGTTAACTTGATAGTTAACATTTATAATAGTCATCAAAGAGCCGTGAAATTACAATTTATTTTAATCTTTGGATATTCCATTAAAAACTTGTTTGATTTTGATTTTACTTTTACCTTTTAAATATTATAATATAAGGGTTTTGTACTGTGAAGAAACTCTTATATAATACAAACTACAAACATACATTTTTTTGTAAAAATTATAAATAAGTGGGGAAATTAATCCTGTTGGTGCTAGAAAAATATTTACACTACTTTTGAAAAGTGTTGGGGTATTATTATTGTAGCTTCCGGTAAGTGCCGGTATTTCAATGAGGGTGGAGGTGAGCGAATGAAACAATATTATAAAACAATTAATTAACTGTCGCCCCAAAAGTGCTAGAGTACGATATTTCGCATCTCGATCGTATATAGAATCGGAGTAACTAAAGTAAATCTACGAATATGATAGTCAAAAGTGGGTTGCTAGAACTATAATTAACTGAATAATAAAAAAAATGTCTAAATTTATTAAAAGAGACAGATTTATTGAATTTATTGAAAGATTTATTTTTAAATAATGTTGAGTATACAGTCAGAATGATAAATCAGTTAAAACAATGGATATCGACTAAGCATCGTATTGTTGTCACGCATTGCGCAATTGTTGAACACCGGTAGCATGTTGCACTCGGCTAACATCGCATATCAATTCAATAACTAGAATAGCTATTGTTTTCCGGGCGTTGCTGGTACTTTATGTGATGAAACCCTCTTTTTACTTTAGTGTTGTAGAACTATTTTATAAATAACTATTTTTCCTCAGATATAATCCTCTTTTTACAGTAATTTCTCAGAAATATTTATATGTTATGTTTTTTCTAATTGATTAAAACATAGGAGAATACTCTTTTAAATTTAGCAATGCTACTGAACCTTTCATAAATGATAAACATGAAATGAGGAAGTTATTTTGTTATAATATCTCAACCGTTGTTACTTATGAAGGTATGTCAAGAATAAGTGTGCATTACAAAAGTAAAACTGTTATTGTTGTGAAGGTGTTTGCATTTTCACCAAAATAGCTTTATGGTAGACGTTTTTCATTTCGAAGGACATCCTGACTGGATTATTGTGCGACTGATCCGTCTAACTGCGTGTGTGAGGATCGGTCGCCGTCGACCAGCCGTAGTCAATCCCCATCCTTTGACGCCGTGACGCCGCTGTTGGCCGTTGTTGGCCTTTGTTGGCCACTGTAGGCCACTGTTGGCCGCTGATGCCGCCCGTGTTGGCTTATCGGCTCAGCAGTGACGCGGCCAACATTGTGCTGTGGCATTTGTCACTGTCATCCATCCCTCTGTAGTCTCTGTAATGGGATAACGCTGATGAGCAACCAGACAGTCAAACTACAACCGGTATTGTTTTACTGATATGTTTCTTGGTCAGGGAACCCGCACTTACAGTTATTCTTATTAAAAGATTTTACCAAGTATGTGACAATGTAGATTCGAGGTAGAAAAATCATTGAAACAATAAAATAATGCTATAACAAATGCTCGAGTAGTTTAAATGTACATTCACATTCGACTGAATACAGAATTTAAGTTAACATTTGTTAGCTCATTATATTTATTGAACTTATAAAGTACATTACAGCAATGTTCATTTCTTTTGATGATCCGAGGTCAATATCCGGCTCAAAGCCGTGGAAAGGAAGCAATTCAACAAAAGTGTACATATATAAAACAGGGTTGGCGTTATATGAGCTATTTTTAGAGAGGGGAGAAAAGTGCTTCTTACGCTCTCAGGTGCCCAATGTGCAGTGTGGGACTAATACGACCAAATCTAGTAGCCTACCCAATATCATAGCTCCTTTTTTCAGACACTAGCCTGGAATTACTTCTCGCAACACATTAACATCTTCGTCCAGTATACTTTATCCGTAACAGCATCTGTCCGCAGAAATATTTAACAGATTACACAATCAATCATGACTAATGAGATGATTGGTATATGATTAGTATCTAATCATATACTAATCATATTGTGAGGTCCAAGACTAATCGGTTACGATGATCAACACGCGTAGAGTTAACATCACTGCTGCCAAGCGGTGCTACAACAATCCAGGTCTGCAATCGTAATGGAATTTTTCATTGTTGATGTTCCAACTCATCCACTGCTATTTCCAGCTATATGTCAGTCAAGCTCGTGGTACTTATCAAGTACTACACTATAATTATGTTTAAAATGAAGAAATTATCAAATTTGATTACGTTCAGATAAATTAGGGTTAAAATTTTTTACTAAGGTTATAAGTTGGTCAGAAGATACACGTAGGAAATAGTTATTTATGCAACAAGTGCGGAAAGTGCCGATTTGCTGCACTCGAGAGAAATGTTTATGCACGAGCCGCAGGCGAGTGCGGAATAATTTCTCTCGAGTGCAGTGAAGGCACTTTTCGCACGAGTTGCATATTAAACTTTTCCTACGACTGCCAAATATTTCTTAAATAAGTATAAAAGTTTAATATTCATGTTAAAATACCTACTATGTGAGGTCCCTATCTCAAGATAGTGATATATATTTATGATAGCCTGTATTATGCACTTCCTACATTTGGTTAAAAATTCATTGGATTTTTCATGCAGAAGATTTAACGCCACTGTTTTAGCAGTCTTAGCAAGATCGTCAGGGAATAAGTTACTTAAATCACTAAAGTCACTGTCATAGTTGATCATTGCGCACCTAACTTACGTACCGGTAGCTCACCTGTAGCTGGTTTGTAGGTTATGTTAATGTTGATTCAATAGAAAACGACCACATGGACAACAATAGATCAGATGTTTATATCCAGTGTTGCCAACTTAATTCCTGACTAATCAACGTTTCCTTGCTGGCTAATGCAAATTGTTTTGTGTTCTAATGTTTAAACACTGGAGTGCGCAAAGTAAATCTAGCGTGCGCAAAGTAAAATGAATACGGCAATCACCTGTTTTGCGACGAGTAATGAGTGCGTAAACAAATGTTTTCACGGACAGTCGTAGGAAAAACATTTTATAATTACGTTCTTATCACCTATATGCCAATACGGTGTTCAATTTATAAATGCATGGTTATTAATCTTGCTGTTGTGTTACCCTGTAATTTAAAACGTCATATAATAGTTTGTTTCTTTATCTGTCTTTATTTACAATACACGCGCTTTCATTACATAGTTTGTAATCCATTTTTAACACAAAAAAATAATTTGTAATTGTTTTACCGACACAGAAACCCATAAAAATAGCACTTTAAATTTTCAGAATAGTGTAAAAACGAATTGTCCTGTGAGACCCACTCGATGGCATGCCTGTCCAATACACTCGGGTATGTATCAATGACTTTTGGATTTGGGGTTGTCGAGATCCGTGTTACAAACGTTTGTAATTTTACAGATCAAACTGATTTAAGTAAAAAACACACATTGAATACATATTAAGTTGCAAATAAACCGGACGAAATCTAATAAGATACTTTGTTATATTGTAATTTATATTATATTAAGTTAATTTTTTTCTACAAGACAATTATTGAATTTTATTGATTTTACTTTGTAAGTGCAGTTTTAAAGACCTTAAATGTTTATACAGAAGGAGTGGAAGACTTATTGCACGTTTACACTGTAACACGTGTTTATTGTTTCCACAGTAACAACGTATTTGCCATTTTTATAGTGTTGTTTATTTCACACTTTTTAAATTGAAGATTAGCTAATTATTTACTAATGCGGTACATAAGCTCCGGCATCTCTTAGTTATTTTTTAAACAATTTATAGTCTGATATATAAAACTTGGTACATACATGAGCGACATTCTAAAATACATTTTTAGCCATGTATAGTTTTTACCTAGCTACTTGAGAACTGAAAACGTTTATGTGTACCTTTATATGTGTTCTTATTGCCTACATTGCGTAAGAATCTCAAGTATAACACAGATTCGCTAAATGCATCAATAAATCTTAATACATCAATTAAAGGTAATAATGGAAATGATTCTTTACTGTTAATAGAGAATAATATTACAAATCTGACCTTTAAACCAGGACAAAGTCTAAAATGGCAGGTAATTAAACTTTATATAAAATTTATATTGCCAAAATAAAAAAAATAATTAACTGCCTGTATATTCATTTTGAGTGACATGATTATAGTTAAGGTTGTTTCAGTTTATATTACCTTTTTAGGCTTCACTCGTCTTATATGACCATTCGGAATTCGTCAAATTGTTGAAAAAACACAAACTGAAGATCCTCCAAAAGCTAACTAACAGTATATTCTACATTTCTAAGCCAGAAATGTTGAACATTGCTCAGAATGCAAAGTAAATTTGTGACATGTAAGATTTAACACTAACCAAAAACCTTTTCCCAAGACGTACTTTACCGGTCGTCATCTTTGTTTACACTCCAGTTGTTATTAATCGTTCCTAAAAGAAAGCGTGGAAAATTGCATTAACCTAATGTAAATTATTGTCATTTTATTTTAATGGGCGTTAGATTTTAATAATGATTTCAATGTATAAACCTAACATTTTCACTAAGTTTAATTTTATTGAACATTCATATTCTGCAATGGCATTATATTGAAAATCTTTATTTCCTGCTTTCTTGTCAAACTTAGAGGGTCATGTCTGAGGACATGACTACTACTCCATAGTACTATTACTAATTGTCCATTACAATTACTCCATACTACTGTTACAATTACTCCATACTAATTCCATACTACTAATACAATATTAGATTTTATGTAGAAAATGTGAATAAAAATTATAAGTATGCAAGGAAAATAAATCTGAATAGTGATTTAGTGATTATTAGTAAATTGGTAAACATTTGGAATAGAATTATTTGGCATGGTTTTAAAAATTACGTGATAATATTATCTCTTGTTTTTGTAAATTCTGAAAATGTATTGGAAAACTATGTCAAAGAATGTGTTACGCATTATTTAGCAGTTAACATTGCGAAAAACCAACAAAACTTAAGTTTAATACTAATTTATATTGTTCGGTTTTTTTTTTATTTTTTGAGCAATACAACTTATAGAACAAACTTAAAACAAACTTGAAAACAATAACCAATGAGGTACTAACTAAAATATTATGGTAGTTTTAACGTTAATCTCATAATTAAGTGAATGGAACTAAATTTTTTACTGTCATTGTTAATTGGTGACACTTCATATTTGACTTCTCCAGAATTCTTACTTTAGGGCTACTTTTTTAGAAAAAATTTTCAAGATAAAAGAAGATCCAAAGAAACGAAATAGTTTGGAAATAAACATTTCGTTGTAGATTGTAATGATCCCAAATAATAGTCTGAACAAGTGTGCAAAATCAATTATGCCAAAAAGGATATTGGCTCCATTTATGCTATAAAAACACTACCACAATGACAACATATAAAAAATGTAGTTTTTAAGGAAAACTATTAATTTCCATTCATGTACCTAAAATTAATGTTAAACAATTTTTTTTTATTATACATTATAGGAGATTTTTCTAAATCATACCGTCCCATTGCCCTAACCTGTTGTTATATAATTCCATAAGATAGTTATCAATTAGAATTTGCATAAATCAGTCTTTTCTTGTTGCTGCATAAATAATGAAACAAGAAAACAACTGTTTTGTGAAAACAGTGACACATTTGTGAAACTTACACATAGTATAATTGTGCACATAGCACATCAAAACAATCTACAAATGGTGTAGCTGAGAAAGTTTATGGATTTAAAAGACAAAGTTTGTTGTTAAGTTTTTTGTTTTATGTTGATTGAGGACTAAACCTACTTAAAACAACGAATATTTAAGTTTCAGTACTTCACTTGAAAACCGTTTTGGATGTTAAGAGCGAATGGATTTCACCTGTCTAATTAAAAGTTTGAAGTTTTCAGCCACTTAAATATTAAAACTTAGACGGAACACCTCCTAAAATGTAATATCTAGTTAAACTGTTTCTGGAAATTTCATCAGCAACACAAGTAGTGTCAGTTGCATGTCTACATTATTAAAACGATTTTGTTTTTTAATATTAATTTTGAAGGTAAAACTTAAATATTTTTAGCTTGAAATGTCTTTTGTTCTATATGTGCATTTTTTTTTTTTTTTTGCAAAATAAGTATAGATAATGTTGATCTTAAACGTCATTCAAGTTAAAAATAAATTATTGCAATTATTATTACATTTTTAATTATGTATATATACTACGAACGTTGATTACAATTTATATTTCCTTGTTACTTAAACCTAATCGTAAAACACACTCAAACAAATACAAACACACAAACACACTGGCCGAATCAGTTAAAAATATCTACATTGAATTAAGTCATATTAGTTATTTTGTAAGGACTAGAGATTTAAAATCTTTTAGCACTGATTATTTCTATAAGTTGATTAGAGTTAATTGCTTTTAACTTATCAATCATGTTGTTAATTTTTATATCTTCAATTTGTTTCAAAACAGTTCTATATAGTGAAATCAAATTAGTGAAACAGAAAAGCAAATGTAATCTTCATCCCGTGAGGTAGCAAAAGTCGACTCTGTGTATTATGCAAGCAAGGTTAATTTTACATGTAAACTTCCCTGTGTGCATGAGGTAAATTTAAAACAAGACCTAACCTTTGCCATGTGTGGTGCTTGTTTGGCCTACAGTAAAATTTGTCAACATTTCCGTAAACATCTCCCAACGATTAATTTTCCATATGCGCATTTAATCCCTACTCATGTTTAGCGCATTACTCGCATTTAGTCCTACAATATGTTTAGTAAGATTTTCATAAATTACAACGAAATTTGTCAATTGTTTAGTTACAATTTCACTTTTTAATTTTGTACTTCAATATTTTGAATTATTATGTATTTTCTTTAGCAAATCACATATTTTAAAGAGCTAGCGAGTCAAAAATATACAACGCAGCTACTAATTACTTTGTTCGTTTTTGTCATAATGTTTTAAAAATTTAAATCTCTGTTATATTTTTAATGATGCACACAAAGAGAAAAACTAAACTAAAAATCTTACTAATATATCAAATGAAATGATAATACACTAGTACTAATGTTTTGTTTTGTGATATCATTAAGAAAACTAAAATTGTGATTTTTAGAATAATTCAAAAAAATTACTTTTAATTTAAACTTCTTTGCACTCTACACAGCGTTTAATGGACTGCGATTGTCAGGCGCAATTCTATGTGGGTCATCCGCCTAATTGATCAATTTACTTAATTCATTTTTATGATATGTTTTAAATATCGTTGATAAATACATATTAGTGCTGTGTTAGTTGAAATGATTCTTTTGAAGATTTCTCACATTTACACCTGTGTGGGCTTCCACGCATTACTGAGAACATGTTCAGCTCATTTCTTATCGCAAAAACTTAATAGTACGTGGTACGTACCATTTGAACATTGCAATTACCTGGTGATAAAGTTGCATGACGATGAAATGGATTGTTATTAATTTTAATTATTATTCATATGAATATAATATAAATATATCTATATATATAATTCTGTAAGCGATATTTCTTGAGCAAAATTGTGAGCGTCATACAGATCGCAGAAAGATGGGAGGGGTCTCAAATTAAAGGTCTCGGTCCCATGCACGAGGGAAAACTATCGGCGTGTCCATAATCTTAAAAGGAAATGAGAAATCACGTAAAACGTCCTCCATAAGAATAGCATGGGGATTCAAAAAATGTCTTCTTTGTGTACATTGAAACATATTTTTTGGTTTTATTTTAAAACGAGAGACAGATGATAAAATTGAGTAAAGAACTATTCATAGCCAAATGACAAAAATTAACCCTAGAGTGGTAATACTATAATAAGACGTTTTGTTGCTATGAGCGAATTAAAATTCTACTAGGAGAGTTAACCTTACATACTATTACAAACTGACTGCTGATTTTACTGTTGTTACTATAATTTAAATTGTAAAAAAACTGAGCGTGTATGCAAATCATAAAATGCTTTCTGATCGCTAATAGAGATGCAATGGGCGATGAATTGTGGTTTGAGAAAAACCTACATTATTTCCATTGTTTTGGTTTTATTTTAAGACGAAAAGTGTCAAATGATCATATTGAATGACGATGACACATTAATTGATACTTAAAGTGTATCAGTCAGTGAAGTTTTGGTATTCTGTTAGCTGAATTTTCTGAGAAACCTTTTAGTCATATCATAGATTGTAGGATTATAGAAGACGAGTTAAAATCAAAGACACTTGTCCTACACTAGAGGAAAGTGCAGCAGGTAAAAAACTTTACAACAAAATGGGAAGTATATAAGAATGATTATTTTCTGAAAGGTTCTACTTAAAGATTATCCAAGTAGTGATTTTTTTAAAAATCTGCTTTGTTTACACAAAATCAAGATTTTTGATTAGGAGGGATGAATATTCACAGCAACAGCAAGTGAAGATGCATTTTGAGGTGCTGTGTTTAAATTTTGTGACTAAAACATAAAAAAAATAAAAAAAACTGACAGGATATAAAAAATTAATGTTTTTTTCATTGCCGCTTTTCTATGTTATATTAAAAAGCCGTTACAGCTCAATTAAGGGACTACGGATTCTTTCAAAACTTATTTTCCATAGACTGATATGAGTTTAACAACAGACAAAATAGAGCATTTACAAACCTGTAACCTAATAGTACAGGATTGACAAGAGTACTTGGGGGCGAATGGTCTGTTCAAACGGTATTGTTAAAATATTATACACCGCAAATAAAATTAAATTTTCTGGTAACCTTCGTTCAGGAAGAAATGGTAATACGCTATAGTTCATGCTATTTTAATTTTATGGTTAGGGGCTTTTGCCCCTATGAGCCACTAGTTATTTTTATAAATAAATAATGTCTTATAATACGTTATAGAATAAAAGTATACTGAAAATATTGTAAATTAGGGAAAATGTCGATCAAATCGGGACTTTTGTTAAATTAATGCGAGTCTTTGAGTGATCTTTTGTTTTAACTCATGGAGTAGATGTGAATTGTAGACAAGATTTTTTGAATTTTTAATCTTAAAATTTGTCGTCAAACGGTGGTGTTTTTTCTCAAATTAATAATGTCTTAATGTGTTACAGGTAACTTGAATGCTGTCACAAATGGTGAGATAGACTCAACGTAGCTATAACTATAACGTTTTCTGTTCCTTCACCTCAGTATGATAGGCCTACTGTAAAACTTTGCTTGGTTATACTGTATATAATATATGATACTAATAGTTTAAATGCATAATATGGATTTCAAAATAAAGTAGCTGCTAAGCTATTGAAAATCAACTTTCTAACTAGACCAAAAGTAGTATAATATAAATGTATATCAACTAATTACAAGTATAAATACTGTGTGAAATTATTATACACAGATGACTAAGTAATGACGCAATACAAGATTAAACAACGAGGATTGATGTTTTTCGCATTAACATGACTATAGTGAGAAAGGAAAACTTTCCATACTTATATATGAAACAACATAAACTCTCAACTTCATAGTGATTTATAGAACTATTTTTAAAAAGCGTTTATTGAAACTACAAACCCATGGGGATAGGATTTGGAGATTGAAAACAAAATCTTAACCATAAATTAATGTCTATAAAACATTCTAATACAGATGCAATTCCCAAAGACATCGCATCCCCACCTTCAAATGTGCAAAGGGGTTCAACCTTGCTGACTTTGGATTTCGTTTTAGTATAATATTATTATTATTTTTTATTTGAATACTTTTTGATTTGCCTTTTTGCTGTAATGTTTAAGTGAGATACTTTGAATATAATGCATAGGGAGACATGGTTAAATGTAATATTATCCTGACTTCCCTGCATATGCCCTCTACTCCTTTAAAAATTAATATAAACTCTCATAGGCCAATGTTCATAACGGTTTAACGGTCTTTGATAGACACGGTCTTGGCATTGAAAACAGTTTAGTATGTAGTTATAAAAGAAAATAAACTTACAAATTTTAGTTCTGTTTTCCCCCACTAGTGTTAGATAGTAACACATTAAAACATACTCGTCGAAATTAGATACTTTCTTTTGTTTATAAGCTACGAAATTGAATTCAAGGTGGGTACTCCGCAAACTCTGTGAGAGTCTATTATGTAACTTTTCTCGGTGGAACTTTTTCTCAGGAAGAATACAAAGAAAGTTTCAAAACCCCATTTCCAAAGAATGAAAGAGAATTTGATATGTCACTTTTCTGCATTACTTTACTTAAATTTATCATTTTAGAAATCTAAATGTTTCAGATTATTGCAGTCAAGTAATGCTGGTATTTAGTTCATTATGCTTTATGCTACAGTAATATCATTACCACTTTCATGACAGCTTTAGTAGTATTTTCGCCAAAAATTTCACCTACTACTAGAGATATTTTAGATATTCCTTTTGCATTGCCCACTAACTTCGTTGGTGTACAGACTTTTTCTTGGCGAAAGCCATAACAATCAAACATAATTGATTGATTTGCCTTTTTGCGATCAGTGATTCGTTGACAACGTTGAACAAACACATCAATGTAATATAGATTGGTGATGGTAACATTCAGGAGAAAGACAATCTTCCAGTATCAACAGTCGAGTTTGAATAATGAAAAAAGTATTCATTCTAGATTATATTAAAAACTACATTACTTTTATTCTAGACTTAATATGTACATTTTATGCCATTTATATTTTAACTATTTTTTCATAAAAAGTTTTTAAGTTTATTTTTTTAATAAACGTAATCTTTATATGACTATTATGTTTCTTTTTAAAAATATTTTCTATAAGATTGAAAGGGATAAAAAATAGGAGAAAAAAGTAATAAAAACATTGGTGTTATTATTTATATTGAATTAAATATTACAACAGCTGATATAGTACGAGGCTCGTACGCTGGTGGGCAGGAACTGTGACGTAGTGGGTGAAGCGTGACGGTCACGTGGTGTGACGTCATAGTACGTGACGTCATCACTTGGACAGCCGTGGTCTGCTGAACGTAGAAGGCTTGCTGGCTATCGGTTTCAAGGTCAGATCGGACACCTGATATTGGGAATAGCCGATATTACATACCATCGGTTGATAACATATTGTTTATAGCCTACAGTTTTTTTCTTTTTTTCTTATATTGTTTGCTATAAATTTGCTGAGAGAACATTGTTAATTAGCCTACTATAAGGAACTAACAATTTATGAAATATAATCTAAATTATGACATGTTTATAATTCTACTTACTAGGATTCTACCTAGTAATTCTACTTACTATCCGGGGTTCATTAAAAATGACTCAAGTGAGTGAAGTAAATTAAATATAGCTAATCCAATGGAAGAAGACCCAGATTTGTAAACAAAATCATACTTATTTAATGCTTTTTTTTCGGTGCGTAATTCATAAAGTGCATCTACTGTAGGGCAGTTGATGCAGATTAATTACTTCAGGGCTCCGCCCCACAAAACTTTAAAATTTATATCTAATGTTACTCTTATGGAAGAATTTTAAATACGAATCAAGGAAACAACAAATCTGAAAAACTATAGGGCCTACGAGGTTGAGATTTTGTTTGGACGTTCCTCTTTGCTCATATTTCATTAATAAGAAACTTTCCAAATTTCTGCAGGGCTCCACACAACAGGAATTAAAAATTTCAACTTAATGGTATTCTTATAGGTAATTATTTATGCAAATCTAGGAAAAAATGATTCTCCAAAACTATATTTTCTACGGGAATTAAAAATGGCATGGACGTTCTCTTTTGTTTACATGTACTAAGAAATCGGTTTGCAAAATTCCTTCACTGATCCGCCCAGCAAAACTTCAAAGATTTAATATAATTTTTACGAAAGAGGATGTCTTTGAATTTTAACAGTAGTATATCACAGAATGCAGTCCTCATTAAAAGATTATTCAAATATCAATTCTGAGACTCAAGTGAGTGAAGTAAATTAAATATAGCTAATCCAATGGAAGAAGACCCAGATTTGTAAACAAAATCATACTTAATTTAAAAGTAGTCAAGAAATCGCAATCGTTGGCGTAGACGTGACGGGTTGTAACACTTAATATTGTATTATAATTTAAATTTTAACTATATAAGTTGTAAGGCTCAAAAAAATATCAGCCTACAATATGTGTTTTTTTCCTCCACCTACTATCTAAAGCCGTATATTAGTCCTTGGAATAGAGTGCTAAAGTACTAGTTTTTACCCCATGTGACTTGAATACTTAATTTTTCTACCTAGGGAAAACTCAATATTTTTTGTACCACGGGGCTAAAGTTAGTTACATACGAATAACATTAAAAGAGAAATTAAAAAGAACATGAGTCACAGTCAGCTGTCACTTGTATTTTTTTCGTAACTCTTTGTTTACTAATAGCACTGTAGCATAAGCCATTCTGTGAGTAGTGTACGTGTTTGTTTACATTTCGCTTGGGTAAGCTATTAACCTAGGAAGTCCAAAACCTAAGTGTAGGAATTTTGACTAGGCTTTAATTCTGTTTTGATTTTTTGTGTTCTTCAAAATGATATAGCCTACCTTGTGTGTTTTTTATGTTGATGTGACTGATCCAACTTGACGGAGAAAGGGATCATATGAAGGTAAAGTTAAATAATATACAGTAAACTTATTGTTATTCGTGTTGGTGGAGGAAAAATTTTGTGTGCATCAAGGGACTAAAGTACTTGTTCTCCCTCAGGGAGAAAAAGTGTACTTTAGTCCCTAGAAGCACAAATGACTATTTTTCTAGTTTAATATATATGGAAGTTAATTTGTCTCTTGTTATTATACTTGTAATTACTAACCCTTGTCATTATACCTCATCATTCCCTAATTTCATGGTACTATATTGATACACAGTTAAGAAATAACACCAAACTTTCTTTTTTAAATTTTGTGTTTATCTATACCAGTGTCAATTTTTTCATTTTGACAGGGAACTGTCCAAACACCAGTCTTGTTACTATCTAACATCGAACAGATGTTAGTCATAGTCATAGTCATAGTCATAGTCATTTATTTTCTGAATAGATACAATTAACAATATTGCATATCTCAGTCGTCAATTTTACAAAATTTATGTATACAAAATTATTTACAAATGAATAAATAAACTAAAATGGATCATACAATACAAAATTAAAAATATTTATTCAAGCAGACAGGAATTCATTAACAGTGTAAAGCTCTTTATTTATAAGAAATTGTTTAGTCTTATTTTTAAATGTAACAAAACTTTTGCAACCTCTCAAATCACTGGGGAGATTATTGTAAAATTTTATGCCGGAATGAAGCGCCTCTCTTTCAGATAAGGATAGGTGAATTTGGGCAGGGAGGAGATTAGCACCATGTCGGGTGGGGTACCGATGATTTTCCCCTACGGTTTGGAGGGAACTAAGATTTTGTTTTACCAATAAGGTTACTTTGAGAATGTACAGTGAGGAAAGGGTCAGAATGTTGAGTTGTCTGAAAACCCCTCTACAGGAGTGGGATGGCGGAAGTCCAGAAATTATACGAACTGCCCTTTTTTGTTCCAAAAATGCCTTATTGGTATGAGCAGAACCACCCCAAACTTCAATCCCGTATGACATAATTGATTGAAAACAACCGTGGTACACTGCCAACAGATCCTCACGCTCCAGCAATGGAAACAATGTCCTCAAAGCAAAGTTTACCCTACTAAGCTTCTTACAAATATCAGAAATGTGGGGCTTCCATGTTAATTGGGAATCCATCCTCACTCCAAGAAACTTGATATTGGAAACCTCTTTTATAGAAGATTGTGGGAAACTTAAATCCTGAGCACGCTTATTTCTAGTAAGAAATTGGACATAGTTGGTCTTGTCCTGATTCAGAAGCAAGTTATTACGCAACAGCCAATTCTCAAACTCAGATACTGAAAGAGCAATGTCATCTTGGATATTTTCGGGAGAGCCAGTAAACAACATTGTGGTGTCGTCAGCGTAGAGTGTCAGGGAAGGTGATTGAACATGAGTTCCAACGTCATTAATATAAAGAATGAATAGCAAGGGCCCAAGAATTGACCCCTGAGGGACACCAAACTTAATTTCAGATAAATCAGAAAATGAATCAGTGTCAGCCTGCACATATTGTTTCCGACCAACCAGATATGACCTAAACCAGAGAAGAGGAACACGAAAGAAAGAAAGCATCATTAATTAATAGCCCAATGACAAATGACAACTGGGTCCGGAATCGAACCTTTAAAAAGCTGCCAACTTTTCTGAGAATCTGACCGGAAACCTTGGTATTCAAAGGCGATCACTATAACCACTTAGCTACTTAGCCAGTTTTTCTTTTTAATTGCAAGACACCGAGTTCCATATCGGCCCTGCGAGTACCTGGATGTTGGGCGGAGTGGCCAGTATGAAGGTGACCATCTCGGCGACATGTCGCTCCTCCAGCAGGGTCTGTCGCCGCAGGATCTCGGGAGTGCCTTTGTTCGTCTCCCCGCTGGTCATCGCACCGGGTGTAACGCACTGCACACAACACGCATCATAGTAACTAATGCAACAGTGCAGGTGTAGCGCACTGCACACAACACGCATCATAGTAACTAATGCAACAGTATGGGTGTAATGCACAGCACACAACACGCATAATCTATATATTGATAGGCAAGCATGTTTCGTTTCCTCCTTTTTTCTCAGCTTGTAGGCATCGTAGGAGAAATCCGCGCATAACGTTAGAAAGGTATAGTAGTGTAGATGAGCAGAATCGCATTCTAATTCACATCGGACGTTATGGCTACGCCTCACAGGCTTTCAAAGTTTCAATGTTAATCTTATGGGGGAAGGAGAATTAATTGAATCATTAGACAGCTGTTGCAAAAACGACTACTAGAAAACCAGGAAGAACGGATGTTTTAGTTATAAAATGTTTTGAACTTCATGGGTCAAGTTCAACTGAAATTTTGATCGAATTTCGTTCAGGAGGCGATCTCTAGTAGTAACTAATGCAACCGTATGGGTGTAGCGCACTGCACACAACACGCATCATAGTAACTAATGCAACCGTTATATTATGAACCCTTTCAAGCCACGAGTGAGAGCGAGTGTTCTAAATATCTCAAGTTTGTAAAGTGTGATTAAAACTGTTGTATACACTTCTTTTCCTAAGACCTACTTAATTTTTGTAAATGAGATAAGGCGGTAACCCATCCCACATGTGGCATTACCGGGTGCCGCTTGATTTAATCGTCATTCTCACACACATTATGTCACACTATTTGTATTATTCAAACTCTATTTGTATTGTATAAGGTTAGGTAGATAATGAAACTAAAACATGAATCGTAATGGACCAATCAGCGTATTGCTAATTTCCGTAATGACACTACCTTTGTCAAATTCCTTGCACTCATTGGTCTAGACCCTTTACAAGAAAGTGGCACTTGTATAACTCTGTCCTCATTATGAAACTGGTTTATACTAGACATCGTTTAGTAATATTACCTCTTTATAATGTTATTTTAAGTATAGTTATTGGTGAATTAAAGGTTTTAATTGCATTTTCGTAGACTAGACTATATTTTTCACTGCAAAGTTTACTGTTATAATCGTGATTTCGTTACTTCATTGCAGTTTAAGTAGCAATAGAATTAAATTAATTCTATAACTTTTTCTTAAACTGGTCTCTCCTGTTAAATCGGCAACATGATACATTACTACTCAGTCATGTAACATAGCTGCAAAAGTTGAGCAAAGGGGAGATAAGTAAAAAGTTTCCTTAACATAAACGTGACAAAGAGTCGTTGAATGGACAATTTGGGTTTTGTATGTGTGATATTTTAGAGCACTCATCTTATACAGTTTACATTTCTAATGCTTTGAAATTTATTAACACAACAACAGTTAAAACCATAAGGCAATAACCGTTATTATAATAGATGATGTTTCTCCAATATTCTCTCAACCAACTTACGTAATATTTGAACGGTCTCATTGCCCTTAGAGATTGAATGTTGCGTAACGTAACGTTTCCTTCTGTAGTAACTTTAGCAGAATTGATTTACCGTAACTTTGATCCTCGACTTGGCCTCGGTGAACTCCGCCCGGAGACCGTCGGTGAGGACCGTGAGCGCCAGCTTGGACGCCTTCAGGATGCTGTCTCTCGCCCCGCCTGGCGACGGTGGCAGTCTACAACACACAGAGCACACCCCGGCTTAGGAAACCCGCTCACTGATCGCGAGTGTCATGTCGTGACAATCCATAAGTACTATAACACACTTGTATTACGTTTTAAAACATTGGAACAAAACATTGATGAAACGAGATAGTCAAAGTTGTGTGATAAAACGTGAAACGTAACTTTTTTAGGCATTGATGTCGTTTTAAGCGAAAACACTGAACTTCAATCAATAAATTGATATTCAATCATCGTATTCAATTATCATCTATGCATAGGTAAATATTGAAACAATTTGTTTTTGCAATGTGGATTTTAAAATTAAAAGATTACTAGTTATTATTTTTTTCAGTAAAATATGCAATCTACATATTCTGATAAAGAGCGAGTATGTGTTAGTTGTAGAGAGTAGGTAATGGGTGGCGAGTTACCTACGTGTTAATGTTGATGATGTAGCCGTCGTCGACCCCCCGGCCCTTCATCGACTTGACCGCCTCGCGGGCGCAGATGCTGGGGCCGTACACGTTAACGTCGAAGATACGTTTCCACTCGTCCGACTTGCCATCTTCATAAAACATCAACCACACCAACAGCATTAATAATAATAGAACACTTTGAAATTACCTCAGGGCACAAAAGGAACAATATTTTTAAACCTAACCGGGTATTGTAGATATTTTACATCCGCATGTCGTAAGTACAGCTGCTGTCATAAGCTCAAAAAACATTTTTTGTCATTCTGCACGAAATCACCCTGTTTTTTGTTTTCTCAATAGTGTCAAAACCGTTCCTTTACTGTCCTAGTACAGAAAAATCAGCTGGAATATTTTTAGGTCCTAGGACTGAAAAGTCAGCTGTTTGCCATAGTAGTTTTCATCACTAGGAGCAAAAGTGGGTCTTTTTGGTGGGCAATCTACTCGGCTGCGCCTCGTTTTTAAAAAACGATTAAGCATCAAAAAGACACTTTTGCTCAGAGTAATGAACAACGTTTTCTATCATAATGCGAAATTAGACTTATGACCGTTAAAAATATTAACTAGAAAGTTGTATTTTCGAGGTTATATTTACTAATATAACCTGAGGTTATATATCGAGGTTCGAGGTTAAGTTACTAGTATGGAGTGTTTAGATTTCTGTTATTTACAAACAATGCTCTTTATAACGTTTAAATTTCAAAACTCTGTTCCTAAACGAATAATAATATACTTAGCAAACAGCTGACTTTTCAGTCCTAGGACCTAACAAATTCCCCAGCTGATTTTTCAGTCCTAGGACAAAAAAGAATTGGTTTTGGAACAATTGAGAGAACAAAAAACAGGCTGATTGCGTGCAGAATGATAAAAAGTATAGTTTTATTCATTTATTAATTTTGAGGTGTTTTTTTAATATACGATTGCGCACCAAAAAGACCTACTTTTGCTCCTAGTGATGAAAACTGCCATTTCGAGGTAAATAATATTTGAATAGCCATAATTATAGCGAAAGCAATTTTTAAGAACAAAAATCTTATTTGAAGAAGAATACCTCTATACATATAAGTTGGTATTGTAGCGACAGGAAAAAAATAAAGGCCAAATTCAAAATAAATGAAGTAAAATAAGTAAATATAAATACTAAATAAATGCATATTCACATAAAAAATTGTTTTTAATTTTGACAAAATAACACTTTGGATAATTTATATCCTGGTTGTCAATAAAGCGAACATTAAGTGCAGTTAAAAACTTATAACATCCAGTTATTGGATATTTGTATTAATTTAATTTTTTTTAGTAGAAAAACTGTAGTTTGCCAGGAACAAATTTGTATCTACTAATTTAACACTAATTGTTCAACTATTATATGCTTTTATTAGAAGTGGGAATAATAATTTTTTTAAAGAAACCCTTTTAATTGAGCTCTGGTCTGCTTTAATGAGTTATTTAATCACCTGCATTACCCAAAAAAAAAAAAAAAAACATTTTTTTAATATGTACTACAACGCATAACTTCAATATCTGAACCTAAAAGAGACAATGTGATCGACAGAAACAATTCATCCGATAATTCATCAGCCCTGATAAATATGCTTGCAAAGTGCCATCATCAAAACAAAATTCTCGGTTGTTGTTTCTGGTAGTGTTTTAAAGAGAATGCACGATGGGTGACCCACCTACTATAGCCACGCTGGCGGTGACGCTGGCGCTGTTGATGAGGATGTCCACCCCTCCCAGCGTCTTCTCCACCCAGATGAACGCTTGCACGATGTCTTCTTCTTTGCTGATGTCCGCCTTCACCGCGTACAGCTTCCCTCTACACTCTATAAGCTCCTCTGCTATCTCCTGCACAATCATGCCAATAGTAGTTTATTATGAGAGTGAAATGTGTCATTGCTAATTTAGCCAGTCAGGAGAATTGGAATCAAAATGCGTTGAATTAGATTTTCAACCATGCTCCTGGATTACAGTATTATAAAAATAAAACAGCTGTAGTTTTCCAAAGAAGTTATTTAATTTTTCTACAAATTTTTTATTATTTTTTATTAATGTTTAATTAATTTCTTTCCAATCTGCATTTGTCGTGTTAGCGATGATGTAGGAAACAATGTTTGATAGATAAAGATTTGGATAGCTTTTCTTATCACTGTTCTTTTTTACTATAACAATGAGAAAACCAGCCAAAACTTTTACCTTAATGGTTATATACATTTTTATAGATAAGAGCACATACATAGATGTATCGATGTGTATTCGGCTTCAGTTGTAAGATGTATTTAAAATCGTATGACTACGAAATACAATAGTCATGAAAGTAGGTTATTTAGTTTCGTTCTAATATTTATCAAAGTTATGTGAAAAGTCATCTCTACTTGTTTTGTTTCAATTAATATAACAAAACTATTAATTTTTGTCTAATTAATTAATTAGAGGTAATTAATATTTAAATTTTTATTTTATTTATTTAAAAGGCTACAAATCATATTTATCCAATGACATTGTAACAATATTCTAAACTATACAAATTAGGAAACACTGAATTGAGAATTTTCACAACTTATTACAAATGTTAACTTAACAGTTCATCCAGCTTAAAGAACAGATTAACATAAATTGCAGTAAGTTTGCAAGTCAGCAATTAAAAACCGATTGTGTATTAATTTTACTGTAATCCACACATTACATTTTACATTTTAATTTTAATTAAATTTTATTTCACATTAACATCGATAGTTAATAGTCCTATTATGAAAATAAAAAAAAATAAATAAAAACCCATACGCAAATATTATTAATAATTTATTTTACCTCTTACAAAAATTATATTAATTGTTGTTACTTATGACAAAAGAACTTTAGGTGATGGAAAATTACGAATAATTTCTTTTAATATTATATACATATATTTTTAGGCAAACCCGAATTTCCAGTACAAGCATGTGAACATACAAATAATCTTCTCTTCCAACCCAAATCCAAAAGCTTTCTCAGAGAGAGTTGATCCTCTATTTACACAAAGTCTCGTTGTGAAATTTGATCTCATCCTTTTTGTCTGCCTTTCTTCTAAAACAAATTCCTTGCATTAAAATGAATTCTTATAAAAAGTCAATGTTACTCTTTAAAGGCAATCTCCTTCTTATTGTATAATGTTTCCCCATATAAGTTATTTCCAGGAAAACCTCTAAGAATTGGATGAGCTGTTATGAAGCTGTACCTAAGCTATTTATTACTATTTAGGTTAGCTATACTTTCTTTGAAAAAAAATCAACCAGACAAACTTGGTTGCCTTGTGATCCAGGGTCTGGGAAAGTTGCCTACTCATTAACTTAGATAAATATAGCTGACAGTATTTTAATCTTCAAAATCTGTTAAACTTAATTAGTTCATTACATGATTTTAAAAATGTCTAGTGTTATATAAATAATTAAATCTTCAAATTTATAGACGAGCCAAACATTACTGGGTGCTACATCAAAGCTCATCACTTATTACACGACCTTTCCACGCCGAGTGATGGCCACATGACGGGGGACGCAGCGTCGCCGTCGCTTCGCAGCAGATGCGATGGCGCGGGGGCGCGACTGTAATTTTCCAATTACCGAAATCATCTAATGATTCACCCGTCATCAATTGTCCTTGTGATCATTTTCTTTTCGTTTTCAAACAAAAGTCTTTAAGTGAGTAATGAAACAATCTAACACTACATGCGGTTTTTTATAATTAGCTGACCATTTAGCTGTTGACGGAAGGTATTTATATTTTAACCTAATATGTCTAACTACAGTTCCGGGGCTATAAACATGAATAACATGAATAACTTTAATGACCATTTAGTCTTTTCTATCACAGTTTTCTGTTAGGTTTTTTACACACGAGACCTCATTTTACTTGAAAAATTCCGGAGTAGTTTTATCTTTATCCTAAGGGGCGAAAATGCCCCTCTCAGAACTTCATGCAGTGCTTCACCTACTTAAATTTTGCGCCTTTATTTTAAGTCCGATAAAGGTGAGAATGGTTTTAAATAAATATAAACTTGGGCTATTTGATTCGCTTTTTTATTTTATTTCTATTATTTCGAATCCAGATTAAAAAGCCTCTCCCACCTTTATACAACTTAAAATAAAGGTGCAAAATGGGAGCATTTGAAGCGCACGATGAATTTTTGATCCGCGAGACCCATTAAACTAACAGCATATTTCGGCAGCCGCTGAAAATGCTGGGCGCGCTGGCTATGAACGAAGCCAATGAATAGCATGTATTTATTAAAATGCCTACTTTCCTCGGCCAAATCTCCTCCCTCGCCATCATCTATCTGAGTCTCGGGTCTGTGCCGAAGTGCAGCACCGTTTCTCTAGCAACTGTGTTCTACACCGAATACTGGATATTGTTTCTCGATCTCAGAATGCGAAATGTATTCAATAAGTTTCAGCAATGACTACTTGACTACGCAGGCAAAATAATCGCTCTATCCATTTAGTCCCCTCTTCATTCAATATGGGTTTCGTTTGTTACATCCCTTTTTATCGCAACCTACTATGTGCGAATGGTGATTAAAGTTTCGGGCTCCCCCAAGCCTTTGATTTTATTCGAGGGGGCGCTTTAAAATGTTGACCGACTTTCATTATAAGATTTTTTTTAAGTGAATATGTAACGTAAAAGCTGATGACATTACGATGGATTTTAAATCAGATTGTGAACAAAAATAGATTGTCTGTCACAGCATAATCAAAATTAATGTTGTTTCAAAAGTCGTATAATTTCTTCGAAAAGTACTATAGGTAAGTTTCTTACAAACAGAAAGAAATATATTAATAAATGCGCAATTCGCTCACGGATCCCCTTGTAACTTAATAGTTGTTTCGTGATATTATAGCTTCTAGTGGTCTTCATACATTTTTATATGGATTTTCTTTTTAAATATCATAAACCTGATATTAAAATGTCTTTATAACCTTTAATCAATAGTCTAATTTTCGAATGATTATAAATTATTCAATAAAGTTAGATACTATAGTCAACACAGCAGAAATAACGTAATCAGGATAGTTGCAATCGCACAGACATGTCGATTTATCATTCGACACTCTCATAAACAAAGCTTACCGTAGGAAAGATTGTGGTGGCGAGAATAAATTTTGAGGGTGATTAGTTTTGAAAATATACTTTTATATCTATAAAATAATGCATTTCATTAATTTAAGTTTTACCACGCCCGCATTACTAATATTACTATTTTAAAAAAAAAACGAACATTTTATTGTGAGAAGATTTGTTGTAAAAAGTGGTTCTTCTCATACTCACTCGGTTAAACTACAAATTTCAAACAAGGAAATTAACAGCATAGCCTATCCCTTTACACTATTATAGATATAGGATACCTGATAGGCTATTCTTCGCAGGGTGATTGTATTCTACGGTGTCTCAAGTTAATCATAGTTATAGTAGTATCATGACGGCCAACACAATAGAAGGTGTGGCCGACCTTCGCTATCCAACCTTGCTGCTGCTCCTCATCCAGGCTCTTGGCCAACTACCGCAGTAGACGCCTTTACCTCGTTAAAGCCAATTTGAACTGGATACTTTTCTCTATTTTTCATTTGAAGGATTTTAAAATCGAAAATAAGTTCAAAATAAAAAACTCATTCTAACATAAATTTTTCTGCGAGAATAATTTCGCGCACAATACTATGTCAAGCTATTTGTTATTTTTTTTATTAAATTAATTAAATTTGGATTATCTAGCTTTAAAACATTGTGAGCAAGTGGTTTTGATTCTTTAATGAGTAAATATCATCAATAATTAAACATAAAGGACAATGACAATGACATAAAAATATTACTAAAGTTCAAAACATTATGACGTTGTTTATTTAGACCTATTCATTTAAACAACCAAATACATACAAAGTTGTATCAAACATAAAAATATGAAGATAATTAGAATGACACAATATATAATTGCTTATAAATGAGTTAAATCAAAATAACGTAATTAGCTATGAAATAAAGCATTATTACATACAGAGTGGTACCAAAGTCTCCACGAATGGTTCGAAAATTTACCAATATAAACTAAGAAAATTTAACTTTGTATATGAATATATATAATACGAGTACAAATACGCTTTTTTAATACATGTAATGTAAGCTGTTTATTTCCTCATGGGGGTGGCCTACAAGGATCAGGTAGTAAATCTAATCTAGGTTGTTATGTATATCAAAGGTCTTGATTAGTCTTAAATAGTGCCGCATGAACGACCTTTAAAATGAAGACCTATTCAAAAATGGTAAGTGATCGAACTTAACCATTAAATTATTATACTAATAAAGCTTACAAATGCAATAAATTCAAGACACAATCAACATTTTTATGTTGGGGTTGCAGCATACTGTTCGGAGTACAAAATCTGGTCAATTCCGACTAACATCTCTTCATTCCTTCCACCAAGAGCCAACCGAAAAAGGAGGTTTTTGTAAAAATTGTTAATCGTTATTTATATATCTCCGTATTCCGAGCATTATGCCACAAAGCAAACCAGAATATGTTGGAAATCACTGTGTTCTAAGTTTTTTTTCCTTTTATTTGTAACAAATAAAATTGTAACTACTTTTAAAATTGCACCAATAGCAATACAGTAGCTGGTAGGGGAGCAGATATTTTGGCCCGATTCATGTTTGAGTTGCTGCCACTCCGACTCACGGGTAAAGCTGGCGCCTCAGGATTCCTCTCTAAGTCTGATGAAACCGTGATCAAAGACGGCCTCCTCCAGCTTTAACCCTCCCCCATCCCTTACCGCCCCACCACTCACTCCCCCTACCATTCACCAAAGTCCCATCAGAACGAACAACCACCTCGCCGGCCGCTCGGGGGTGGTTATTAACTTTACCCCTCTTTAACCACCGCTCCGTCAACTGCCGGACGTTTTAACGACATGCTGAATAATGTCTGAATGAAGGCTTGTATTTAGAGTTCCGTGGTTTTCAAAAGGGATTCCTACCATTTGGTCAACATAAATCTGTTTATTTTAAAATATATTTTTAAGTATGTAAGATTTTAATCCATACTTTTCTGATTTTGAACCTATTATGTTAGTTTATTTTCTTTAATTTATTATAATTTTTTTATTTGATAGGTAAAAGGACTTAAAAAGAAAGGTGGATTTCATTATTATTGAATTTATCTTATTATAAATATATAAAAAAAACTGCCTAGGTAGCTGAGTGGTTATAGTGCTCGCCTTCGAATCCAAATATTGCCAGTCCGATCCTGACAAAAGTAAGCAGCTTTTTAAAGTTTAGATTCCGAACCCAGACATTAATTAACGATGCTATCTAACAACTAATGAAATTAAAATTGTGGTAATGAAATGGGGAAAAAAACAACGAGACCGGCGATTGGATTGTTTCCTGTCAAAACATTTATAAAATTCCACTGGCGTAGTAACACTCACAATGAAAATGTTTCAAAGTACCTAGTCTCTCTAAATTCCGTACGTGTGCTATCATGATCATTGCGTGTAAAGTTGTGTAATTCCGTTTATACATAAATGAATCCAAGTCATTTGACATAAATTGTAGAAAAAAGCTAAGTTTCAATGTTGCCAAGATAAAAAAATAAAATATTGCTAAGATATTAAACTAGTACTTCACCTCACTATAATATTTACTACGACGTAATTAAACAATTTAGTGATAAGGTATATAAGATAATTTAGGTGATAAGGTATTTAGTGATAAAGTATCTAGAACAACAATTTTAGAAGATAGACCTAAAATCTACGATATTTTTAAGCCGAATGAAAAAAACCATTCTAAAAATATATTCTTTACTAAACGCATAAATTACTTGAAGCAATTTTTGAATTATAAGAAAAAATACCAGAACTTAATTTTATCACTCTAAATTCATAGTTAAGTCAGAATAAAATTACACCCAAATAATACCAAATTATAAAAAATATCTCAAATTACCTAAAACATGACTTTTACGTTATATATAATACACATCTACATGGTTTAACATAGAGCTTAGGTTGTGACTGAATTGTATGGTAGACCGATTATGTTAAGTTCGTTTACCCTCACTTTGACATCAGGTCTCGACTCTTTACAAGGGCGGTTGGAAATCAATCCTATGAAGCGTATCTAAAGGGCTATTACAACTCGTCAGACCAAACTTTAATTTAAAGGGAATATTTTCTGTAATATCACAATTTAGAAAAGTATTGATTGCAAAACCAAGAGCAATAAAATAAATAATTTCTTATGTCATCCAATCACAATAAACTTTCAGTTGGAATTAAAAAAAGCACTTAAAAAGTATGAAGGAATTTCTTCAAATGTATTTTACATGTTTAATGCGGTAATTTTAGGTTTTTTCTGCTATTCTATAAATTATTTTAGTTAATTTTTTGTTTCTTTTACAGCGTGGTTAAAAGTAGTGGGAAAACCAAAGTAGCAACCACATTTAGCATAGATAAAAGATTTTGCAATACGTCCCGGAAATGCACTAATAAATCACAAACAAGTTTGTTTTTGTAACTTTTCACCACGCGCGTTGAGTGCGATGGTTGAGTGACACGGGTGAGTTTAGCAGCAGGGAAGGACTGAGGAGGTCAGTTTGGCGTCGCATGCCTGAGTCGCCCACGGCGAAGGCCCTTCACTGCTCTCAAACTAAGTTCCGCTTTGTAAAGGGCACGGGGCAAGATTTCTCTTGCGTGAAATAGCGAGACCTTCACTTGAACAATCCCAGAGCTTTTACCAGGGTTTAGATTGCTTTTACTTTTATTTTTTACAATCACCAAAAACAACCTCGCAAATTAACTTAGCAAAAATCTATAATTTCTGTGAAACAAGTAAATTGCCATAGTAAGGTATGGAAAATTTAGTTCTTTTAAGGTTTTCACCTTAAGCTCAGATTGTGGGTTCTCCATTAATTTTATTATGATGACAATTTTGATTTTGACTCAAAATTATTCTACACAATATTATCCTATTAGGCCTACGAATAGTGTTTGTGCGATGTATTTCCTATCGATCTCGAAATATAGTGGGTATAATTTACTTAAACTTTGTAGTTAAGAGTGTTTTGGCCCAAAATAAGTTTTAAAAAACAGCGTGAACCACATAAAAAACGTTTCTGTTAAAAAATTTTAAATTGCAATTTTTATCATTGGTTTTATGGGTTGCAATAAAGGCAACGGAATAACAACGAAAAGTAAACAGCAGATAAAAGCAAAATATTTTTTAAGCTGTAAAGTGCCGTTTCTACAGGTGTATAGCAGGTGTTGGTATAGCACGCATTGTGAAATACAGTTAACAAGGCTCTTTTCAAAACCTAATAAATTCAATAGGCTACTGTAACAAATTATAGCCATTAAAATAGTCAATATAAAAATAGATTAAAAAACATAAAACATTCAAAGGGTTTTTTTGAATAATATAACAGCTGCATACAGTAAACAGTATACAGGGTATGTTGAAAAATGAGTTTAGCCTTAACAACATTAGCCTACAAGCTAGAAGCAAACTGTGAGAAGCAACATTTTTACTAATCACATATTCATTTTTTATAACATAAGTGCCATGAATTTGGATTATTTTAGTTGAATGAAGATAAAATTATTTTAATTATGTTTAATCACAACCACCAAGCATCGTTATTGCATAGATAACACCTGATTTCGAAAAAATAAAGTTTGACATTCTAACACATCGTGACAACATTCTAACAAAACTACGTCTCAAGGCATACTACCATAACGTCCAAACCCCTACGAGTTTATACATGGCACAATCAAATTGGGATATTTTTAGTCGATTATTAGGAACGTCAAAAGATGATTTATTTGACGAATCAAAAAACTTCAAATCGGACCCTTCAGTTAGTTCGAGACAGCCGTCAAATAGTGAACACATACTCTTGCGACCCTATAAAACAGCCAACATGCGATGTACAGAATTGGACAAATTACGGACGTCATAAAACATTTTCTTGACTGTCACCTAAAAGAAAAACGTCTCTGTATGCTAAAAAAGAAAACTACACTATCATACTCGGAGAGTTTCTGTCAAATCTAGCGGCTAGATTTTATTTTTAATTTGGATTAAAGAATATTTTTACAAAAAAAGTTTAGAAACAGTCTCAGCCGTAGGGAGAATGGCTTTTAATCTAAAAAAGAGTTTGAAAACTTCAATTTTTAATATTGGTCTTATGGGTTGCAACTTCATTAACGAATAAAGCGAGTAAACAAAAATAATAAACACTACTTTAAGCTTTCTTTTTTATACAGCTGTTACAGTAACTGTGATAAGGTACCGTACGCTCAGTTTTTGGTGTAAACTTCAAAAGTCTGATTACAAAGTTTAATGCAAACTAAAACAGAAAGATGGACGTAAATTGGGATAAATTTTCCAAATAGTTTTAGCTTTCTTAAGCTTCGTAAAAATGAACAAAAAATCATCCATTTTTCTGAGCAATATACAGCAAAACTGTAATTTTATTTAAGTTATAGATGTCTGCTGACGATTAACAAGTAAAATGTAATAATGTATAAACGTTTAATAGTCTTACACAAATTTTAAGAAAACTAATAATACATTTTTCATTAATTAGTATGAGTTATGACAAATTCAAAAAATATTTCCTTCGCAGCTTAGTTAAAAAAAATGAAAATTTATGTTACTCTCCTGTTAAAATATTTATGGAATTTACCATATTTTATAAAAAAAAGGTAAAGCTAATTTAGAAAGGAGATGCATGTAAAATACTTAGCTGGGTGGTGAGGGTTGAAATTAAATCCAACCAAAGTGTGGCTTTTAATTTTGTCGAGACGTGTTTGATGCTGAAAGTGAATACATAACTACTTAAGTGTGACGTGTGCAAACTATGGAGCGTCCCCGAGGTAACGTAGTAATCAAAACACCTGGACTTAAAAGTTGAGAATTATTTTTAATTCGAAGAGATCTCAAGGAGTCAAGGAACGACTGAAAGGGTCTAAATAATTTTAAGAATTCCTTGGACTTTAAAAGTGATTATTTATGAAAATATTCACAATCATTTCCTATATGTTTGAGTGACCCCAAAATCAGTAATAATCATTCCTTTGTATTTCTGAAGATCAATTCTTAGTTTGTAAAAAAATGTATGATTTTACTTTTTTTAAAGAATAAATACTTAATAAAGTAATTATTAATCTTTTATTGGTTCTACGCAATAGTTCGATAGTGTTTCTGTATTTTTAGGTTTCTCAAAAAATTGTGGAAAATTATAACGTTGAAAATTTGAATACTAACTAAATTACCGTACAAAGCCTCACGAAGCGCGTATGTTTGATACATTTTAACTAGCGGATGTTGGCCGAGGACTATTAAGTGAAAAATTAAAAGGATTAAAAATAATAAAGTTTGATCAAATAAACGTCAAAAGGAATCGAAAATAAAAAAAAAATAAAATAAAAATAATGTCAAAACCCTTAAATGATTCATTCCACTTAGAATACTTGGTATCTGATGACTGGTATCTGGTGACCACCGTTAGATCTGCCTGCCGTACCTTGACCCGGTGCTTCCTCCTGGCCAGTCCGACGACGGTGAGCCCGTGGGAGACGAGGTCGCGGGCCACGGCGGCGCCGATCCCTGAGCTCGCCCCGGTGACCAGCGCCACACGGCCGATCCACCGCTCCATGCCTCTCTGAGCCCCCGCCATGGCCGGTCTGGCGGCCGCCCGCGCCGCGACTCCCCGCGACCCGGGGCTCCGCCCGCCACCAGCACCGCGCCCGGGCGTCGCCGGGGCACGCACCGCCGCCACGCACACGCCACCTCCTGCACCGCCGCCACCGCCGTCACCGCGCTCGTTGGGGCCCATCGGGCGAGGGACAATCACCCGGTAATTGGCGGTGTTTAGGGCGACGGCTACCGACGACGCACACACGCAGCCAACACGCACCTCACGCACCCACGCAGTAACCCGGCCCGCTGGGAGAGCGGAAATCTAATATCAACCTTTTGGGTGGAATGTCTCAGCAGGACTGCCTCGGTCCCGTTGTAACTGGAGAGCTTGGCAGTTGATATCAATACGGGTTACGTAAAAATGCGTGAGAATCCTGGCGTACGAGACGGGACGTCGTCGTCACTTGCTAGATTGACAGCCAGACAACGATGAAAAACGTTGATTTTTTACATAACTGGCTGACCCGTCGTCCGTCGCTAACAATCATCCCTCAAAGTTTGTAATTACGATTGCGCTTAAACTTGGTGTAATACTCGTATAGTTGCAATTTTTTCTGTAGGCCTACAGAAACAATTGAACATCTAAAAACTTTTTTCTATAAGAATTAATTGAAAACTATTTTTATGTATCACGCTTTTGTAATTCAGCATTTTGTATTGTTATTTTAACTATCATATTTGATTGTTAATTTTGAAACCGTTGCAGTCGTTGTGTAATTTGAATCGGTGTATACAAAAAGGTTCTAAGTCAAAAGTATACAACTTTCGGGAAATTAAAAAAAACTGCATAAGTACACAAAAAATAAATATATAAATTCACCAAAAAGTTTTATTGCAATTTTATATTATATGAATTATATCCCATAGTTAATATTGTAAAAACTTGCTGTATATACAAATTATATATGATTATATATAGCAGACTTAGAACGTTTTTGTCTATAAATCGGGTGTAAAAATCTGGTTTCTTAAAAAAACCAAATTTTTTCTGTTTTTATACAAGAAATTTAATGAATAACTTAATACTGAACAATATTGCATGAGTTATATATAGTTTTAACATTTTAAAACCAAACATAGTCTAAAATTCTAATCAATTTCGTGTTCAAATTTCGCCACTTAGAACGTAACCTATAGGCCAGTCCTAAATTTCATTAAAAAACTCCTGGTATTCCAAAGGAATGTATTGTTAAAGCTTCCTGCTGTCCTCGAGTTTTTTTTTCTTTTTTATAGGAATATTTCTAAGTTCATAACAGTCATTTTCAGGAAACTGGATATCTTGATCCGTATTGTGGGACAGTTTATAGCAATGTACAATGCGATTATCAATTACATGACTGGCCACAACAATGCCTTAAGCATTTCCATAGGTAATATGCATGATGGAGCTTATTCCAAAATTTATTTTATCCTTTGCTTGAATGGCTCTCCCTTTTGTTTCCTCCGAAACACAACTTTTTTTGTAAAGCTTCGGCCACCAATTTTGAAAATCTTTAATTTCAGCAGTATCAACCTCAGCAACTTAGACCCATTTGCACAAATAAATTGTAAACCAGATTAAATTTAATCTACTTTAAAACAGTTCAAAACAGCTGAAGGTGTAAGTTTAAACTATGCACGTGCAACTGAATTTTAGGTTAAATTTAGGTTTTAACTGAAAATCAGGTTTAAACTAAAACGGTGCAAATGGCCCTTCAGGTAAACTAGCAAAATTAACTTAAACCTCACTTCACACCAACCAAGAAACATGAAACAAATAAAAACAACTGAAACTGACAATCATAACACCAACATCCCAACAAACAGCTGACAGAAAAAAGAGCAGGACAGCCAACAATGTAAACATAAATGTTCTAAGTCGTTGACTTAGAATCTTTTAGTTTGCATTCATCTTCCATGGATACCACTAACAATGCATTGGAGAGGTCTGACATAGAATGTTTTTGCATAAACTTGTGTATCTACCTTCAAATAACAAGATTCAATCTTCAACTGAAAATCGCGAAATGTTTGACTTAGAACCTTTTTGTATACACCGATTCATTTATTTATCATGCTTTTGAAGTTATAACAAACAAACGTTTAATTAGTATCAGCTTAAAAAGTATTTCCTATCGTCTCCTAATTTTCAATTACTTTTGCAAAAGTTGTCAAAGGAAACTCTGGAAGTTTTTTTTAAAGTTTGAGAAGTTTAATATGATCATTAGCTTAAACTTGTGGCAAAGTTACAATGCAGAGTGACTTTCTGTAAATAACTTTGGTAAAATAAAATAAGAGGAGTTTTGAAATCACTTGAGATCGCTTAGTAAAGTTTTCAAATTAAATTCAGAAGCAGCTAAACGTTAAATGTACATGTATTAAGTACAACATTTTTATATTACTTTTAATTTATATTCTTTCCTCTAAGGAAAAAAACTTGTAATACATGTGTGTTAAGAGTAGACAATCAAAATTTCAAAAGTGTAGAATTTTTATAACTCAATAAAAATTTTAAACTATTAATTATGTATCAAAATAAATAGTCTATTATAGTTTGACTCCAATTGATGAAAAGTTCATCTTAGGAGTATGTTAAATAAAATTTGATGTTTGATATTTTATTGAGTACTAAAAGTTACAAGAATATATTGAACTCATCCCAAAATGTACCGTTTTCTAATTATAGAATGTTGTGCTGTTTTATACATATATTTTGTTAATCATTACATAAGCTAGGATTTTCTATTTTTAAAATACCTGCAATTGTTAATGAACGTGTTTTAAATCATGTAAATTTTTTAGGACATGCGAATTTTATAACTACACACAAACAGTACCGGTACATATGATTGTAGATTATTGTCGTATAATGATTTTTTTAACTATACATTTTTTTACGAAGACACTTTGTAGTTTTAACGAAAATGTTTATTGTAATGTTATTATATGTAAAATTTGTAGTCCTAAAGCAATCTTGACTCTAAATCACCCAATCTCTGTGTGAAATTAACAAAATTAGTAATATTTTTATATGCTGACAAGATAAATCTGACAAGTAAGGTCCACAACATCCTCTTCCTTATATTTTTAACAATTCTCAATAATGTTTCAACTGAATCACAATTGCAAAAAAAATTTATTGCTTATTCATCGAAAGACTGGAACATAACTGCTCAGCCGCTCAGCGCTAACTTACAGTAAGATAAAAGTTTAATTACTCTTAGGCTAATACAACGGCATATTTTCTAGAAATTAATTATTTACAACAGTTTGCAATACCCGAACAATGTGAAAGTTGTAGCGACCTGTTTGAATTTCGCTTCATACAAACAAAATATACGACTAAGTTTTATTTAGTTTAACGCTTGTTGCTGGTGTTAAACTGTTAATAATTTTTGTGCATTTCAAATATTAAAATGAAAACCATATTAATATTATGTAACTTTTAGGAGAGCAGTAGCAAGTTTAACTTTCACTAAATATTGTTAAACTATCCTTAATTATAATAACAGGGCATGAATGCAAAAAGTTTTAAATGTTGGAAAGAATATACTAATGAAACATGAACTTACTTTAAAAAGACAGTTTCTTCCATTTTCAATCAGCACATGACATATAGGCCTATTACCTTAGAAAAAAAACCCGAAACCACAAAGGGCAGTTTGTTAGTAGTAACGGCTAGCTGATTGTACATACTTTTTCGTGTTTGAAATACACCGAGAGTTTATTTATATCATACATACGACGTAGAGACTTTCTTTTACTCAACCATAATCATGGTATTTTTAGCACATGCATAAGGCAGGATATCCAAATTTAATTGGAATTGTTTCTTCTCTCTGACTCTAACCAAACAAAAAATCTATATCCAGTAACTTATATTTATTTAAAACAATTGTTCGAATCAAAAATAAATATAAATATAAAAGCTGAAAGTGAAATGTTTATTTGGTTTAACACATATTTTTGAAGTATTCAACAGATAATATAAGCTCCACTTCAAAGCGGCAGCCACTGAATATTATATAATCTATTACACCCATGCACTTGTCACCGCTGATGATAAGCCGGCTCCTGACATAATCCTGAGCTTAACATTAACACCAGGTTTAGGTGAGAATACCTGTTCGTTTTATGTTTTACTTACCTCACTTTGAAAATTCAAAACAATATGAATTCATTTTAGTAATTTGAATTGTTAGTCAAAACTATACGCTAGGGGAGGGTTTCATCTTAGGAGGGGCAAGAGCTTTAATTGTACTTTATCTTAATTTAAAATGCTTGCTATTGTGTTATACTTTTGTATCCGTCCTACTGTATTTATAGACACCCATGACATCTCTAAACATTAGCCAGTTTTTAAGTTTTTAAGAGAACTTTAAACAGGGTTTAAACAGTTTACTCTTACTGTCAACCCCATACAGTACTTTCCTTAGAGTCAAGGATATAAATTTGACGGAAAGAAAACCAGACCAACTAGCAGGCAATTTAAAATTATTGACGGGCAATTAACTTAAGATTTTTTTGTAACATAGGGCTTACGTATATTATTGTGATAGTCATAGTCTATTTAATTTTTTCCTTCGTCATATGCTGTCAAAATTGTTTTTAACTTTAAATAACCACATTTTATACAACATCTCCAAACTACTGTTATAAAAAGGCAAGTACTATAACTAATTTTACTTGCACACGATCAATACTCCAAAAGCGGGTCTTCAATAGAATTCTTAAACAAATTATTGTTGCCGTTATGTGGTTACATATATTTTGGTTATTTATTAATATTTTTACTTTTATATCCAATTAACTAGAGTACAACTTAACCACTTTGGTATAAAATATCGTCCAAATAATAATATAAACCTCATTATTAAATTCAGGTAAATACAAGGCGTGTTTACGGTGGTGATAGGTTTGTAATGAACAATTGTCAGTAATTGTAACCAATTGGAGCTTCGCCTTTCAGGATAAATGCTTCCGGCAGTTAGCTTTGAAACAAATACTAAAATCTCATCTTTGATTCCTTGTTTATCTACCATGAAAAATAGACTATATCCACTGGAATTATTTTAGTATCCTAATGTTTACTCTTATTTGCATCACATATTTTTTTAGCTTGTGTAAAGAGCAACGTTACCTATATTTCTATATTCCTAAAAATGACGTTGGTATCTGACCTCGATGGATTCAGGAACCACTTGACCATAAAACTCGATATAAATATGGAACATGACATGGAATAGATTTTTAAGTCATTAGTTTTTTACAGCCCCCAGGGCTTTTCTCCGGGGCTGATATAGAGGTGTCCATGTCAGAGGGTTTTATTTTAGAGTATTTTATTTCATTTCTTTATCAAACAACACATGTGATATTTTAGTTTATGAGACTACCACATGGTTATAGGGTTCCAAAGGGGTCAAAAGAGGTTTTTTGGCATTTTTTGACCTCGATTAATGAAATTAAATAATTTTAACTAAAAGGATTTATAAGAGTTTGAAAAAAAAACAATTTAGTACCTATTTTGAGTTTTAACCAGGCTTAACTGATTAAGGAGAAAATAAAACAAATGTTTTCTATGTTATTCTTATTGAAATCAATACAGCCCTGTAACTCGCTTATTTACTGATATACAGGAACTTGATAACAAACTTTATGTACACTCACTAGGTGGGGTACACGTTTACAACCACCATGTGAAATAATTACACCTCAATACTAAAAACAAATAAACCCAAACCTAAGTAATCCCTCCCATTATACTTATGGTAGAAAATAAAAATCCAGAACTTGATACACTTTAGGATGTTCCTTCATTAAGAAGGTTTTATCCTACATTTGCTAACTACCCTCATGGCAGCGAAGCCTTATTTTCATGCTTTATGGAGAAGGTAAGAAATCCGAATTATGTTGGAAATTTCTTTGAGTACGCAGATCTGCTGTGACGATGAGTTGTTACTTGTTTATTTTTTGATATCAAACCTTATTAACAGTGCCATTTTATATTTGAGTCTCATAACTTACCTACTTACCCTGTCTCTTGTTGTTCCTAGGTGGTGCTGGAGTGTAAAAAATACCCATTTCCTGGATATCTGTTTTGTTATTAATAGCATTTATCTTCTACCTTCTTATCCTTGTTATTAATAGGTAACCATCCATTTCCGATGTTTAGCATCGTTGGCATGGTCCTTGTTCAAGAATATAGAATTAGTTTTATCTATAGTTGTCATATTTTCTGGGTCCTTTTTAAGAATAGGACTGAAGAACCTTTTTTAAAGAATTGTTCAATTCATGTAGAACCATCCACATTCAAGTGTTCGTTGCGGTTTCTTTAGGGTCAAGTTGTTATGTAGCCTTCAAGGTAATCATGAAAGATATTTATTGTTTCACAGTTCTGACTATTATACAAGATTACTTTTAGTTTTACAAAAAAGTTGGAATGATCCATTTATCATTGAACAAGTTATTTGATGGTTTTGTTACTAAGCATTAATAAGGAATGTTTCGTACAGTAACTAATATATTTTATCAAAATAATTTTTAAATTAATTTCAGGGTTATCCTATATAGTTTGGTATTTAGATTTCTTTTATAGGTTTAAATTATCTCTTATACATTTCTAATAAAAGACCTAGTTATAACTACGGAAAACCATATTGTTCATTTGTTCATGATTTTTTTTATATAAACTTAATTATATACAAAAATATTTTCCTCTTAAACATTTTTATTTATTTGGTTTAATATATTTCTGGACGCAACTGGAGCTGTGGCACAGGCCTCAGCCATGTTGGTTATTGTACTTTACATACTTATACACAAACAAGGTTTAAGTAATTTTTGTACAGTATCGAATAAAATCACATTAATTTGACAAAAACTCATTAACGAGTTACTGTATTCTAAGGATAGAACCCTTTGGGGAAGTTCTGAGTCACCAGTTATAAAATATGTTGGTTTGACCCACAAAAACAATAACGAATGTTTATTGTTTTCCATCTCATAAACTTCATTGTCCAAGAGATTAGACCGACTCTATGCGCAGATAATGGAACATCGCGTCATGTCAGGCATATCCGTTCCAGCGTCATAATGGTGTTTCTCTCAGAGTCATAAACTGATTTTGAATCAAGTAATCCATATATAACTCTTGGACAATAAACTCTAAAATATCAGCTTAATAAATCTAATTTCTGAAGAACCGTACAGTATTTTGAAAAGGTTAAAGAATCCATTTTACCAAGTTATAAGTTATATTAAAAGGAGGAAAATCTTTTAATTTTTATTCTTTTTACAGAGTTTGATTTGAATTCCTGAACCACTAATTTAAATTTCTTTAACATCACATCAAGAATAGGGGATTCCTTTATGCATGACATAACAAAGAAACATGAAAAAATCACTTTTTTACAATTTTAATGTAAAATATTACAGATTTAAGACACAATTTTGGTTATTTTTTAACATACATGTTAGTTAATAAATAAAAAACTTTATTATGTGAGTGATGGAGTTACGGTATACTTCACTTAATGTAACATTTTACATATTATTTACTCATTGGACATATGATCAAAGAGTAAAGTGTCCAGTAAGGATTTTTAACTCACTTCACGTGATAATTCTGCATGTAACGGTTAGTAATGCTCTAACTGTATAAATGATATAATTTAACCGGTTTTTACATTGTAATTAATTCTTTAAATGCACCTCAACCCGTGGTGTGTCTTGTATGTAAAACGTGTACGTGCGAGTCAAGTTTGACAGACAAGTTGTGCCGACTTTAACATATCAAACGGTGGCAGACGGCGGCCCAGGCCGGGGACGGGGCGTTCCTTTAGCAATGCAGATTTGACGATGACATGGATCGACGACCCGAAAACGAGACAGGCTTCAATCACAAACTTCCACTTTTGGATCCTACTGTACAATGTTGGTTTATCTACTTCATGTATAGCAAGGACTTGATAGTAAAAAAGTGTAATTTCTTTTTAAAATTTCGTACATGTCTTATAATTTTGAAGAACTTCAATCCTTCTCAAAATTAAAAATGTGTCAATAAAGTTGAAAATTATTTTTTATTCTTCCGAAGATGCTCCCTGCTTTTTTTAATTAGAGTAGGGATTCACCATTAAAAGATGAAGAATATTGGGCATGTGTCGCTTTTACACAAATCATTCGTATGGTATACAGTGCAATTCATTTGAGTAATTATCTGGGTTACTCAGCCAAACTGATACTCAAATTAGTTATTGACTGCCTCCCATTTCATTACTCATCGTTCCTTTATGGCAAATAAATTCCATTGTATTCTGTGTGACGGTTGTTTTACCACCTATTACATTAAAAATATTAATTTGTCACCAAAGGATTTATAGCAAGGACATAAATTAAACTAATGGATTCATATATATATATATATGGCTCAAGTATTGTTTTACACTAACCTCATTAAGCAGATATAAGAAGTGGGAACTCCCCCCATATTAATTATTTCAAGGTATACATTGACCACGTAACCAGGTATCATTACCTTAACAATGTGTCGGGACGATTCATCTCTTTGAGTTATTTTATACCCTGAAGACCGGGCTGTGGCGAGCACACCCGGGGATGGATATGGCACCATTGCACGGCTGAAGTTGTCTAGCTAATGACCCCTATGGTTTATACGGATGGGATCACACTGCCAGGAGCTCGCCTCGGTTGGGGTGGTCGGCCGGGTACCAGCCATGAAACCGTGCACGACTGGTGACTGCACCCTCTGCTCGTTCGGCGATGTTGTGGTTAGACTAGGAAGCTCCTATGAATGACAACCCTTCTGAACTACATATTGCAATAGTCCAGCAGCGTGGAAGACAATGCATAGGCAACCTGGAATAAGAACAACATCCTAAACAGTGGTCCATCTGTTCCGTGTCCAACTGTCTCGGAGGGTAACAGATACCAAGACAACCCCACCCCTAATATACTGTTTTCCTAATTCATAATAGAAAGAGGATAGATTCAACCTGAAGGACACTGTGGCAAATGCATATGATAACATAAGTATATTTTAAGTAAATTCTATTCGGCAGAAGGTATAGAGAAAATTACAAACCGTCTTCTGTAAACTCTCTTTATTACTTAGTAAAATACTAACACTAACTTTCCTCTATACCATCTTCCACTTTATTGCTGTTAAATATTAGCTTTAGTGTGAAATCCTCATTAGTGCGAGTGATGCTTCCAAGCATGTAGGATATTTTTTTATCCTCGCCTCCCCATATAATTAGCATGGCATGTTCGATATCATTATCATCATCATCACGAGACTAATTTTGTGTTGTGTTGACTGTTGCATCGTCTCCGTAGTTGATCATCACTCTTTTGCGAGATAGTTTTGGGTGCAAAAATAAATTTTAAACAATACAAAATAATTATAAAAAATTATGCATGTATGTGGTTTCCACACCACCATCCTAGAGAATCAAGTTAAAAACAAATTGGTCACTAACATGTTTTATTTAACTATAATGCTCTCGCCTCGTACCATCAAGTTGGTGGGAGGGGTGGGTCAGAGTGGGGCCCAAAATAACGCTGTCACTGAGGCCGACTACGACGTGACATTAGCCGGACAGCTTTAAAGCATTACTGAATCAATATTTTGTATTTAAATGAGAGACGTTAGTGTCACTGAATTTAAGGAGTTTTAATGTATTATTTCACAAAAAATAATTTCCTCTATAAAATTTCGTGACAAATATTGTATTATGTATTATTACGTTTTTTAATAAATCTTTGTTGATGTGCAATGACCGTAATTGAAGTTTCAGGTTTTATTTTTAAACAATTATTTTTATTTCATTACCTGCCTTTATTTATAAATTTATATATTTAAAGAAGTCTAATTTTAATATCTAATGTTGTTTACTTTTTAGGACTAAAAAATAAAACCAATTTCCTGTATCAATTACTTTAATTTGGTACTTAAAATATCACTTTATACATATGCTTTAAATATATTAATTTAGAATCACTTTTTAAAATGACTACATATTTAACCTTATCACAGTAAATAATTTACTTAACTATGTTCTTGTTGCTTACAGTAAAATTTTCATTATTAGCATAACCTATGAGTAAAATAATTTATTACTAACCTTAGATATTTTACTTTATACAAAAAAACTCATGTGTAAGGAAATTAAATACATTACGATTACGGTGGACTTAAAAATAATAATAATAAATAATAATAATAAGGGTAGGATTAACAAATGAAAAGTCAACCATTATGAAGTTTTCTGTTTTATCAAAATATAAAATATATTATAGTTTTTATAATCACCCGTACAATTGCAGCAAACCAGTAGTCTTATAATTCCTCCTAACAATAATTTTTACTATAGCTATTCTTTAAAATATATCAACGCCAGCCAAAATTAACATCTATACTTATTTAATACGCTAAGGGTTTTTTTGTCTTGAGAACTCCTCCTACAATTTTCAACCGATTTTCAAGTTTTTGGTGTCGTTGGATAGGGCTTGGTCTGTAGTTGTTTCCGCCAAAAATTGATGAAAATCTGACGGAAAATAAAAGTGTTATCCACCATTGAAATCTAAAAATTTTCCATTTAAATAACATTGGGATTGAATAAAGCATTTTAAACATCTGTTAATAATCAGCTGTAAATACGTGTAGCTTTTAGTGATTGCAGATATTCACAATATTGGATTGGTTGTTCGTCAATGATTTACAGATAAAAGTAACATTTGTATTGTAATAAAAAAATTGCTCGATTTCGAGCAACACGTTTACTAGTTCAATTAAAAAATGTTATGAGGTCAGTCATTCACTTAAGAATTTTTATTAATTACAATTTCTTATCAGTAATGTTTTCCTAAAGAAATTAGTACAGGAGCTGTGGAGAAAGGCATAAATTTAGAGAGCAAAAAATAATACAGGACGATTGCAGCTTATTTAAACACAATGTAGTATTGTGAGATTTCACTTTAATGTTCTTATCGTTATCTTGCAATTCTTTATATCTGACACAAACATTCCACTACTGGAAACAGATTTGTGATTTTGATCGCTTTAATGTAGTATCATTGTAGTAGAATTAATGTACACTTAGCACGTAAAATTTCATTCATTCATAACTTTTCTTTCATTCATTTAATCACCGAATTTTAATGATTGAATTTTAAACTGCGTGATTTTATTTACTGACTCTGAGGGGATGTATTGCATCCCTTTGATTTTCACATTTTTAAAATATTATTATATGGATATCAAAAATAATAGGCAAGCAAAAATCTTTCCACTTTTTCTCAGCTTGTGTGCATAGTAGGAGAAATCTACTTTATAAAAAATGTCGTTTCCTGTAGAAGAGCAGAAACCTATGCGTTACAGGCTTTCAAAGTTTCAATGTTCATGTTATGGAAGAAAGGTAAATTAATTTATTGGATTATTATTTTCATGGTGAATTGGCCTCTGCATCACTGTATTTATATTTTGTAAAAAAAGCAAAAATATTTAAATTACCTGAGCCTGTAAGTGGTCCTTATCTGGTTTTGTAGCGACCAAGGTTTAGAACCTTAAAGGTTCATTATCAAGCCAAGAACATAAATTATCCAGTTAATCCATGATGGAAGAAGCTTTGCTACAACTTTCACTCACAAAACAAACATTTAAAACCATTTCAAACTATGAACTATCCTGCGAAACTCATAAACTGATAAGCTGCAAACTCAGTAGAAGTTGATTAAAAGGTAAAAACAAGCGATAATTTATTTTTATTCTCTCCATGGCTGACGATTGATGAATGAAGCAAAAACCTGGTAATAATTAAAACTACTTGCCCTGCGCTGCCATCCGTCTCTCGCTCCGGTATTGTGCTTGACGTCCGATTCTGCTTTTAGGTCAGGAGTCTATAGTGAAAGTGCACATTACCACCATTGACTATGTACACAACGTGAATAGACTTCTATTTTCAAAATTTGTATATTAGAGACTATTTTTACACACACACTAGCAGTAGTGGTGCTTTGCACTGCAGAATATCTTTGTTATTCTTTTCCTCAATCGTAGTGGGTGTCTATGACAGCCAAACAATATATTGAAAATTGCAAAACAATTTTACTAAAGCAATTCAAATTATACAATATGCAAATATAAAAAATCTAAAAGACTCAGTTAGTGGCAATATTGGGAATATGTTGTCTACTAGGCCTAACTTTACATATTAAGAGAGGGCTAAAGGGCCCCTCTTAGAACGTCATGCAGTGTTTCACCTGCTCCCATTTTTCAGTCAGAAAAAGGTGGGTCGGGCTTAAAACACTTGTTAAAAAACCATTACTGAATTTTGTACAGTATATATTTTATAGAAAAATGGCCATTTCACGATTCATTATTATGACAAAAATAATGATTAATAATGCAGAAGCAATACAGTATCCTTTTACGTGTTATCGCGGGGTATAGGCCTACGGACATTAGTGCGGGGCTGCGGAAAATTGGCTTAGTTCTCTGTTGTAAGAGGGAGACAACTCAGAAACATGATGTAATAGAAACTTAATATTTATATAATGACTGTGTTTTCATATTGTTTTGAGGCACACTCGACATTTTTAATTTAGAGGACATATTTTTAGTCAACTAGAATGTTGGTTTTCTACCATTTTTAGGGTTTCCTACTTACTCAGATTTTTCTTGTACTTTTGTAATTTCAACCTTAGATACTTTAGATATTTTCTTGAAACACCAACGCACTCTATGGTGCGTACTTTAATGTGAGCTCATAAAAAAGCGTAAGTTGTGAGTCCCACATTTCTAATTTTAAGTGGATTTAGTGTGTAATGAATTTATTGTACTTGCAAAAACAAATAATAATGATGAAATATATAATAAGAATAGGTTTTGTGATCTTCCACTAAAATAGTTTTTTTTAACTTGAAATTAAAACATCATTGGAAAATGATTGATTAAATCAATGGAATTACAATATGCCAAAATCAGTAATGTAAATGATTTTATACATTTTGCCACACTTTAGGAAGTTGATTTTTTTCAATTTGCATTCTAAATGTGTGTTAAAATAGAATGGTTATATGTCACATAAAGCAATCCATCGAACGAATGCACGAGTGACAGAGTGATTTAATACTGCAATATATCTCTCTGAAATTATCAGTTGGTTCAGGACAAAAACTTTTGCGCATTAAATATACCTAAAATTAAAGTCTTGCATCTGTTATTTAGTAATGCTATGTTGCAAATGATTGAGGCTGTGACACTATTATTAAACTTTTTATATAATGTATTTAACTTTATTCTCTGGTTTCCTCAAGTCTAGGAAAGCCTTATGATCTGAGTTTTACTCCGCCTAATAGGTGTGTAGTCTGATAACTGTAAACCTTAGACACGATTTAAATCTTTATTTTGAAATGCAGAACAATTGTTCATACTATCTTCTCACCCTTATAGATTTGTACTTACTTACTTACTTCCGCAGCTCTACAGGCCTTGGTGGCCTTTGGCTTCTGCAACAATTCGCCTCCAATTGGGACGATCATGCACCGTCTCTCTCCAATTCCTCCTCATCTCAACGTCCTCAGGTCATCCTCCACCTCATCAATCCATCTTCTTCTCGGCCTTCCTCTTCTCCTTGTCCCTTCCATGTTCTGCCACAACAGTTCTTTGGGCTGTCTTCCTTGAGGCATTCTCTCCACGTGGCCCAACCAACTGATCCTTCTTGCCTTGATGAAGCGCACAATATCTTCAGCCTGCAGAATCTCATTAACTTCCACATTCTTTAATATTCTCCATACATCACCTTCCTTCACTGCTCCATATATTCTTCTTACAATCTTTCTTTCGAACACTCTCAGTGCGTTTGTGTTCGCTGCAGAAAGGGACCAGGTTTCCGCTCCGTACGTAACCACGGGCCTAATGAGGGTCTTGTACAGCTTCATCTTTGTCTTACGTGTCATCAGCTTGGATTTAAGGATCCCAATCTATATATATAATTCTGTAAGCCAAATTTCTTGAACAAAATTGTGGGCGTGATACAAATCGCAGGAAGATGGGAGTGGTCTCAAATTAAAGGTCTTGGTCCCATACACGAGGGAAAACTATAATGTTAACAGGAAATGAGAAATCACGTAAAACGTCCTCCATAAGAATAGCATGGGGATTCGAAAAACATCTGCTTTGTGTACATTAAAACACGTGTTATGGTTTAATTTTAAAACGAGACACAGATGGTAACATTGAGTGAAGATGATAAAATAATTCACACCAAGAGAAGCAATCTATATATGTAATTCTGTAAGCGAAATTTTTGGAGCAAAATTGTGAGCGTTTTACAAATCGCAGAAGATGGCAGGGACCTCAAATTTAAGGTCTCGGTCCCATACACAAGGGAAAATTATCACCGTGTACATGAAGCTACAAGGAAATGAGAAATATAGTAGGCTAAAACGTCCACCATAAGAATAGCATTGCGATTCAAAAAAACGTCTTGCTTTGTGTACATTAAAACATATGTCATGGTTTTATTTTAAAACGAGAGACAGATAATAACCAAATGACAAAAAATATACCTAGAGTGGTAATACTATAATAAGACGTTTTGTGACTTTGGAGCGACTAAAAATTCTCATAGGAGCATTAACAACCTTACAAACTATTACAAGTTGACCGCTGATTTTCACTATTGTTTCAATAATTTAAATTGTGAAAAAAAACTGAGCTTGTATACAAATCATAAAATACATTCTGATCGTGATAGAGACGCAATTTTCAATGAATTTTGGTTTGAGATTTTTGAGAAACGCCTACATTATTTACATTAAAACATGTTTTAATTTTATTTTAAGACGAAAAGTGTCAAATGATCATATTGAGTGACGATGATACATTAATTAAAACTTAATTCAAGTGTATCAGTCAACGTAGTATTGATATTATGTTACCTGAATTTTCCCAGAAAGCTTTTGGTCATCTCATAGATTGCCGAACTATAGGAGAGAGTAAAAATCAAAGACGTTTGTCCTACATACTAGGGGAAAATGTCGCAGGTCAAAAACTTTACTACAAAATGGGAAATACAGTATATAAAAACTATTTTCTGAAAGGTCCTCCTTAAAGTATCTCCATGTACGTATTTTAAAAAGTCTGCTTTCTATAAATATACAAAATCAAGAACTTCGATTAGGAGGGACGAATATTGACAGTAAGTGAAGATGATCTATGTACTTTAAGGTCCTTTGTTTAAATTTGGTGACTAAAAAATTTAAAACATCTGAAAGGAGCTAAAATATCCATTCAATTTGAGGACAAACAAGACAATGAAATGGCTTTGGTACAAAAAGTTTATTGACTCTGAAATGGGTGCTGAACATCCGTCATTTTTTTCTCAATCATGTTTTTCTATGTTATATTTAAGAAAACCCGTCATAGCTCAAAGGGACTATGATATCTTTCAAAACTTATTTTTCATAGATCGATATGATATAAGTTCAACAGACAAAATGAAACATTTACAAACGTGTGGCATAACAGTATATGATTGTAAAGAGTGCTTTGGGGGCAAATGGCCTGTTCAAAGGGTTTTAAATATTATATATAGCCTATTAAAATTAAATTTAGTGAAGAACTGGTAATCTGCTATGGTTCATGCTATTTTTATTTTAGGGGCTTTTGCCCCTATGAGCCACTAGTATTAGCATAATATGCTCTGTTACCAGCCATGATTCTATTTGTGATTTCCTGTGCAACAGTATTTTTGCTATTCAGCTCTGCCCCAAGGTAAACAAACCTATCCACACCCTTAAAAACGTAGTTCCCTACATCCAAATTTCGGATCCTCCTTCTTACTTCTGCTTCGGACATTTTCATGTAATGTGTCTTTTGCTCATTTATTTCTAGACCCATACAACTAGCCTCCTCTTCAATGGTCTGAAACATTTCTTTTAGATCATCAGGACGTCTGGCAACAAGTGCTATGTCATCAGCATAAGCATGCGCTTGTATCATCCTACGAGTGATGTTCCCTCTTAGGTCTAGTCTTCTCACAGCACTGTGTAAGGCCAAGTTGAACAGCAAAGCTGATAGTGCATCACCCTGCCTGACACCTCTAGAAATCCTGAACGTTTTACTCTGCCTACCACCCACAGCTACTACACTGCAAGTGTGTTCAAGTGTAATTTTTGTGAGCCGCACCAGCTTCCCTGGAAAGCCATGACTCTCAAGAGCATCAAGTAATTTTACCCTGTCTACACTATCAAACGCCTGCTTGAAATCAATGAACAACATGTGCAAATCCACTGCATATTCGTAAGTTTTTTCCATTGTCTGGCGCATGTTAAATATTTGATCAATAGTTCCTCTCCCTGGGCGGAAACCACATTGGTACTCCCCGAGTACGTTTTCTGTGAAGGGACTAAGTCGTAAGACCAAAATAGCGGAAAATATCTTGTATGCTACATCCAACAGCGTGATACCACGATAGTTACTGCATACTTGTTTATCCCCCTTTTTGTATACAGGAGTAATCACTCCATTGTTCCAGTCTCTGGGAAGAAATTCCTGTCTCCATATCAGTAGAATAAGTCTGTGCAAACAGCTCGCCAATTCACGACCTCCATGCTTCCAAAGCTCTGCATTAATTTCATCCTCACCTGGTGCTCTATTGTTTTTTTGCTTCGAAATGCATTTCTTAACTTCTTCCAACGAGGGCTCTTCAATCCAGGGGTCGGCTGTTTGATATTTCGGCTTCCAATCCAGCACTTGGTTCTCCCCGTTGCTGTTTCCATTTAAGAGTTCTGTAAAGTGTTCAGCCCATCTTTCAAGAACGCTGGATGCTTCCTCTATACAATTTCCATCCTTGTCTTTGCAGGCGTTGGCTCGCGGCTGAAAACCTTTAGTCATACATTTAATAGCAGTGTAACATTTCCTTGTTTCATTTTGGTCATCTAAACGCTGAATATCCTCTATCTTGGCCTTGATGTATTGTTTCTTTTTCTTTCTCAATATTCTATTTGCTGTTCTTCGGCTATCTTTGTATTCCTCAGTAATCTGTCTTGTTGGCCGTTGCAACATTCTTTGTCTCTTTTCATTCTTCTGTGCGATTGCATCCACACATTCATTGTCAACCATTCTGCATTCCTTTCTAGTCTTTTTTCACCTATGGTACTTTCTGCAGCTTTGTGTATAACTTCCTTAATGGATTTCCATGCTTCTTCTATATTTCATTGATTGCTTCTTGTGATAAAATATTTTCATGAATAGCCTGTTGGTATTCTCTTTCTCTGACTTTATCTTTAAGCACATCACAATTCCACCTTTTCTTTTTCATTCCAGGGCCATTCTCTACTAAAGAGATTTTCTCCTTCACCACAGCTTTTACTAGGAAGTGATCAGAGTCACAATTAGGTCCCTACAGGCTCTCACATCAGCAATTGAAGTTGCATGTCGCTTGCCCACCAGAACATGATCTATCTGGTTCACATCGTTCCTGCCTGGCATTTTCCATGTACCTTTGTGGATATCTTTGTGTGCAAAGAAGGTACTCATTACTACGAGGCCATGTTCTGCCGCAAACTGGGCCAGAAGTCTACCGTTTCCACTTGTTTCATTATGCAAGGAGTGTGTACCAGCAATTCCCATTAGAAAATCTTCTTTGCCAATTTTGGCCTTAAAATCTCCCACAAGGATACGCATATCGTACTTGGCAATTTTCCTACACGTGTTGCTTAACTGATCATAAAAACTTTCCTTGTCATAATCTCCTGCATCTTCAGTGGGTGCATATGCAGAAATCACTGAAAATATTTCTGAATCTCCCTTTCAACCTGAGTTTGCAAATTCTGTCACTTACTGGTTCAAAAGCTAAAAAACTTTTACGAGTTTTAGCATTTAATAGGAACCCAGTTCCATTTAGTCCAGTTCTCCTTTCTGGGCCACTGTAAAACAGACTATAGGCTTTTTTGTCTATTCTTCCACTTCCCTTCCATCTCACCTCTTGCAAGGCCAAGATGTCTATGTTAAATTTTCCATCTCCAATGCAATTTCCTTCATTTTCCCTGGCATCAGCATCGTTCTTACATTCCAAGTTGCTACTATCAAAATTTGTCTTTTTTCCGTTTCTGAGTCCGTTGAGCATTTCCAAGTTCGTAACCTGCATCCATGTTCATACTATCTTCTCACCCTTATAGATTTGTAGAACTTATTTATTTTTTTATTATTATTGGTAATGCACTTATTGGCATTTGTTATAAGTCACCTTTTGTTACGAATAATATAAAACCTGGTCTAACATTAATAAAACTTCTGATCACAATTGGTCTCTTTCCTTTAATAAAATCCAAGAACGCAAGAAACTTGAGTTTGACTTTTTATAAAAACGATTAAGTGTCAAAACACTTATCGTAGCTACTAGTGCGTATTTACGATAAGTTAATTGTCAAGTGTGTAAGTTTGTAAAGTTGGGTCCTTGATAAATTAAAAATTAGTTGCATACATTTAAATTATTATTAAAATAATATTATAATTATTCAAGGAATATTTATATACAAGGATATAAATAATTATTATAACCCAATTTAATAAGCTAATCTATTTTCAAACCATCGCTTTTACGGGCCACTTTTATCAAAAGCAACACGGACTTTTATTTCAAATGCACAGTCTATAGTTTTTTCTACTATTATTCTATCACTATTTTTGTAGCATGATTATATAATGATACCTCATTTGGCATTATTATACACAAAATAATAGGGACAAAGAAAGAATTCACTCCTCAAAAAGCACACTACTAAAACATTTTATGTAATCTCGTGACATGTATTAAGTGTAAATTACGGAGTCTATAATATATACAATTCAAATAAGAACTGTAAACAATTCTCACATGCTAAAAACTTACAAACATTGCTTAATAACAACTCTTTCTTAGTGAAAATTCAAATATTTGGTTACCCTTGAGATATCTAACAAAATATTCAAACGAAGTGTAACTATTTTATATGAATGTTGATGAAACTGGGAAGAGAAGCAACGGGAGACAGAGCGAGGGAGGGATGTCAAGGTGGTGGTGTTTGGGTGGGGGGGGGGGGGTTATGAGGGAATATGACGGGGATCTGGGTGGATATTACATTGATGTCTGCAAGACGGCTTGGATTGATATGTTTTATGGAAGTATTAAGTCTTCATTTATTCGCCCTTGCAATATACAAACCCAATACAGTAGTACAAATTATTGAAAATTAATTTTAACTACTAAAGATATCATGTACACCCATTATGCATAAAAATGGGTTGAAATGACCATTCTTAAATGAGATTGTTACGTTAAGAGAGTAGGTTTAGCACTAGAGGTGACACTCACAAAACAAAATTTAACATGTGTATGCTGTAAATATAATGTGTGCTAACAAAATACAAAGAATTGTGGACGATAATCACCAAGGTTGTATTTGTACTTTTATTGTCTCTGTTGTTAACTCTATAACTAATATAACAACTTATATCTGCTAATATCACATATCAACATAAGATTCACTAACGTTTGTAAAATTTCAATAGAATTGTCTAGTAACTCTATCCAAATTGTTGTTCAGAGTTGTAAATTTGTAACTGCACCAATAGAAATTTGCCGTGCAATTTCCCTGTCCTGTCCCCAGTGAGTGCCTAACTGGAATTAATTATCAGCTGACCCATATTTCAGGCGCCCTCCCATTGTCGAGGCGACAACAGGATTCCGGTCCACGGCCTCTGCGATATTGGACGGCATCTATACACACCATTTGCATCCTTCTAAGTAGATTAAGACACTTTCAAAAAGAACAATTAAATAAGTATGAAATATTGTCGTTCTGTTAATTTAAGCGACTAAGCAGTTAATTTTTCATTGTGTAATTATTCTCATTTCGATATAAACTTATCACCATATGGACCGTTATGTAGTCTTTTCAATCATATTAAAATATCAAAATTGATCCTGACATCAACTACATTATTTCGCAGTGTTAATGAAAAGCGGCGAATTAAAATTTGCGCCCACCAGGAGCAGTGGACCCGCTAGTCAGGCCTATGTGGACTACAGAATGTGGCTTATATTAGGTGAGGTTGACACGTCCTTTCTAATAACAGGCATTATTAAGCTGTAACGTCTGTCGCCAAAATCAATCCAAATTACACTCGAGATCCGTCTTATCTACTGGTGTGTCACACCAGAAGCTGTAAGTGTTATCGGTGATAGTCACGCTTATCCATGTAAAAGATTAGGGATCGCCAGTCTATGGTGGCTGGGCAGCACTGGTTGCTCGGGCGGGGCCCAACCGGCCCGTAAAACACTGCTGTGTGCGTGCGAGCGTGTGTGCAAGCTATCTCCATACCCCAGGTAAACCCAGGTTGACGCCGAAACTGCGATCCTCGCCCGGAGGCCACCCCATCAATGGACCATGAACATTTCCTAGAACTTACGTGGAAGGATAAACATTTGGCAAAATACGACTACTATGGCTTTTGGCCATATTTGAACTAGATTTTGGGAGCATTTCTTCAACCCACAAACATTTAGTGACAGTCAGTAGATCAACTTGTTTCAGACTCAGCAGATTAAAATTAGCAAGTAGGAACAACTGTAGAGAGCATGTTTTTCGGCTCTTTGGAACTTTAAAAATCGATTATAATTATTATTGTATAATAAAATATTTATGTTAAAATTGTTAAAAATTATTTTAAAATCTATCTATACATATTTAATACGCAACATGTTTTTTTTTTTTTTTTTTTTTTTTTTGTACAAGGAATTCCTCCTACAGTTTTTGACAGATTTTAATGATTTTGGTGCCATTGGATAGAGCTAGGTGTAGTTTGTTTCTAAAGTAAATTGGTAAATATCCAATCGAAAGGAAGGGCTCTGCAAGCCCTTAAAATTGATAATTTCCCCACTTGATTAACATTGCTATGGAAATTTATTGATTCACAAGTTTAACAGCTGTGACAGAATAAACACAGAAGCTCATCGAAAGCTTCTATCAATTTGTACTTAATAGGTTATGTTACCATGGACGATACACTGGTTAACGAAGTGGTTTAACATTAAGCAAAAATGGGGCAAAATTGTGAGTGTTAAAAAAAAAATTAAATGGTGGGAGTGATATCAAATCAAACGTCTTGGTTCCAGCGACTTGGAAAAAATAACGGAGTGTCCAAAATGTAACAAAGAAATTAGATATAACGTTAAACGTCCTACATAGTATTAATAGTCTAGTCATATTATGGTTCAACCAGAAAATAATTGCAAACTAACATATTTTGACCGATTCGTATGTAAAATTACCTGAGAAAAACGATGGTGGAAAGTATACTACTCTCCGACCGACGCCGACTGTTATGGCTAATTTTTCAAAATGGCGGCTGTAGTTTTTAAAGTTTTTTCTGCATATCTTTTGAACGATTAAAGACTACTAAAGTTTTTAAGTTAGTACACTTTAGAAAATAAAATTTTGCACATTTTGATATATAATATGTATTGGTTGTTATATTTAATAAGGGTGATTTTGCACCATAGCTGCATTTGATCTTCTGCCATTCCCCATGTGTATTTACAATAATTACATCCTCCTACTCCAGTGCGGAGTCGATTGAGTAAAGTCCACTGATTCCGAGGAAGATCCATACCTCCTACTGCTATGGTCGGGGCCAGCAATCAGAAAGCAATTCCGACCTTGGAAAGATTCCCAGGAGGCAGTCCAGTCGGTATGGATGGAAAAGTTTATAGTCCGTCAACTGGGATGCTGTTCGCAGTGGTGGTTTTCGGGACCTCAATCGGATAATAGGCCCTAATACATAATAATAAATTTTAAGATTAATGTGATTTTGATTTCAGTTCTCAACTCGTCGTTCAACTAGTTTTTGCTTTTTTTGTGAAGTCTTTTGTTGCTTTCTCTTTTAAATTACGTGTAGTTGATATACTCGTAATTTATGTTTCGTTAGAAGATAATCTCTAATATCGTCTTAACACTGTTTCTATCCATCACCTGCCTATTTATTTAATGACAAATTTTGTTTTGTATAGATTAAGAATAATTTTGGTTTTGGAAAGATGTAGAATCGCGCCAATATAAATTAAAAGTCACAAATAAGTTTATTTACTAAAACAATTTTGAAGTTTTAGTTTTTTCTATACCCAAGTTTTGACAAATTACTTTTTAAATAGGGCCTATATGACGATGCTTTGGTGAAGTAGTACCAATAAAAACCTCTTTTATATAAATTCTGTTTATTCTCAATTTAAATTATCGCCAATTATACTGCTGAGTAGAATTCAATTGCTTGTGGGAGAGGAGGGAGAGGAGGGATGCAATCCAATGGAGGTGTCGACTATGGGAGGGACCCCTGAACGATGCTGTGTCGATGCTCTCGTAGTGTTCTCTAGAAGGGGCCCCCAATCGATGCTGTGTCGGTGCTCTCGTAGTGTTGACTCTGGAAGGGGCCCCCAATCGATGCTGTGTCGGTGCTCTCGTAGTGTTGACTCTGGAAGGGGCCCCCAATCGATGCTGTGTCGGTGCTCTCGTAGTGTTGACTCTGGAAGGGGCCCCCAATCGATGCTGTGTCGGTGCTCTCGTAGTGTTGACTCTGGAAGGGGCCCCCAATCGATGCTGTGTAGGTGCTCTCGTAGTGTTGACTCTGGAAGGGGCCCCCAATCGATGCTGTGTCGGTGCTCTCGTAGTGTTGACTCAGGGAGGGGCCCCTGAACGATGCTGTGTCGGTGCTCTCGTAGTGTTGACTCTGGGAGGGGCCCCTGAACGACGCTGTGACGGTGCTCTCGTAGTGTTGACTCTGAAAGGGGCTCTTAAAGACCACATTGTTCGTGTAATGTATTTAATGAGTTTGAACAAAAATTTAGTGGAGGTACAAATTTTGACAAATTGAATTTTACTTACGGTTCTAAAGTAACTGGTTAATTTTTAGTAAAATCTCCATAGAAACCAACGTTTCTTTAAATTTATTGTTTACTTCAAATCTAAGATAAATGATAGAATTGTTGATATTAAGTGCTTTCAAACGTTTCGATATACAGAATATACCCCTGGCACCACATAGGTTGTTTCTATCCTCAATCATTGAAAATTCGGTATTCTTGATTGCAATGGATTTTTCTGTGGGCTGAGAGTAAGCATTTACGAGTGTACTCTTGGCAATAACTTAAATCTTTCTTCACTTTCTTCTATTATTTGTTATTTTTTATTCCTTTTTAGCAGCTGAGAATGAGGAAAACCGGAAGTTTGCTATCCTTTAATTTAACATTTTCTTACAAATACATTTTTCAACTTGAAATCAAACTATATTTAATTTTAAAAACTAACTAAATAACTGTTAAGACGTAATACAACTTATCAATTTCAACTAAAACTATTAAAATAATAACCCAAAAATTTTTTCAAATTATGAAGTATGAACTTATTTTTAAATACATCACCTAATGGAATAATTTAAAAGCAAAACCAAAACCTTTTTAACATTTTCTTCACTCTTTTTGTATCATGAGATAAGCTATTTATAGAAAACATGTTTTTCATGTTTGGGGAAATTATCGAAACACCATATCTTGCTTTTCCTACTAACATATTGCTACGATTTGATATGTACTTGGTAGTATCAACGTAAGCCTGCGTTCACATGATACGACTTTTCGCCGTGCGCCATGGACGGTGCGGCACGGCACCGTGTGTTCCTGGGCCTCAGCCGTGGACATGCGGTTCGCGCCGGCACCGTGTCGGCCGCATCGTTAAAACAGTTTTAACTTTAATCTCTTATCGTAGTAAATGCAGCATTAAATAAAGACTGCAAAATATTAATACCTAAATGAGTTACCACGATTTAGGAGGAGAGTTTACAAATGCACCAATTGTTATGGAATAATTTATTTAGTTTTAATTATTTAAGGTGTTTACCTCAATTTTTAAGACTGTTTTTAAGAGGGGGTGAAAGGGCTCCTCTCAGAAAGTCATGCAGTGCTTCGCCTGCTCCCATTTAACGTCCCCATATTTAACGTCCCATTGCTTCCCATATTTAACGTCCGATACAAGTGAGAGAAGATTAAAATAAAATAAAAAAATAAAGATTTGCTCGGCTATTTGATTTGCTTTTGGAGTTTCTTATATTTTGAATCCATATTATAACTGTTCAAAATTTAACAACTTTAGACTCTCGTAGCTTAATATGGATTCCAAATATAAAAAAGTCCAAAAGTGAATCAAACAGCCCAAGTCTTATCTTATATTTAAAACCTCTCTCACTTTTAACAGACTTAAAATAATGGCGCAAAATGGGATCAGGAGAAGCATTTAGGTTGTTGGCTTTGACGAAGTGAGTGTATTTAACTTTTTGTAGAAATCTTACCTATATAATCTGTATTTGTTTCAGGTAATATGCTTTCTTCGGAGAATGGATACTTCTGTAAGTAATAAAAAATATGAAAGTTTGGTTATCAATTAGAAACCCATTTCTTTATATATCTTTACCCAAATAATGTCATTGCACTTAACTTCTTTAACAATTGATTTCCAGAGTCTGGGTTCACATTCATATTGTTAAAAACAAGAGGTAACATTTAGAACGTTATAAATAATTTTAATTAAATGTCAGTTGTTGAGCTGATGAAGGATTGCGGAGCATCAACGTGGCCGCCAGCATCCAGGTACGAGGAGTGAGGAGTGAGGTGCCGTAATGGCCCTCTGGGAGAGCAACATCTGCTCTGATTTATGATTTCCTTAACCAAAGTTTATCTGCCCCTCGAATTAGAACCTGTCACTAAGAAAAATGTATATAAATGTAACCATACCGCCGCACTTACGATTCGGTTTGTCAGACTTACAATAATGTTATATTAGAAATGTAAATTTATTTTTGTCAGAAATAACAAACGTAACTGCATACAAATATTGTTAGATTTCAAATAAATGTGTTTCAAATTCATACCAATACGCAATAAACAACATTGCCTTAACGGATTATAATGAGTTATAATGAGACAAAAGTTAAAACAGTGGTTACGTATGCTTTGTTGTTCTTTTTTTCTAATAATAGTTACCATTTGTGAGAAATATTGGTTTGTAATATGGGTTTTAAGTATTTTGTATTTCATTTCGTATAACAGTATTAAATACATCAGCATAGGCCTACTAATTTTTAAGCCATTAAAATATGTAAATTTTAACACAAGTTGTTATTACAATGTTATTAACATTTTCAAAGGAAAATCTACAATTATTGACTCCAAAACTGCAAACGAGAACGTTTTATATTAAAATAAATATACTAAATTACTGCCCGTAAATTTGTGGAGAGTTAAAAGTATTCATTAAGCGAACCTTTCCAACTAAACCATTTTACCCTATTATTAACTATTCTAAGTAAATGTAAAATCGAATTAAAAACCAATTTAATTGCTGCTCAAAGAGAGTTTTCCAATATATATTGAAGTATGAATAGAACTTAGGCAATATGGACCAAATCCGCTATCCCCCTACCCCGATCCGACTCTGCTCCCCCCACCCTAGCCACACCATCGCCCCTCCCCCTCCACCACCCACCCCCTTCGAATCGATATCCATTAGAGCTCTCCTATGCTAACAATGACACAGACGTTTAAATATGATGGTTATGACATAACTCAATTTATGAGGATAAGCGGTAATGTACAAGCTGGAAATGTATTTGAGGGCTCGATTAAAATTACTTATTAGTATGTTCTAATGGTGTATTTTTATTAATTTGTAAATAGACAATGAACTTTTTTGGAAATTTCAATTGTAAGAAATATTATTTTTAGTATTATACTTTTTTATTAAAGTTCCTTATTACAAAATAAACTGGCCTGACTTTAACAAAGTTAAAACAAATAATTAGTCGTAACACCATATTAAAGAAAACTTTTTTTTAACATAAACAAAACCTTGCCTCAAAAAATATCTTAAAAGTTAAATTTGGTTAATGTTAAAGTTTCAATATTACCATTTTATTTAAATTTACTTGTATGTTTTTCTTTAGTCAGGACTACATGGTATTACTATACATAATTTTTTATTTTTATATTCCTTTAGTTTTTAATTTTGTTTAACACCTTCTTTCCCATACTGATGTAAAATATAATGAATTGTTGTGTGAAGATTGTATATGCCCTAATAGCTAACATGTATACATACAAATTATTATATTATAGGGCTACTAATATAGAAAATAAAGAGATCATAAACGTAAACGACGTTAAAATTTTTGCGTTCTACCAGGTTAAATCAAATACCATCTACAAGTAAAATTTAAATATATGTAATTCTAAAAACAACTCCGTAAATTTATTTTAAAATCTGTGCAGCTAAATTTAATTTATACCGACATGTTCATTATGTGTTAAGATGGCTTGATTTGAATCTGAGATTGTGTTTTCGGATTAAGTGGTGGAGAGGAAGCGGAGTGCAGTATTTTGGTCGGGTCCACCACACCCATGTATAATTCTGTGGGTCACCAGATGCTACATTAATTAATTACACACTCTGTAGTCCTGAGAACACATGACCTTACCATTAGTTGGCTTATGGAACTATCAATAAAATTGTTTTGAAATACTCTCATATTAACCATACATTATTTATCTTCCAATCAGGAAATAATTGTTATTATTTTCTTGATATTTTTATTGTTCAAGTGCTTAATTTTATGTATAGTCACAAATTTAACAAACGTGCAAAGATTCATTTAGTTTTGAAACCATTTTATATGAAAATTTCTTTTAAGTTATTAAATTATCTTATAATTATATTTCAGCTGGGATTTCCTTAGAACTTGCTTTCGTGAAATATTTCGTGTTTGATTGTGTTTTCATAACTCTTTTACTTTAATTCATATACATTTTTAGTTTACGACTGTCAAGCAGTTGAATATAGATACGCCTTAAAAACTCAGTAAACAATCGATTATCTATTTCATAAATTAAAAATGATTTCATATTTGAAAAATATCAGAAAAGAAAAATTACATTCAAGGATCTTTCTATCGTTTACAATCAGTAGCATCATCACAAGGACATCTAGTAGACGTTAAAATCTTTCAAATAACCCATGATTGGTTGCATATCACAGGCGGCTTCCAGTACCCTCTGTATAAAAACCATGAAATACATACAGGTGTTAATTATGGTTATCCTGTTAATTTATAATAAGCTAGTACGCATCCCATAAAAATTATTTCCAAATCGGTTCGCCGGTGATCTATTCGTGGCGGGAGGTTCCAGACGACAGCGATAGACGGGCATTATTCATCTGTCTGCTTTCTCTCTCGGCATCAACGGAACCGACGGAGATGCCTGAGGAAACAATGACAGTATAAACTAGAACTGTTTTAGGGTGCAATATTTTGACGAAAAACTATTCAATGTCCTTTTCTATTACGTTATAAAAAGTACAGACTTAATTTTGTTATTTTTTTTTATTTTCTATGAAATATTTGTAGCAATGATGAACTTAATTTAGAATGTCAATTATCAATTCGACGTAGTTAGTTGATAGTGTTTAGAATTGTAGTTCATTCCCTCCTACCTCACCCCTAAGCTGAGCTCGTTTGTTTCGTGAATTAATTCGTTCACTTCTGTTACTCGCCCCCAGGATGAGCACCGTTTGGTTCTCATACCCGCTTCCAGTTAGTTATAGTAAAATATAAATTAAAAAACTGTAATAAAGCTGTTTTTTTTCTACTATTAATCGTCCAACGAAACCTGTGTCCATGAGAATGGCATGAAAACTTGGAAAACAAGTGGGTCGGAACCCTTGGGACTAAACAAAATAAGCTGTTAACAATCTTTTAATATTTTAATTTTTATATTTTCTAAATTTTGGTTAATTTGACAACTAGTTTTTATGTGAAGGCGTAACAAATAAACGGACATACTTTTCCGATTTGTATATCAGTAGAATACACTTCCCAAATCTATGTATTCTATAAAACCTCACAATGGCTATGTTTAGATTCTTAATTTATTTACTATTTTATATTCAGTTTTAACAAGTGACTTCTTAAGTGTTTCAGTGTTTCACAATCTCAATACACTTCTATATGTGCTCCTTTGGTTACTTGTAAATCTTCTAGGCGACTTTTTTATTATTATTTTTTTTTTAGAACAACTTTTTTTTTCAATTTTAATTAAAATTTCCTGGGTAATGGACAATACTGCATTTATTATTCTTTCTTATAGAGTTTCTGAAATCGGAACTGCGGAAGAATAATGATTGTCAGGGAAATCCTAGCAGCTGAACTGAAAAAACAAAACCTAGAAGTGTATGAAGAGGTATTTTGTATATCAGACACTGGAAGTACTAGGAGAATTGACATATTGGCTATCAACCGTAAGAAGAACGAAGGGTGGATTATAGATCCCACGATAAGATTTGAAGACTCTATAAATCAGCCTGAAGAAGTCAATAAAGAAAAAAAGGAAATCTATGAACCAACCATCCCGTTCCTCAAATCAAAATATGAAATTGAAAATTTAAGTGTGATTGGCCTTATGTTTGGAGCACGAGGAACTTTAACCTCAAACTATGTGCAATTTAGAAAACAATTCAAAATTCCAAAATCAACAGACAAAATTTTAGTTATTACGATTCTGAAAAATTCCGTCTATATCTTAAGAAATCATTTGTATAACAAAAATACTTTGTAAATTATGAAATAAAGTAAAAGAAGCTATAGACCATACATGTAATGGTCAAATAATTAATTATAACAAAATTTTATATTCAACAACATTACCAAATTTATCTGTATTACACTGTGTCATTTGGCAAACCATTACATATGTATGGTCAGTTAACAGTTTCTGTTTTTAATAATAATAAAATCTTTGACAAATAAAACCTCTACACAACGAAATCTTGAGAGGTTAACTCTTAATTGTCTTAAACAAGGTGGAATCAGGCCATCACGATTTGTTTTTGTGGTAAAATGAATACATTGAAATTAAACTGCATTACTGTCAAGAAGCTGAATTTAAGTATTAAAAAAATATGAGGAAAAACTACATTAAACTACTTTAAAAACAATAAATGTAAATGCGTGTGGATATAATGGTGTACATACAACAAATCTATGAAGTAAGGGCAAGACTTTGTAAACATCCGGTATGATAGTAATCCCCATTCAATTACAAAAGATAAATTATGTTATATTACCGTCAGTTAACATATTTCACAGAGAATACGAACTTAAGAAATCTAAAACATAGATAGGTTGTAAGGTATATATGACGAAAATAACAAACATTTGTTTTGTCATATCTGCCCCCTTCCTCAACAGTATCGCGGGACAACAGTATCGCGGGAGCGTGTATTGTGCCAGGATTGTCTAGTGGTGCGCTGCTTGGCGGCGCGGTGGGCTCAACAGTATCGCGGGAGCGTGTATTGTTCCAGGATTGTCTAGTAGTGCGCTGCTTGGCGGCGCGGCGGGCTCAACAGTATCGCGGGAGCGTGTATTGTGCCAGGATTGTCTAGTAGTGCGCTGCTTGGCGGCGCGGCGGGCTCAACAGTATCGCGGGAGCGTGTATTGTGCCAGGATTGCCTAGTAGTGCGCTGCTTGGCGGCGCGGTGGGCTCAACAGTATCGCGGGAGCGTGTATTGTGCCAGGATTGTCTAGTAGTGCGCTGCTTGGCGGCGCGGCGAGCTCAACAGTATCGCGGGAGCGTGTATTGTGCCAGGATTGTCTAGTAGTGCGCTGCTTGGCGGCGCGGCGGGCTCAACAGTATCGCGGGAGCGTGTATTGTGCCAGGATTGTCTAGTAGTGCGCTGCTTGGCGGCGCGGCGGGCTCAACAGTATCGCGGGAGCGTGTATTGTGCCAGGATTGTCTAGTAGTGCGCTGCTTGGCGGCGCGGCGGGCTCAACAGTATCGCGGGAGCGTGTATTGTGCCAGGATTGTCTAGTAGTGCGCTGCTTGGCGGCGCGGCAGGCTCAACAGTATCGCGGGAGCGTGTATTGTGCCAGGATTGTCTAGTAGTGCGCTGCTTGGCGGCGCGGCGGGCTCAACAGTATCGCGGGAGCGTGTATTGTGCCAGGATTGCCTAGTAGTGCGCTGCTTGGCGGCGCGGCGGGCTCAACAGTATCGCGGGAGCGTGTATTGTGCCAGGATTGTCTAGTAGTGCGCTGCTTGGCGGCGCGGCGGGCTCAACAGTATCGCGGGAGCGTGTATTGTGCCAGGATTGTCTAGTAGTGCGCTGCTTGGCGGCGCGGCGGGCTCAACAGTATCGCGGGAGCGTGTATTGTGCCAGGATTGTCTAGTAGTGCGCTGCTTGGCGGCGCGGCGGGCTCAACAGTATCGCGGGAGCGTGTATTGTGCCAGGATTGTCTAGTAGTGCGCTGCTTGGTGGCGCGGCAGGCTTAACAGTATCGCGGGAGCGTGTATTGTGCCAGGATTGTCTAGTAGTGAGCTGCTCGGTGGCGCGGCGGGCTCAACAGTATCGCGGGAGCGTGTATTGTTCCAGGATTGTCTAGTAGTGCGCTGCTTGGCGGCGCGGCGGGCTCAACAGTATCGCGGGAGCGTGTATTGTGCCAGGATTGTCTAGTAGTGCGCTGCTTGGCGGCGCTGCGGGCTCAACAGTATCGCGGGAGCGTGTATTGTGCCAGGATTGTCTAGTAGTGCGCTGCTTGGCGGCGCGGCAGGCTTAACAGTATCGCGGGAGCGTGTATTGTGCCAGGATTGTCTAGTAGTGAGCTGCTCGGTGGCGCGGCGGGCTCAACAGTATCGCGGGAGCGTGTATTGTTCCAGGATTGTCTAATAGTGCGCTGCTTGGTGGCGCGGCGGGCTCAACAGTATCGCGGGAGCGTGTATTGTGCCAGGATTGTCTAGAGCGGAATTCGCCCGCGACGGACGCCCCTCCCTCCTCAACCACCTATTGTTCCCAGGATGTTCTTATAATTAAATTCAAATTGATTGCGACCATGGCTTACTTTGGCGATTGACTTGGCCAAAACAGGACCAGATAAGGATTATAATTTCATAAAATGTTACGCATTGATCCTTATGCCTTAAATTGGTCAATTCAAACTATCTTATATATACATTAATAATCATGATTATTTTCTACCTTTTTTCATAGTTTGTATGCTTCGTAGGAGAAATCGGCAGATAGTTTTCAAGAGGTGGCGTCCTGTACATGAGCAGAAACCTTTGTAATTTGTATTTACCTCGAGAGCTACGCCTTACAGGCTATTAAGGTTTCAGTGTTAATCTTATGGAAGAAATATAACTGATTAAAGGGCCACCGAGAGCATTTTTGTGAGGCTCAATCCCACCCCTCATTAAATCCAACGAGGTTGATTACGAAAAATGTTTAAACTATTAATTACGCAACAGTGAAACATACAATATATCAACTATTAACTTTAATATCGATTAGGTTATTAAAAGATGCCAACTTTGATGAATCTCTTATTTAATGATTAATGTTTTACTTTCCTTTTCATACCTGTTGGTTTGTCTGAGATTTTCATCTGTTTTAAGATACTGGTTTATCAACTCATGTCTCAATGTAGGCAAAAAATATGTAATTGATAAAAATCCGATTCAATTCCGAAAATAATATTATACTTGAACATTAGAAAAAGAAAACTATAAAATACACTTGTTTGCTATGAATATTTTTATTTGTATAATTTTCCTTCTGTGAAAGAAATGAGAGCAAAGGTGAGAGTGGAGGAGATAGACGGTACCTTTGGTGATGTTATGCAACGACCCCACACAAACTTGATACAACGGTAAATAAATCACCCGGCTAACTCCGGTTTCTTGTCCCTATGAAGAATTCAGAATGACAAACATTGTTGTCCAACGAACTTCTTTTCGTATTTTAGGGTTGCAATGAGTCAGTCTACTGCATATTTCGTCCAGAAAGTTTTAAACAAAATATATTCAAGACATAGTTTCGCCAGGATAAATAAATTTAATGTATTCTATTAAACTAGGAACATTTCAGTATATAAGAGTGTACCTATCAATTTAAACAATTAAAGCTAACTATATCCCGACCAACAGTATTGTGCGAAATTCTCTGGCCTCTTATAGAGTCTTTCTTAAGATTTTATATTGATAAGTCAATAGAGTACCACAATAATTATTGTTTACCCTTTCTACAGATCTTACCTCTTGATTTTGTAAAATTAACACCTCTTGGCAAGCTCTATTTAACATTTTGTTTCCCAAGGCTAACCTTGATACGAAAATGCCCGGTCCTTCATGAAAGTTATGCCGGCTTTGAGTATGGACTATAAAGTAACGCAATGACGTAGTTAGTATTCAGGTCCAGACACATTTTATTTCCTTTATAAAAGGGAGTCTTTCTACTTTTAAAAGTCCTTATGAACGAATGTCGGTTTTTCTCTTCTTGAAGCAAATATCCCCAATATAGAGGCACATGCAATATATAGGCGATTTAAAAGAAAAATGCCCCCGCTTCACACAAGTTATACCAGATTAGAATACTGGACTGTAAAGTAACGCAAAAACTTAGTTAGTATTTATCTATAAACAAATTATTTAATTTCCTTTATTTAAAAGCCTGATTTTCTCTTTTAAACATATTATACTTAAAGGACGAAAGCCTGATAATTTCTTCTTGAAGAAAATTTTTCCAATATAGGCCTTATAATAAAAAATGTATATCCCCATATAAAACACATGTTTGAATTCCAAATAGAAAATAATATAGAGTATAATAGGCAAGCGTGATCCCTTTCCTCTTTTTTCTCAGTTTATGTGCATCGTACGAAAAATTTTCTGTACCGTAAGAAAGATTAGTATGACCAGAAATCCGTTATAATTGACATCCACCCGCAGGGCTAAGCCCTACAGGCTTTTTAAGTGTCAATGTTAATCTTATGGAAGAAGTTGGATTGAATAATCAGACGGAACTGTCGTATTAAAAGTAAACGAGTATTTGATACTGGCTTTGCTTCGGCAGTGTTCGGGGACGCTCATGACTAGTCGGCTCCACTGACAAATTGTCAGTTGATCATATGAGGGAATTAACTAATTAATCATGACTCCATGTCAATCATCTAAAAAAAAAAAATTCAATCATTTTAGTAGAAACCTTATTGTGTTATCTTTATTCATTCAAAATTTCGGCTATTTTGTGGTAAAAAATTAATATTATCTAGCGATATGCAGCATTTTGTTTATAAAAAATTGCTTCCTGTTGAAAATGTTTCCCCACATTTTGAGTAGAAGACGTGTAATGAGAATTGTGTTTAAAGGTAAGCAGGAAGGATGTGCCACTGTCATCAGTAGTTAATTAAACAGAATTCCTCCATAGCCTAAAACATTCCCATTAAACTCTCTCTTTCCACCTTCTGAGAAATCCTCTTCTCAATAGTTCAGATCGATTAACAAACGTCGAGTTTCTTATAGCTATCATTAACCTAAAGTTAATTATACTAAAATTAAACTTAACTCATTGTAAACTAATATTAATTTATTAAAATTGTTAGATTTAATACAATAACAATACTACAAATCACATTTGTTAACAATCACCGTTTGTTATTCATTCAGATCTTGCCGTACTTTTTTTCTTCTTGTTGTCTGTCTTGTTAGCAATGACTGGCTTGTTGCAAAAGTAAAAAATATTTAATTTATTTTAATCAGGTGATAGAGGTTATTAAAAATAATTGGACCTGTAACTGTTTATTGAAAAATAGTTGCAATATTTATTTATAGTAATAAAAAAAAACATTTAAAATTTTGGTTTTTGAGGCTATCAGAATTTATTGAGTTAACGATCGAATTAATTTGGTATCTAACTGTGAGCTACATAATACCTCATCAACCTCATACATAATACCTCATCGAGTTATATTGTAACTCGATTCTCCTTTGGCTTAATTACAAGAAACGCTGTCGGTTAGTCTATACAGCACCTCACCTCTGCAACGCTCACTGCAGTCGGCCGCGACGTGACCTGCACAATAATGGACCAATCTGAATGGCTAATCAGGAGTAAAACCACACCAAGGATAGCAGTGAATCGCTAAAAGAATATACTTTGGTGTAGCTTTATAAAATGGTGCTGTTCATTATAGTAAAAAATAATCAATTTATCTAGTATCTATACAGTACTTTAATTTATTCTAGGCACTCACTTTTTTGTTTTTCCACGCTATTTTCATTTTTATAGGTGCTTATTAATATTTAAAGTCACCCTTGTGTGTTCTAAATCTGTTTAAAACCAAATATTCTGAACGGAAAATGCATTGTTTGAAACAAACGTACAGGATGATTGAGTCAGCGGCGCGGCGCTTGTGTTGGCCCCGGGCTGATTGTTGTCAATGGGTACTGATGGTAATCACGTGACTACACACTGATTTGTGACCTCGTGTTTGTAATCTAGAGACTCAGCAAACTTAAGCAGATTGTTAATTTGTCATAAAAAGTAGACTTGGCAGTAAGTTTAAAAAAAAGCAGTAACGTATTTCGTTTTTTTATATGAGTTGAACATTTAATTTAAGTTTGATTCATTTTTAATAACTCAAAAGTTAGTCTGAAGTATCATTGATAGTGACGATACATCCTTCGTAGGTTTGTTATTTCTTTCTTATTTTGCCACAAGATTTTGAGTAGTAAATTAGCTTGTTTCAAGTGGTGGATTAATAGCAGCAGAGACACACAGAACACCTAAACCAAAACCAACGAAAAAGGTAGGAATTGATTCGCCCCACTTGTAGCCAAGTCAGCTTTTTGATGCTGCGCCCTCTTCTTCAAAACTTCACTGAGTCTATAAACATCCGTCAATATGAGGGTTGGGCCCTGTGGCGTACTGGTTAACTGGTCCACTTCTAAGCTCCATTAGATCATTTCTTTTTGAATGCTCCATGTTGGTAGGATACTCAACTGCCTTGTCAGAGTCGATTGAAGTTACCCCACCTTTTTACCTCAAACCGTGCGACATATAGGGCCTACAAAATTATGAGCTTGTCGTCGATGTGTTTCTTTTCTAATTTTTACATAACCCCACACCACTCCGTCCAATGCCAAACGTTTTGGAACTTAAAACCGTTTCCTTCAATCACTGGCGTATTTATTTGTATCAACAAATTATAATCATCCAATTCTCACTGTCAGTCATATTATAACACGTTTGTCTGTCAGTCAGCGTTAAAACATCTTTAAGCCGAATTTTTAACACTCCCAAACTTCCAATATCGTCGCCTTTGACTGGCGGTACTAAAACGAATACCAACCATGTTTTTTCTCTATATAAAAACGCGACTGTATATGCCCACCTTGCTAACAAAAGTACAGGACGATTATTGTGATATAAATCGCGACGATTCATGTAAAAGATGGTTTCAAGCCTCATGAGTTTATATGACTATAACACTATTTTGAGACAGGGACCTCACATAGTGGGTATTTTAACCTGAATATGAATGAGAGATGAGTGTAGGATGATTGTGGCGTGATCTTGTAGTCTTGTTACTGAAGACCGACATTCTCCTTAGACAGGACTGTTAATTAAAAGCCGAACAGCCAATGGTATATAGGGACCTACACAATGGTCCCTACATAATGGTACGTGGGATCCGATCCACAATTTCGACCTCATATATACGAATTAGTCTAATTATGAGGATGGTCTTTATGGATGAACTAGTATTCACTGGTGCGAACGTTAATCCCCACTAGAGAATATCGCATCCACAAGCCATCACTTATAACTATCCACAATTCGTGACCAATAGCTGGATTACAGGACGACGCCACCGTCCCAGTCTGAGATGACTAAATTCCATGACTTAGGCCGGTTCCTACGTGGGCGACAGATGCAACGCGACGAGAGCGACGAAATTTCAAACAAATGTATAAGCATTGGAGCGTTCTTAGTGGGCGACAGGAGCGACAACAATTTACAATGTATAACGTTATGGCGATGCAAGCTTGTCGCTGGTGTCGCTCCAGTCGCTCTCGTCGCGTCGCGTCTGTCGCCCACGTAGGAACCGGCCTAAGACCCATTACCACAATATTACACCTAAACCTGAAAATGTGAAAATACCGAGAGCTTGTATTCCGAACAACAATCTATTAATGTTGTACTGTCTAAGATGTCGGATATTGTGTATGGTATAAAGGAGATTAAAACTGAAGTTAAACATCTAATAAATGTAACATCCAAATTGGATCCAATTGAACTGTCGTCCATCTTCACTAAAATTCATGATTTTGTGATATTTCCACTCTCGAGGAGTGTTCAGTTTGATTTGTATTCGCATTCAAGACTACCAATGGTTTTTATTGACCTAATCTATTGGCGAAAATTGACTTTCATCTTCCTCAGTTATTGACCAACAGTTATTCAGTATAACTAGTTTTTCGACAGATTACATCCAGCACGGCGCAGTACCTCGCCTTATGAGAACAGGAAATAGCATTTGCAGCCAAGTCAAGTTTTCTGGACGCAGCGTCCTCCCCTTTAAAAACGAGACGAAAACTTTACGGAATGAAAACATCCGCTAATAAGAGAGTTCTACATTTCAAGATATTCTGTATGCCATATTAATCATTGTTGCATTTGCATATTTATATATCTATTTTTGTTATTATCTTTAAATAAAAAAATAAAAAATGAAAACACATCTTTATCACTAGTAATGTTATTGTAATGATTTGTTTATGTTTGTATGAAAGGTATAAATTCGTTTACCTCAGTTCATTTCATTTTTTTGTTTCCATGTAGTTAATTTATTATTCCATTATTTAACATGATAGTATTTGTTTGTTGAACATGAAATATTCTGTTGCCATCACCTAAAGACTCTATCTGTTAATTCATTCTAAAAGTCTGTCTAAAAGTCATCATGAACTGCTCCGTTGTTTCATGTCACAACCTTGTGCAACCAAACTTGTGAACAACTGAAAAAGTTAGATTTAATCTACTAAATATCTATTTTGTCAAAATTGATATTATTTTACATTACACCATTATTATTAAGTTTTATAAGAAAAATTTTGATAAATGATTTTTGCCATGAAAATTCTAAAATTACTAAATACATCACTAATTTATGTTGTTGATTTCACCTATATAAAATATATTAATAATTCTTAGCAAATAAATATCTATAAAACCCAGTAGCTTTCGCTTCCACCCAAACTTAACAACCCCCTCCCACCACCATTACCGGGGAGGTTGTTCAGCCCCCTCCCATTCTTGCGACACCTACACAATGTGGGTGATCGATTTACTAACGTTGACTTTGCTAATAGCTTTGTACATCCATTCTGCAATCCTACCTCCACTCTTTCTCAAAACGGAAGAGAAAGTGGAATTAATTCATAGTTGTATTTAACCTTTTTTAGAAACAAAAGCGTAGGTCTAGATTTATTTATCAAACTAAACAGTTGTAAATAGTTATAAGGAAAGCCAAACTATCTATATCGAAAAAAGATACAGTAAAACCTCTTAGTATGTTTATATTTTAATATTAGGCCCATGATTCCAAAGTGTTTAATTATAGCCGAAGAATACATATTTTTTATAGATTCGAGCTTCGAGCTTTAATATATACTAGGGCTATATTACTGGTCGAAATTCGACTAAAAACTCATTTAATCTTGAGTATATTAAATTTTAAATGTTCATAATTGTAACATCTGTTCTTATCTATTTGCTAGCATTTGTTATCAGCTGTCTAAAGTAGCGGCCACGAAATCAGGCGGGTGACTGAAAACGCGATGTTGTCACATTGAACCAAAAGATGAAAGAGATTATCGAAAATTGCGTATGTTGATGCATAAACTGGCAACACTGAGCATCCAGCGTTGCCTAGACCATATGTTGAATGTGCATTCTATAAATATGATCAAAACAAGTATCATCTAATAAAACAGATAAAAATATTGACATAAATATAAAACATATGATTAAATTAATAACCACTGGAAATTTGGCAACGTTGCAAAATCATTCACCCGCCTGATTTCGTGGCCGATTTAATCAATTACACTTCCTCCATAACATTGAAACTTTGAAAGTCTGTAGGTGGAGCCCTGAGGGCCAATGTGAATCATAATGGAATTCAGCTCATCTACAGGGCGCTACCTTTCTAACGGTATGCACGGATTTTTCCTACGTTGCGCACAAGCTGAGAAAATAGGAAGGAAAGAAACATGCTTGCCTATTAATATATAGATTTAGTGAAAACTAACATATCCATGTGAATTTTGTTATATTCAATGTTTGCATGTAGACCTTCAACAAACAACTAACAAGAAATTAAAAAAAGAAACTATTATAACATGAAATATAGAACTTCAAAATTGAAAGTCCTTGCTATCGGGTTGTTAAATTTAACAATTAATTTTAAACTTTTACTGTAGAGGATACAATATTTTTGTTTTAATTTTTTAATATGTATTTTAGTTTAGATGACTTGAGACTTTTCTTTCATATACGAAATAACTATATTAAAGTAAAATCTGACTTTCATTTACACATATTTATAGTAGCCTAAAATAAGGAAAATTGTTTATCATAACCCTGAATAAAAAATCAAAGTTCCGTAATAGTATAAACTTTTTACGATAAAGAAATGTTAGGAAACAATTATTTAATAATCTAATCTTGTTCTGGATGTTTGTACTTTCATAAACTACAACTGTTATGAGTAAGGTTGATTCCTAAAAATGTTTTAAACTTTTCATCAAGTTTATATCATGTGAATAAATGGGTGAAACCTTTGAAGACCCAGCATAATGTTTACATTGAATTAGCTAAAATGAATTAACTGTCATGATTAGTTGTCATCGAGATCATTAATTAAACCAATTAATGAACTGGCAAATCAGGTGGATGGACGTTAAGTAAGTGGAAGGGCTAAGTGTGGTCCATCAATGGCCAGTATCATCCATTATGTAGGCCTAACCCCCTCACCTGTAAAATAAAAATACATTTAATGTCCTAGAGTAGCACCCCCAAATTATTTTATCAAACAACAACAACAATCCAACACCCTTCGAAAATTATTTAATCAAACAGCCTGTCAATACGGTAATTTTTTAAATGTGTTTCATGTTTTCTTAGGCAGCTCCAATAGGTTTAACAGTACACCCTATGAATCTTACAAAACACTCCACTCCTTACAATATTCTCCAACCAATTTATCTTGAGAAGAGATACAATTGTTTCTCTTTTCAAAACGGCGATTGTTTCCCTCTTATTAATATTTAATTTCACAATCTCTACCTCATCTACGCGAACTTATCATCTGTTTTCTCAACACGGTTCCAGCCTGGCTCTGTTTCTGTTAGAAGATAACCTAGTTTATATTCCATACACTTCCTTAAAACATAAAACCAACATGCTGCATTCTTTTGCTTAACATATATTAAGCAAAATATATATGTTGCAAAATAATATCCTTAGTACTGCTTAAATTACACATAAATTAAAACTGAGATAGTTAGGTAGGCTCCTAACATAAAATATTTTAAAATATCAATACTATTTAATAAAATTTGTTTTGAAATGTACATTTTACAATGTTATAAATAATATTCAAAAGGTTGGAATATACTATCATGTTAGTTAGATAAAGTACATTTTATCTCGTTAGTTTTGACAATCATTACTAAAAGTGCCATACTGCCTGGATGTCTCAAATTAAATTTGGAGGCATGCCAAGATATTCTATTTATACGAAATACGATTTAAGAGTATATATTTAATGTTATGAAGCGTTTTTACTTATTATATGGCGCAGTTACTCGTAATACCATAACATAAGGCTAAATATTTAGCATATTGTTGTTAACAGAAAACCTTCGTACCCTTTAGAAAACCTTTTTTTATTTTACTCAATCACTGGCATGTTTCGGAGGACAACCCCTTGACACTCAACTCTTGGCATTTTTTCTCTTGATACCAATATTAATATTTGTAGCCCTAATAAATGAAAATAAACTATATCATAATTAGCAATTAGAAAATTAGTTTGTTAAAACTTGTTATATTACTTTGAAATCAGTTTACTTCAATGTTACATATTTCAAATTCTTCCTTTTTTATTCGTTATGAAGATTTTAATAATACTAGTTGAATGGCATGCTATGGCTAAGGGAATTTCTTTATTAGTAAATACCTACTTCACATATTACATCTTATTTGGTATTTTATTAATTATCCGATATTATTGGTATTTTTTTCCATCCCATTCTTCCTCTAACACTCCCACGCACTTTGACGTATTAACAAAAATAAAAACCTCTCAGGTGACAAAAAAGTTGCTTACCAATTTTGACTCAAATTTAGTCTACAGGAACTGCATTGGTACAATCTTTTGAAGGGTCATAGGATGTCACCCTATTGACGATCGTGTATTTTGAAGATAATGTTGCAAATCTACTCATCCTCTCTTTAATTTTACTAATAAATAACGAGTGATAAATTACACACTATATTTTTAACTATACGTGTAATAAATTATCCTTTATAAGGACCGCTTCAGTAATTACCGAGAGCGTAGAGTTTTAGCTATGCATTGGTTAAGTAAAATATTTTACGCTTTCCGACTTTTATAGTAAACAGAATAAAGTGCATAAAATTGTTATTGTTAAAAAGAGATTTTCAACTTTAAGTTGTAACTAGGATTTATTAATTAAATATTTATATTTAAATATGTTGAAATTATTCTTCTATAAACATATTTGAGCAGTCCAAAAATGATTCTATACTGTGTGTTTTATATTTTTTAAGTTTACCCCATCAACTGAAATGGATTACCAAAAATGTTTTCCTAAAAAAAAAAAAAAATTATAATTTCTATAAGAATCAATCATTCGAAAAGTGATTTTGTTCCTTATAAAGTATTTCAACCCTTGAAAATTCTTTTTATCCATGTCAATACAAAGAAAAGCCTACTCTCGATGTGAAATCTTTCTCAATAAAGAAGACTATGCCATAGTTATCATAGTTATGCTACATGTTTAACTATATGTTATGTTATATGTTTGACTTCAACTATATTACAAAAAAGAAAAATTCCTACTCTTGTATGGTCATACAACGATAGTTAGCCGTTTGTTGTTCTCAAATACTACAATCGTAGTGAAGCCATAGTAATAATAAATCAAACCATCATTTTTTACTGTTTTACAACTAGTATTTTAAAATTAAAATTAATAAATATTAAATTATAACGTGTAGTAAATGCAATGTAATATCAAATTGCAAAATAAACACCCTTAGAAATTATTGCGAAACTATTGTTAAAAGAAATGTTGAACAATAACATCCAGATGGCGTAACGGCAATTTCAACATAAATGTGCTTTTAACAGCCAGAGAGGAAAGGCTTACCTGATCTGAATTCAAATCTACTGTTTCTGAATCGATACGCAATGTCTCGTTCCTTACAAGCTTGACCCTTGGGGAGGAGTTTCAGTGACTAAACATTTATTCTTCATTACTTTTTTATTCTGATGCAACTATTTCTGATGATGACTTTTACAATTTTCCTGCGTAGTAATAATCTGTTTTGGAACTACATGAAAATATTTTACTTGACGTAACCTAATCTAGAAGTGTCAGCTAGTTCCTCATTACTGTAACTATAACTTACAATAAACTATATAAACGTTATGGAACTTCTAGCAATCATACATTCCAAAACCCACTATAGTCCAGTAAAATTATACATTTTGGTGTGCAAAAGGTCGGGTATTTCTGATTTTTTTTTATGTTGTTAGTGTTGGGCCCATTACATAAAATCCAAGTTTTCGACCTCGAGGTGCGACCGCGCGCCACCGGGCCCGCCACTTGTTACTAAATTATCGAAATGTTTACAAATCCTTAGTTTTTTTTTGTCTATATGCTAGCGAATAATTTTACAGAAAATATTACATTATTGTATTAAAGGAGGATAAATTTGTGACATTTTAAGCCCTACAACACATATGTAGCGTAAATAATTACCGAAATAAAGACCTTCGAACAAAATAACTAAATAGCCCAGTCAAAATAAGTTAGTGTCGGAGGTAATTTCGGAGTAGCTGAATTTTTCACAGTTGATAGACTAAAGGTACAAGGTGTAAGGTATAAGAAGGTGCAAGGTACAAGGTAAGGTATAAGGTGTGCATTTTCCCAAAAGTCCCGAAAAATCCCCCTTGAGCTTCCCGCCCTACGCCCCTTTAAAGTTAAAGTTGCAGTATGTTAGAAAATCAACTACAGTTTCTTAAGGGGAAAAGCAATCGAAGTGACATCGCTTCTATTTTGTTCCAAATAAAATTTGTTACAACAATTGTCATTACTACTTATTACAAAAACCTTAAAATTTTGTGGCAAAATCGACACAAACGTAAAAAATTGATTCTTTTCTTTACATCATAAAAAAAAACTTCCCTTACAGCTCCTTTGTTTGAAGTTTATATGTAAAACCGTAAATCTGAAGTTTGTAGAGAATTATTTTAGCTTTACAATTATATATAATATTACTATGTTCGGGTTGAGTATAACGAGCAATATTATATTTTATTTTATGGTGACAGTGAAAAAAGGCTCCATTCTTTGCCCCATTTTAGTACAGACATTATTGAATTTTAATGTCTCCCACTCTTATTTTTTCTATAAGGGATGACTTAGAGGAATGGAACTTAAAACATCCATATTTGGCCTTTAGTACTTCATTTTGTGGTATAATGTGGTTTTTTAGCCCCAATGGGGGACGGCCCACTAGGAATCGCAAGAAAATCTTAAATGTAAGCATAGGACAATATGTACCTCATACTAAAGGGGTTACTTAACAGAACACAATGCCGCAAACCCGACTTCAATCGTACAACTGAGCCGGAAATGCTAGGCATTTTAACTTTTCATAAAAATCGTTATAACAATTTCAAAATTCAAAAATTTCATTGCCTGCTAATTTTGGCTCGGTTATCGGTTGAAGTTGTATGGAAGCGAAATAAGAATTTTGATGGATTGCCAAGAGTTATGTGGCATACTTACAAACACATTATGGCTTCAGCATCACCGTAGTCTTTAATGGGATCTGCACTGAAAAGTCAGTGCACTGACTTGTGAGTTTTGTGCACTGAAAAGAGCACAAAAGGTGCAGAACGTATTCGACGAAAAAATTTTAATTCGTCCCATGAAAGCACATAAATCCTCAATGAAAGCACATATCCAGTCAAATTTCAACAAGAAGAAAATAAGATAACAAACACCATAAATTTATACAGCGTTTGCTTGAAACAACTATATTGTAGAAATAAAAAAAAACATTTTAATCAATATTTGGGAAATTGGTTTATTTTGAAGGTCTGTATTTCGGTCATTAATTACGCTACATATGTGTTGTTGGGCTTAAAATGTCACAAATTTATCCTCCTTTAGTTCAATAATGTAATATTTTCTGTAAAATTATTCGCTAGCGATATAGACCAAAAAACTTAGGATTTGTAAAAATTTCGATATTTTAGTAACAAGTGGCGCACCCCGTGGCGCGCGGTCGCACCTCGAGGTCGAAAACTTGGATTTTATGTTATTTGCCCAACACTAACAACATATCAAAAAATCAGAACTACCCGACCTTTTGCACAGCCACCCCGTATTTTCTGACATATTTACTGGACTACTATTACTTAATAGATTTTAGTACATGCTGTATAACGAAATAGTTTTAGTAATATCAATGTATACTGGCATTGGTAACATAGACGTATGATTGGTATTAGAATGTTAAAGATAGAACAAATATACCGATTTTTTAACTAAATACAGGTAGCCTCCATTTCTTAGTAAAAATAAAGGAAACTGTGCATTGAATGACAATACTTTTATCAATGAGTTTCATACACCAAAATATTTCAATAAGTCAATAAAAACTCGTTCAACAGTTATTTAGTAGGCCTAAAAGAAACAGAGTTGCTGCGTAAGCAATTTTTAATGAATTCAAATTGAAACTAATTACATATTTTTTATAATCAATTTCAAAAGTGCTTAAACCGATAACAAAATTATTTTGGAAATTCTATTACAGCTTTATTTCCAATGTACCGCGTTGCCCCCAAAATAGCATCAAAAGTTAGCAAGGCAAAAAGTCTCATTAGGTTTGTATGCTTTAAGACAAATGTCAAAAGTTTGCACACACACATCTCTTTTGGAATTGTTTTGTATAGCGGAACCCCTTTGTCAAACTTAAAAAAATATTAGTCCTTCAAGAACAAGCAGTTTAAATAATATAAAATTAGATCTGATCCAGTAAAAAAAAAAAATAATCCGAAATTATGTATTTTAACAGTTTATTCACAATACATTTTGAAAATAACTTTACGTAAAACAACGATTGGCACGATTGCCTAGTTTGGGATAAACCCATTTTATCTCACTAGAAACAGAAATAAAATATTATATCCTGCTCATAAACAGAAATTTCTTGAAAATAAACTATCATACGCGGGGTTAATATTATACTAACCCCAACTAATATAATATTAAATTAAATTACCAGCTAAAATAACAGAAATAAAAGATAATGTCAAGTTTAAAAAGGAGTACCAGGTTAACCGAGCCTTGCTCGTTGGTTTTAATTCAGTTTTAATATTTCCACCAACAACTAATTATACCTCTTCATAGTTAACAGCTGTTTCAAAAAGTCTGCTTAACATTAATGTTTCACATTAACTTCACATTAACATGTAGAAGAGACACCATCACCAAACATGCAGGCCAATTTGATCATTGCAACTTGAAAAATATTAAAGTTTATTTAAATTCACAATTCTTTATCAAATTTTTGTTTACATTTCGTTGTTATTTCGTTACCAAAATAGCAACCCATAAGACCAATGTTAAAAATTACGATTTTTAAACTTAAATTTAGACCAAATTCGATTTTTCCTGGGATTGAGTCAGTTTCTAAACTTATTTTTTGGCCAAAACACTCTTAAATGCAAAGTTTAAGCAAAATCTAACAGCTAGATTTCGAGATCGTGGAACACACATCCCTTCAGACATTCCTCGTATTATAGTATAGGATTTTAAGAGTTACTTGCTCTAAAGACCCCTTTATTTTCTTGCAGAATTTTTTTCATCAGTTAGTATTTATGCATCAAATGTTATATTTACAACATGATACTTTTATTGAGGTTGAGAAATGACGCCCTTCATGTTCACTCGAAGTATATATTGTGAATGACGTGAATATTGAATTGAATAGCTATCTAGTTTTATGAAAACAAAATCCTTAAATATTGTCTTCATATCCAAATAGTTACTGGTACGTATACATTGGCTGGTTTAAGACGTAGAATAAAATTTAACCTCAGATTTTATTAATGAGATGTTGTTTCATTTGAATGCAGGAAAGTCTCTTTATTTTTCAAATTAGTATTTTATATACTGACGCTTAAACAAAGAAATAATTACACGATATTATAATATTGTTCTTTGTTAGTGCAACGTATGTTTAGACATGCACAAACAAAAGATATTTATGAGAATATATTTATAAATTATCATAAGTTTGGTTTTTGGAGGTGGTTTAATCATATTTATTAAATTATACAATTTTAAAAACTCCTTATTTGCAGAGTTTCTCTAAGAGAAATAAAAAACTTAAATTTCCTGACAGTTTATATTACTGTACTTATTAAAAATATAAATACATTTAATGTCCTAGTGTATCACCCCCAAATTATTTAATCAAACAACAACAACAATCCAACAGACTTCGGAAATAATTTAATCAAACAGCCTAAAATACGTTAATTTTTTTAGATGTGTTTTATATGTTCTTATGCAACTGTATACCTCCAATAGGTTTAACAGTACACCCTATGACTCTTATAAAGACACTCCACTCCTTACAATATTCTCTAACCAATTTATCTTAAGAAGAGATAAAACTATTTGTCTTTTCAAAACGGTGATTGTTTTCCTCTTATTAAAATTTAATTTCACAATCTCCACCTCATCTACGCGAACTTATCATCTATTTTTACAACACGGTTCCACCCTGGCTCTGTCTCTGTTAGAAGATAACCTAGGTTATATTTCATACACTTCCTTACAACATAAAACCAACAACCTGCATATGTTTGCTTGACATATCTTAAAACTGAAATAGTGGGTAAGGCCAACACCTGCTACTAAGACAAAGCCGGAGCGCTCTGACGTCAAATGCCTCGTGACGTCACCTAAAAGGCAATGTCAAAACAATCATTTGTTTTTGTTTACATGGGTTGTTTTTCGTTAACTTCAATAAAATTTTCTCGTGTTATTTGTAAAATTTGTAACGTATAGTGTATGGTGTTTTAAAACTGATTATTTTTCATTCAATAACAATTTTGTTCATAAATGTGGTTATTTCATATTGACTCGAAGTTCAATTTAAATATCTGAGTGTTCTGAATAGTTTTTTGTGTTGTATTACGACCAAGCTAAACAGTTTTTACTTTGGAAGATTAGAAAGATTGTACTAGCAACAATGAGGAAGAGAGAGGCGTATTTTATTTAGCTAATAATCAGAAAGTACCTTCTAGATGGTTGGGCTAAACGTTATTCAATTATATCAACGAAGCCATGGTTGCCTGCTAGCACCTTTTCTTTCAAAGGTTCATGGGTACCGAGATTGAGCGTGTGAAGATTCATTTCCAGCCTACTCATGAAAATTAATTGAAAGTACCAGGCGCTGATTTATAAATTTTAATGAAGAAGCTACAATCAATGATGTTGCTGTGAAGAATTGAGATGATACTCCAATAACCTAACTCAGAAGTGACGAAAGTAGTATTCAAAAACAGACATTTTTCAATCTAAATCTAAGCAGCACAAGTTTTAATGGCATTTATATACAGTATTTCATTGATTATAACGATGTTATTTTCAAATAAAATGTTTGAATCCTTGTGGTTAAATATTTGTACACATTTCATGCTCATAGTTTAGGAAAGTAGGCCTACCGTGTGTAGGCTAATTAAATGGTATTGCCAACAATTTCATTAGAGGCCAAATAATAGTTAGGCCTACTCCTAGTCAACTATTCTAATTTTTTAATTCGTGTAAAAATTAGTATCACTTTGTGTCCGAAAACATTATTATTATATATAAAATTATTTGAGTTAGACAATTGTTTAAACTTTTTCATGAAGTGAAAGCAAATAATTCATAATATTTATTACGATTGATACCTTTTTAAAAATCAAATATTAAAAATGAATACATTCCATTGTGATACATCTCTACTAGGTTAGTTGTTAGGGTTAGGGTTGAGCGGAAAATGTTTTTGTTTTCGCTATCAGCTGATGCTAAAAGGCAAACAAAAATGGCAGCACTCCGGCTTTGTGTTCTAGGTGGTGTTGGTAAGGCTCCTAACATATAGTAGTTTTCATCATACTACTGCGATAAACGTTGTTTTCGGAACCGTCAGCTGTGATCGAAACTAGTTGATTCCCGGTGGGTTGGATAAACGTGTTGGTAAACAAAGTTTTCGGGACTAGTCTTCGAAACAGTGGTTTTCGGGACTAGGCCGGAAAAAAACTTCCAATGTTTGACACCTCGAGCGCTGATATTCTGCTTACAGTAACTTAGACCCGGTACACACGAGCGTCTTGCGTCTGCGTCGACGCAGCATCATCTTGCGGCGGCGTTTAAGCAGTGTATGTAATCAAATGGAGTGGTTCACACGACTGGCGTAGCAGCGGCGTTGCAGCGGCTGTGATGCTGCGTCAAGTTGGCTGCAAGCTTCACGCTCGCGTTGGCGTTCTCGGTTCACACGAGCGTCTTGCACCTGCGTCGACGCAGCTTCCTTCTGCAGCGGCGTTTGAGCAGTGTATGTAATCAAATGGTGCAGTACACACGAGACGCGTGCAGCAGCAGGACATCTGCGTTGATGTGGCTGCAAAATTCGAGACTTGCGTCACTGCCCAAACGTAGATGCACTGCCTTTTCTCCCAGTGTTGCCACATGTTCATAAATAAAAACACAATAATTTTGAATAATAAAAATAATATCGATAAAAAATAAATTATTAATATTTCATAAAATATGGATTTTCATGATGAAAAATAAACGACTTAACGTTAGTTAAGATTCTACGGTGCTATCGTTTATTAAAAACTCAGTAGCCCTACTAAAGTTATCAAATAAAAAATAAAAATGTTTGTGATATATGTTATCTTGTAGCTATTTTTTCAATTATTATAGACGCTTCGAATCGAGGAAAACACCTTCAAATGCATTATTAAGGCAATAATAATACCAATTATTTCATGCGTTACTCTGTGGTAATATAAAGAACACCACTTTACCTTTTACAATGAGACCATTACTAAATGCCAACTATGTATTATGTTTTAATAGTAAAAAATTGTATTTAAAGCTGCAGATTGGGTTTAGCTGTATTTGACTATTGTATTTTGATTGTTGTAAACACGCTATTTACCTGATTCAATAATAATAATTAACTAGCCAAGCGATGATCTGCCATGCAGTAACTGATTGAAGGCGAACAGTAACAAATTAACTACAAATTTGGGCCTAAACGTCTGGTGCCCCTAGAATACAGTTTATATTCCCCTCCCATATTTCTGTTTCCGTTACAGAAGCATTGGTATTGGCAGTAGAGAATTCATGGTCTGAAGTAAATGTTGGCACAATGGTCTGGTAAATGATAGGCTACGTTAAGTTAGCGTTGTCGTTAAAGCCTTTTCATTTTCAAATTCAACTTCAAACAACATTAAAAAAAAACCATCTGAAAGCCATGTTTGTCAACTAGAAGCTTTAAAACAACCTCGCCGGCCACACAAAACAATGAGGGCCGTCCTCTTCCTTACAAATACTCTGCCTCCGCCTCCTCATCGCAAATTGTAATTATAGTACATTTCTATGCATTGTACTCGTTGCAATTATTGTAATCATTGTAATATGTATTCATTGTATAATTACAGCACCGATAAAGTAAAAAACACTTTATTATTTTTTATCTATAAAGTAATTAGAAAAATTTACCTCGTCACTTCGGAGGGCACAAAAAGTCTAACAAATGCTCCTTTTACTTAACAGGAACTCACCAAACTGTGTACCCAGTGCTTCCTATTCTTTATAGTTAGGATATAATTATAATCTAAGAATGCAAAGACTACAGTTCTCTTTTATATTCCTCCATTATTTACTTGAGCACTGATCGATATTTCGATAGCATAACTATACGGAAAATTTTTAAAAATCCACATGACTATTATGGCAATTCATACACATATGTTGCTTAAATTCAAGTCAACGCCAAACTAACGCTACGTGTGAACTGAATATTTGCAGCACAGCCGCGTCGACGCAGCGTGCACGCAGAGTGTTTTGACGCTCGTGTGAACCGGGCCTTAAGCCTCGTTTACTCCAATATATAAATGTCAAACAGCTGATTGTTTAGTTGTAAATAGTTCAAATACAAGATAAACAAATAACAACGTAAGAGGGGGTATATAGGTTAAAATTTATTAATTTTTATCCAAACTGTATATTTATTAAAGGTGGTATGATGAAAAGTACTGTTCGTAACTCGTCCGAAAGTGGTATATCGGTGCTCGATCGAATTCAAGTACGAGGCTTCGCCTCGTACTTGAAACTCGATCTTGCACCGATAACGACCACTTTCCGGACTAGTGACGAAATATACTATTTCATCAATAGGACGGAAAGTGGCTTTTTTCTGTGAGCAATCGCGTTGTACGAGCGAGGCGAAGCCTCCTAAAATCGTAAAATAGGCAGCGGCCGTAGCTCAGTGGGTTATCACCCAGCGGGCCCGGGTTCAAATCCCGGCTCGGGGACAATTAGATCTTTTCGGCCGCTCCCGTGGTTCGGAAGTCACTCTAAGCCCTTGGTCCACCTACATAGAAAACAAAAAAGTGCAGGCCTTTCAGGCGAGGAGAACTATCAGTTAATTGCTGATCTCACTCCACCAAAAGCCATACGATTATTATTATTTACAACGTTTTTCATCATACTGCAAAACTATATAATGGATTACTATTTTAAAAGTAATTTCATAAAAATGTCATTATCTGTTTACGTTTAGTAATTGACTTCCATCTTAATTTAAATATTCCTTATAAACAGCTGATTACTTGAAATTAAAGAAATATCAAAATATACCATAAAAATTGTAGTCTGCAGGTGGTTTTTTGTTTACATTGGCCTTATTTGTTTGAGATTAGTATGAATTTTGTTTAAGAAAAAAAAAACAAATTTTCATTACTCTACACACGAAAGAACACTTTCTAAACGTAAAAATGAGCTAAGAAAATAGGTTATTCCCGCTACTGCACGGCAAAATTACATAACGTTAACTTCCTGTGCGTATGTGGTGCACGGAAAGTAACCGTTATGGGATTTTGCGGTGCAGTCGATCAGCTGTTGCACAACGCTTAAGTTTCGGTGCGTGTTTACTTCGACATAAGCACGGAAACTCATCGTTATGAGTTCGTTTTTTTCTTGATACTAAGTTGAACAAACAAAAATATTCATGTTTTTTACCAGTTTTTCGATATCGCAATGAAAAATAATGTTCAATATTCGTCTCAAAAGTGCCTTTGCAGGGCTCCATAGCCTATTCCACGGTCGGCTTCGCCTCGTTCGTAAATGCAATCTCTCCCCGCAATGAGTCACTTTCGAGACTAGTAATGAAAACTACTATTTTAGGTTAGCACATAGAAAAAATTAACAGTTGTTTTTTCGGTGCACTTTTAAAAGGCTACAGAAAACGCCAACTTTGTGGAATATATACAGGCCAGAAAACGGCTGAGTAGATATAGAACAGGGCTTCTGAAACACTCGTAGTTTTTTTTTTACCGCTTTCAGCTTCAAATTGACCGGTTTTTGACCGGATTCTGGCCGGTTTTGGCCAAATATCAGCCCATTTCAGGGCATTTTTTGGGATTTCAGACAGTGATTTCAAGGAGCATTTTAAATATAATCCGGGGAACTACGAGATGCCCTCTTAAGTTAACCATAACTTTTAAATGAAAAGCGGCCGACTCCCAAACTGCAATCCCACCCGAAGCGATAAATCGCAGTTGCATTGATAACCTCAATCGAATGCACATCCGCTCGATCACATCAGACTTGATAAACACCGCGCCGCCAGCCACCAACAAGTCCGCTGGTCTAGGCGCTAACGTAACAGCGCACCACCCGACCGGCCCAGGTTCAAATCACGCCTCGGCCGGAGAATCTTTTTGAGAACGCCAAATCCACAACTAACGTATACATACGTTTTCTATATATATATATACATTTTATATAAATATTTTTATTCTATATAAATTTATAAATATTTATATAAATATTTTTATTCTATATAAATTTATAAATATTTATATAAATATTTTTATTGTATATAAATTTATAAATATTTATATAAATATTTTTTCCTATAAATATTTATATATAAATATGCTAGGGTTAATAAAATGATTTAAATAGGTGCAATTATTATCAAATACATTTATACCTTTATGAGCAGCGGCCACTCCACATCGCATTGCCATAGCTGATTTCTGTTTGTTGGAGAAACCACACATATCCTGGACATGCGTGGTTTCTCAAATAAACAATTCAAATATTTATATAAATATTTATAGGAAAAATATTTATATAAATATTTGAATTGTTTATTTGAGAAACCACGCATGTCCAGGATATGTGTGGTTTCTCAAATAAGCGATTCAAATATTTATATAAATATTTTTTCCTATAAATATTTGGATATGTGTGGTTTCTCAAATAAGCGATTCAAATATTTATATAAATATTTTTTCCTATAAATATTTATATATAAATAAATATGCTAGGGTTAATAAAATGATTTAAATAGGTGCAATTATTATCAAATACATTTATACCTTTATGAGTTGCGGCCCCGTGAAAATCGTATTGTTTTGCATATCTGAGGGGGGGCTGTAAATCGCGGCCCCCCGGATGATGGATAGGTACAATTATTATCAAATGCATTTATGGCTTTCTAAGCTGTGGCCCCGTGAAAAACGTATTGTTTTGTACATCTGCATTTATGCCTTTATAAGTTGCGTCCCCGTGAAAAACGTATTGTTTTGCATATCTGAGGGGGGGCTGTAAATCGCGGCCCCCCGGATGATGGATAGGTACAATTATTATCAAATGCATTTATGGCTTTCTAAGCTGCGACCCCGTGAAAAACGTATTGTTTTGCATATCTGAGGGGGGGCTGTAAATCGCGGCCCCCCCCCTCCGACATACAAAACAATTCTTATCACATGCATTTATTCCTTTATGAGAAGCGGCTCGCAATTTTCTCAAAAAATAAAAAATTGTCTATATCTCAATATTTATATTACGAACACAAATAAAATTAATTAGTTCAACCCTGTGCTTCCAAATCCTTTATTATCTCGTTCAGTCTGTTCTATTTGATATCCTCTTACACAAGGGGGTTTTTTATACATTTCACAAATTATTTGCGCCACCCTATCTCCTCGGCGTACAAAGAAATCGCTATCGGAATTATTTATCAACAGAACACAAACATTGCCGGTATAATCTCTATCCACCACACCTGCACCAACATCGATACAATGCTTGAGGGCAAGGCCGGATCTTGGAGCGATTCGTCCGTAACAACCATTGGGAAATTTAAAAGTTAAATCAGTTTTTATTAATTGTTGTCCCCGCTTTGGAATGATATAATCATAAGCACTTTTCAAATCGAGACCAGCAGCCTCTTGTGACCCGTCGAAAGGTTCAAATGCGTTATCGGTCAAGAGATAATATTCATAGTTTTCAGTCATAATTGATTCCTAATATATGAATCATGATTTCCACATCAAATAAAATAAATGTAGATTTTTTTCAAAAATATATTTTAATTAGGATTTAAATTAAATCTTTATTGTTCGACTTTAAATTCGATATCATGCTTAAATTTATTGTCTGGAAGTGCTACCTTACCATTGTATAACACATAGAGGCTTCCTTTATGATTTAGTAGTTGCATAATATTGTTCATCGTCAATCTGTTATTCCAGCTTTCTGGAAGATAGAATTTCACATCATCACATGTGACTAAAATTCTCATACCGTATGATGATGAAATTGTGTTTATGTCATTTACTAGATATTTTTTACCAACTTCCAGGTCATTCAGCCTCTTGTAAGATTTTCCATTGATTTCATTCAATAAATTATCAAAATTAGAACCATTCATTTTTACCTACATTAAGAATATTACTTCTAAATGTGGTAAAAAAATAATAAATTCTCAGTTCTCAATTACCTTAAAATGTTACACACGAATCAATTCTAAATAAATATGTATATTTGAATCAAACATTTCTAATAAATTATTGTTTTGATCTGTGATATTGACATTGATCTGTTGAATTTTCTTCAATCCATGTTTCAATGATACATAATGTGGTGGAGTTGGGACGGTTGCAATTTTACTACCGAAATCACCGATTGGAAAGAAACTGTGTAACAGCGAAGTCTCTCCATGTTTAAACCAAGCTTTGTCGTGATTGACAAAACAGTTTTCCACGATATCACAATGAATTTCAATTAGGTCAAACGGTCTTGTGTTGCTTCGGTTCTTCGCTGAATAATAGTCAAAATATTCTTGAATTTTACTATCCTCAAACCCTAACAAATGTCGAAAAATGTTATCCATGTGAAATTTAACAGGAGATTTGATAAACACTCTGTGCCCTTTAGTTGATGTTTTCAATCCGACTTGCACTTTATTTTTCTTATCATCTTTATCCAATGCATTACGCTCTAAAATTGAATCTACACTTTTCTGAATATGTTTTTGAATTAAGTCTAATGTCCAATACCCCTTGCTAAAACCTAATTTTCCCCCACCTTCAAATGTTATACTACAACTCTCGAATAAATTATAAAAATTGTATTCACAAAAAAATCCCGTGAGAGCGAGTTTATACTGTGCATCACTGTCCAAGTGAATCGGGTGTTCCAAGGTCAAAGTCAACTCGGAGGACTTTCCTGATAATCTGAAATTCACCATTTCTATATTATAAAAAAAAACTTTTACATCATAATAAATTTTTATTCATATAACAAATATTAAAAATAATTTATTCAAACCAACAGAGGCAGATGTATTTATTTTTTCATTTTAATCTCTCTGATAGGATAAGTTTATCAATTAGAATAATTCCTTTTCATCAAAATACGTTTTGTGTTCATCTAAAAATCTGCTAGTTACATTTTGATACAACAACACATAATCCCAATCGATTTTACCTGCGAAATCATGAATAAACTTTTCAGACAGCGTTTGATATTTACACAGGATACCCCAGCATTCATCGAAATGGGGAACCATCTCTCTTAGGAATTCTTCCGAAAATTTAATGCGTCTCAATAGCTTGGCCCAATTCACTCTGTGCGGGTAAATCCGCAACATCTCGATTGAAAAATCATAATGGGAAGACAGCAGATCCCAGTTCAAATACCGATCAAACCTCTTTATGAATTTGTCAGTCAAAACCCCTCTGGGTTCTTTGGGCTCCACAGAGAGGAGGTCCCATGCTTCAGACTGGTTAGTCGACATCTCTATATTAGGAAACAGACTTTCACACAGTAATAAATTAATTTAAAAAAATAAAATTAAATAAACAATTTATTAACACCAGAAATGTAAAATATAATTTATTTAAACCATTCTAGAAAAGTGTATTTATTTTTATTTAAAACCTCTTTGATTTCATCATACGTTTTTCCATTCGAAAACTGTCTTAAAACTTCTAAACACAGATGACCGCAGATAGGCGGATCGCCATAGTTTTGAAATTGATCTGAATTATAACAAATACCGTCGTTCATTCTTATATATTTTTCCAATTCCAAAGGTGGTGGGGCATTTCCATAAGAATCAAAATAAATCACATTTTTGCCGTTTTTATAATAACATGTCCAATGTGTGCCGGCCGTGTCCAAATTCCCTAGATTTATTATTCCGCACTCTATTTTTCGAGGTACATGAGGTAAAAGCTCTCGTCTGAAAACACCACGGAAGTTCTTCAATTTCAATTTACTAGCCCACACTTCCAGATCACTCATCGTCAACGGGTTTAATTTTTTTTAATTCTTACATCATTTAAAATTTTACTAAGCTGACCATTTATCATTTGTCTTAGTCCAGTACCAGATGGATCTTTTTCTATGATAGTATCCAACTCTTCGTCAATTATCTTTTTTAACCACGGAACGAATTTCTCTTTGATGGTGGGAGCAACTTTCTCTTTAATCAGGGGTGAAGCTAATTTCTTAAAATACGGAATGTTGTTTTCTGCCAACTCCAGAATCTCTTTCAATAGACCCCCATCAATGTTATTTTTCAACTGTGTATGACTTAATATCACTCTTACACCTTTCTTATTTTTCACAGCTTTCAATATTTGTTTATGTTGTTCATCCGTTAACATAACTTCAACATTACCGTTTGTTAACTGATCTCTATTCAAAGTTAAAACAGCCAGTTTCTGTTTTTTATAAGCGATACGCAACTTATTTTTTTGACCCTTAGTCAATCGTATTTTATGTCTATGTTGCATTACGTCTATACGTCCTATATATGTATATTTACAAATTTATATCATATAATTTATTTAGCTAAATTTTTTTCCAAAACTATTTTTATTTCAAACTCTCTGGTTGTTATATTATTAGTAATGGAATTTTATTGTAAAAGGTGTAAAAGAAAAACAACATCGGAAAATATTAAGATTGCCAAAACAAAAAATAAAAGATGGTTGGCAACATCAAATTGTGCAATATGTGGTAGTGTAAAAAATTCATTCATCAGGGACCCACCCGAAGTTTTGAAAGCGAAAGAACTGCACAGACCCGTCGTGAAAAAGTTTATAAACGCCGGATTGTCATGAAAGGCATTGATGACTTGTGGGCGGCCGATCTGTTGATTATGAAAGAATATGCTAGAGAAAACAAGTGGTACAAATATATTTTAAATGTAATCGATACGTTCAGTAAGTTTGTCTGGTCTGAGCCTTTGAAGAAAAAAGATGGTCCGGATGTGTCATCAGCTTTTGAAAAAATAATTGCGCGGGCGAAAAATGACGGTCATTCACCGCCTAAGCTCTTACACACCGATAAAGGGACAGAATTTAAAAATACATATTTTAATAAGTCATTGAAAAAGTACAACATTAAATTGTACCACACCGAGAGCGAGGAGAAATCTGCCATAATCGAAAGATATCACAGAACGTTAAATGAGAAATTAAAAGTAAAATTCCAAGTTAGAAATTCGCACAAGTGGTACGATATATTGCAAGAATTGACCGATGAATATAATAAACACGACTTCCATCATACTATAAAAATGAGACCTGTAGATGTGAATAAAGGCAATGAGCAGGATTTATTGAAAATGTACAATGAACTGGAAAATAGAGTACCACGTAAAAAGGCGAAATTTAATGTTGGAGACAGAGTACGCATTACGGCTAAAAAAGACGTGTTTTCCAACAAGTACAAACAAAATTGGACATCTGAAATTTTCACGATTGTCGATGTTTTAAATACAAGACCTATCACCTACAAGATTGCTGATAAAAACGGAGAAGGTATAATTGGAGGTTTTTACGAAAGAGAGTTGCAAAAAACTGCGTTTTAACTCTTTCAGTCCCAAATCACTCCCAGCCCATTTTTTTTATAGCATGAGCCCGGCCCCATGTGTATCAATTTGATACACACCATGTTACGTGCTCAGGACCGCGTGTATCAATTTGATACACACCATGTTATGTGCTCAGGTTGATACAATTGATCACCACATTCGCCACCAGTTGAGATAATATTCGCCGGTATCGCGTATACACACTGCTGGTTGCCAGTTTTGCACCAAAAGTATCGCCGTGGGTTTTCTGGAGGTATTGCTGGGTTTTGCCAGGATTTAACAAGTTTTTATTTTTTTTAACATTGCAAATAGATTTTTAAAAATCGCTGTTGTTAAATAATTGCCTCTTTGCTGGCTGCGATTGTTGAAAGACATGTGGAAAGTACGGTATCCCTTACCTCTCCCACCCTTGTTTATTTTACACCCTTGTTTGTTTCACAAAGGTTTTAAGGAATAGATTAAAAGTCTATGTAGGCAGGGACTGGTCCAGGCATTGTGTGTTCCATAGTTGTTTGGCGCACAGGGACTCTGGGTGGCTCCCAGTGCTGGTGTGTTGCACCTGTGGAAACTCCTTTGCAGGGGCTGTACACACAATGCTAACCGCCGCACATGGACCAGGGCCATTCAGATAGGCTAATGATGGACAGGTTGTGTAGGAGGATTAGTTGTGTCAGGCAGGGAAACCCAGATGGCCGTTGTTGTACCCCATGTGAAAATCCTTTTACAGGGTTACCAATTCACATTTCGGGTCGCGGGGCCTGTCTGGCTAGATTTAAGTTAGCAAATAAGAGCTAATTTTGTGAGGCAGGTAACCCGGCTGGCCACCAACTTGTGGCGTAACCCAATAATACTAAGGGCTCTGCTCTATTTATTGGGTGAGACCCCTTGTCGGACCAGGCCAGCCGGCTAGGCTATACACACTATGTACTAGGCTAAAGTAGCTTAGCCAGTCTGGTGTAGGCAGGAAACTGAGACTAGCCTAAGTGTAGTTGTCGATATTATGGTTCCGGCTAGCTGTTGTGCTAGGTTTGTTATGGCTCTTGGAAAACCTTCCCTATCCCAATCGTACTTTCCAAAGTTAATTTTAATGTTAAAATATTTGTAATGTTAATGTTAGGTATTTGTAATGTTATTATATTACTAAGTCATCGTCGAAAACGTTTTCCATGGTTAGTTATAAGTCGTCGAATGTTTTAGTCGTCGAATGGTTAAAAATGGTTGTTTATCAATATAATGTTAGTTGTAAGTCGTCGAATGGTTAAAAATGGTTGGTCGTCGGTTATCGAATGGTTAAAAATGGTTGGTCGTCGAATGGTTGTTTATCAAAGTACAAGTCATCGAATGGTTAAAAATGGTTGGTCGTCGAATGGTTGTTCATCAAAGTACAAGTCGTCAAATGGTTAAAAATGGTTGTGTCGTCGAATGGTTTGTATAATGTTTGATACACACTATGTTTACGTAATTTAAAAAGTAATAAAATGGAAGCTGTTAGGTCAATTTTTTTATTGAAATTTACTTAACCTTATTTTAAATTTATTCTAATGTTTTTTATTTTCTATTATAGATTGGTTAGTAAAATGGGGACAATAAAAGTCAATTGCAACTTCTGCGGTAAGCTTATTTCAAAATCAAACATCTCCTATCATGTGAAGATATGTTCAAAAAATCCTAATAAAGACCATTCACGTTATAAAAAGGGAACACGTGAAAAATGTGGGAAAACTGCTTTGAATGTTTATTTCAACAGACATAAAAAAATCTGTGAGCAACCAACATCATCCGTTACAAGCGGTACCCGTAAACGCCCGTCGCCAAACAGAAATGATTTAGATGAACAGCCTGAAATTAAAAAGCCACGCATTGAAAATCAGAATACCCTTTCCACCGTTCAAAAAGTGTGTAACAGTGTGAGTGGCACGTGTTCTTCTGCACTTAATGTGATTAAAAACCTCTTCAAAAAAACTGATAACCTTCCACCCGTCTGTGAAGATGAACACTGTGTAAAAGAAAGAGCATTCAACAATAGACTTTTGACTTATCAATTTTCAAATTGTCGTGGTATAAAAAAACCAGAAATATTTTTAAATAGATATCAAAATTTGATTATCGGTAAGATAAAACAACACCTGGAACAGTACAATTTGAAAGTAAATTTTTCGTTTGCTGCCAACTACAGACGGAATGTTCCTGGTGTAGATAAGCAACTCGAAATAGACACCATGTACTTTAAAACTGAGAATACGATCATATATAAGACTACCGACTTACATAAAGTGTTTGAAGGTGCAAAAGCGAAGATATTAACACGAATGGAAGAGTTCCAGGCTCGGGGGTCAGGTTGGACGTTAAATGAAGTCTTGTTTTTAGAACTGGCAATAAACAAATATGTCCCATTCAGAGGGTCAAGCTATATTAAACTGCCAGACGTTATTAAAAATAAAAAAGCTGTCATAAATGTTAAAAACAATGACCAGAAATGTTTTCTATGGTCCGTACTCGCAGCTTTACATCCTGTTGGTTTAAATCCTCACAGGGTCAGCAAATACCGTGAATACGAACACGACTTTGACAAAGCGTTGAAAGACATTGAATTTCCTGTGAGTTTAGATGATGTGAAAAAATTCGAAAGACGCAGTGGGATATCCATCAATGTTTATGGTTATACTTTTGCAGGAGAAAAAAAACTTAACATATATCCTTTGATTGTGACTGATAATGAAAAGGATCAACATGTTGACCTCTTGTATATGAAAACGGCAAATAAATCTCATTATTGTTATATTAAACAGCTGAGTAGGTTGGTGGGAAATCAAATCAGTAGGTTTGCACATCAAACTTTTATTTGCAGACGTTGTTTACAACATTTCGGTAGAGAAAATCTGCTTCAAAGTCACAAAGAACTCTGTAAGGAACACGAAGCGGTGAAAATTAGAATGCCTAAAAAAGGTGATGTCGTCAAGTTTACCAATCACAAATCCCAAATGAAAATTCCGTTCGTCATGTATGCCGATTTTGAATGCATACTCGAGCCGATAGACACTTGTCAACCACCGAAAAACGGTACAAACACCAATAAATATCAACACCACGTGGCTAGAACCTTCGCATTATACACGACTTACGCGAACGGTGATTACAAGGAACCGATTACTTATTTCGGTGTCGATGCTGGTAAACAATTCGTGAAACTATTGAAATCTGAATTGCAAGATATTAAAGAATTTTGTCTGGTAAACAAAAAACCTATGAACCCGCTGACTGACGAACAGAAAGAAAACGCTAAAAAAGCGAAGACGTGTCATATATGCGGTAAAGAGTTGAAAAATGATTCCGTCTTTGATCACGACCATTTGACTGGTGAATTTCGCGGAATAGCACACAACTCTTGTAACTTGAACTATCTGATTCCGAAATTCGTCCCCATATTTATACACAACCTGAGCGGATACGACACGCATCTGTTCGTAAAAATGCTACGTTTAGATGATAAAACCAAAATAGAAGTCATCCCGAATAATGAGGAACGTTATATATCTTATACAGTTGATTTCAATATCAATATAAAAGCAAGATTTTTGGATTCATTCAAATTTACCATCGACTCGCTTGATACACTTGTAAAAAACTTGGATAATGATCAGTTTGTACACACACAAAAATTTACGGATAAGAACAAAATGTATTTGCTTACTAAAAAGGGTGTTTATCCATATGATTACATGGACAGCGATGACCGATATCTGGAAACCAGTTTACCAAGCAAGAAACATTTTTACAATAAATTGAACAAATGCGACATCAGTGATTTAGATTATTTACATGCTAAACAGGTTTGGGAGGAATTCGGCATACAGAACATGAAAGAGTACACCTTACTATACAATAAAACTGATGTCTTATTGTTGGCCGATGTTATGGAGAATTTCAGAGAGATTTGTATACAGACTTACTCACTCGACCCCGCATGGTTTTTCACAACTCCCGGGCTTTCATGGAGTGCCATGTTAAAGCACACGGGAATACAACTGCAGCTGCTGACCGATTATGAAATGATTTTGATGATCACCAAAGGTATCCGTGGGGGGATATCCCAGTGCTGTAATCGTTATGCAAAGGCTAACAACCCATACATGTATAACTATAAAAAAGACGAACCAACTAGTTATCTTATGTATTTAGATGCCGTGGGTCTTTATGCTTGGTCTATGTGTCAAGCAATGCCCTATGGAGATTTCGAATGGGTGGGCACGGATATAGATGTTACGAAGATTGCTGATGATTCTGATAGAGGATACATACTAGAAGTGGATTTACAGTATCCTCAGGAACTGCACGATTCACATTCCGAGTTTCCTCTCGCTCCGGAAAAACGTTGCCCACCCGGTTCTAAGGAGGTTAAACTCCTGACCACTCTGTATAATAAAGAGAAATATGTCATTCATTATAGAAATTTGAAATTGTACTTATCCCTTGGAATAAAACTCACGAAGATACACAGAGTGTTGAGCTTCGGTCAGAGTAAGTGGTTGAAACCATACATAGAGTTAAACATGGAAATGTGGAAACAACAAACAAATAAATCGGCCAAACAGTTCTTCAAATTAATGAACAACTCAATTTATGGGAAAACTGTCGAGAACATCAGAAACAGAGTGAATATCCGTCTGGCTACCCAGGAGAAGCAGATCGATAAATGGATCGCGAAGCCACAGTTCAAACACAGAACAATATTTTCGGAAAAACTGTCGGCGATCCACATGAGAAAAATGAGTTTACTGTTTAACAAAGCGATCTATGTAGGGATGAGCATATTGGACGTATCAAAGACACTTATATATGATTTCTTTTACAATTTTATTAAAGTCAAATATGGCGATAAAGCCAAATTACAATATATGGATACCGATAGCTTAGAGATCCTTATAGAGACACCAAATTTTTATGAGGACATGAAAAAGACACTTGACAGGTATGACACCTCCAACTACAAGAAGGGAAACCCATTCAAAATGCCAAAGGTGAATAAGAAAAAATTGGGAACGATGAAAGACGAATTCGGTGGTAATATCGGTTTAGAATATGTAGGACTGAGATCAAAAATGTACGCTAACTGCACCGTGGAGGGTGATGAGCAAAAAAAATCTAAAGGAGTAAAAAAATCTGTTGTGAAAAATGAAGTCTCCTTCGAGGATTACAAGGCATGTTTGTTTGAACAGAAAGAACTATACAAATCTATAAACACCATAAGAAGCCATGGTCACGAGTTGTACAGCATCGAGATGTATAAAAAAGTATTGTCTGTGAGTGATGATAAGCGGTATATCTTAGAAGATGGAATTACCAGTCTCCCGTGGGGACACTATAAGATACCACGGGATATTGAAGCTAAATTATATTTGAAAAGCAACATTTTACTAGAATAAATATAAAACTGTTTGTTTGTTGTTAAATAAGTTGATATTAATTTTTTTATTGCTTATTTACTAACATTTTATTTCTGAATATAAACGTTATTTTTAATGTTATATGTCTGCAAACGTTTTTAAAAATCGACACATAAACGTTATTTTTTATTAATAACGTTGTTGAACGTTTTTCAAAATCGATACATAAACGTTATTTTTTTTATTAATACCGTTGTTTAACGTTTTTTATTTAACTCAGAATTTCTGTGTCAATATTTATCATTTTTATATTTAGATTGCCTGCTAAAAAATTACAAAATGAAAAAACAAGTTTCTTTACTAGAGATGAAGAGAAAAAACAACGGAGAGATCATCAAAACGTTAGTTAAAAAACACAAGTTAGCTGATAAGATGTTTCCAGATGAGATGACCGTGGGGGAGGCAAAAAATATTGAAAAACTTCAAGATAAATGGCTTGCGGAGGACAGGCTGATTCAAAAAGCACAGACTGCAGAACGGACGGCGTTGTTCCGCAAACATCCGGCTATACCCATTGAATACAAACCCCGGATTCCATTCATACCTTTATCTGAATATAAACCGTTAACCGTGCGGGAGGCAAAGAAATTGGACGAATTGCAGGACAGACTAATTGATGAATCTGAAACTTTTAAGGTTCGTGAAGTCAAAGAGAAACGCGAAATCGAAAAACAACAGGAACCAGTTGTCAAAGCGATCAAAGAGCAAACTTTTAATAAAACAAAAACTGAAACATCACCGTTGCAACATCCTTCTGTATCTAAAATTATACATCGAAAACCCACATTACCCGGAATTTTTAGACCCCGCGCCTCGAGTACACCGGGCCGTAAAGTATTGATGGAAATGCGAACGATACCTTTACCTCGCAGCAGTGAAGATGAAGACCCGGTGTTTGAACCTCCCCCTCCACCACCTATGCCGTCGGAAATAGAATTGCCAGAGGAGGACAGGATGAACCGTTCCATCCGTGAATTTACAGAAAGCCAAGATATCGGTGATATTGCGAAGGAATACCTCGCTTCCGGCAAAGATAGAACTTTTGGTATTCGCTATGATTTCAACGCGAACAAGCTAGCCGTCGGATCTAGGACCATTACGATTGAAAATAATGATATCATACTGGACAGCACTGGCGACAGATATGCTGGCACACCAGGATTGTGGAGTTTGTTAACAAAAGCAGAAATCGGGGGCGTCTCATCTATAGATGCTGTGGGCGCTACGACGAGAGAGAAGCTCATAAGTGTGGGTGCTTTCACTGCTCAGGACTTTGATAATTACAAAGACATACTGATGAAAACCGACGCAATGTATCAGAACAATGATCCGAAGTCGAAACGCCCCAGGTCCAGTCAGTCTTGGAAATGGACGAATTTGATCAGTGAGATATGGAAAGAACGTAAACAGTCGACGGGCAGTGGATTACTGGTAGATTCACACGCTCCCGTCGAGTACAAGTACATCGATGATGATGATAAACTGATTGAGAGATTAAAGTTTATACAAGCTGAAGAGGAGGCCGGCAATAATGCTTTTAACAATGAAAAAATTGCCATCATAAAGTTTATACATGATAGAATGGAAAAACTTATCTCTCAGCCACGGGGTCTCGACTATGTAGCACGATGTTTGAATGTGTTAAAAAATATCAAAGGGGATGGAATAAATTATTCTGATAAAAAAGTTTTTCGAAATATCAATTTTGGGTTGAGATGTTTGAATTTGTATAAAAACACAAAACTGTTCAATTAGTCTATTTTACTAATAATGATTTAAAATATATGTTTTATTTTTTTGCTCTTTAATTAATATTTCATATTTTTTATTGGAAACAGAAAACCGTAAAACCTATTTTAGGAATGGAGAAATATTACGAAGAAGCTTCGGATAAAATAGCAAGATGCGAATATGTGACGGTTTTGCCGGTATCTGATTTACACTTTAATTCGCCAAACAATTTTACAACATTCAAACTGGATCATGGAGATTCATTTTATAATAATAGAATATTATTTCACATCCAAGGCGAAGTGGTAAAAAAAACAAACAGTGCCGAATACACTAGTACAGACCCCATAAAGCTCGTGGACAACTTCGCGGCCTACCTGTTCAAGAGTATTGAATTGAAAAAACACAATCAAGTTATAGATTCTGTGGATAAAGTCGGTATTGCAAGCACAATTAAAGGTTTAACCACATATAGCAAATCGGAGGAAAACACTTACTACAGCAGCGGATTCAAATCTGTTTACGAAAAGGGAGGCGGTAAGTTTGAAGCGCTGGGAACGCTGGCCCACCTAGGACTGGGCTTCTTTGACAGTCTGAAGTATCCAATGTATAAGGGGGGATTTGAAATAATATTTACTCGCGCGGAAGACGATGATGCCATCTACCGCTGGACTGAGGGAACCGGTACAAGTGCCGTGAATGCCGCGGAAGGAAAAATTAAAATTACTAGTTTTGTGTTAAAAGTACCCCTTGTAGATTATGATCCGGCTAAGAAAGCTGTGCTCATTGATGGACTTAAAAAATTGAGTGAGAAGGGGGAATTAGTATATGAATATTTCCGCTGGGATTGCATTGAGAAATTCGGTGTGTTTGGGTCAACTTACACGTTTGACATAACAAATCTTTACCGGAACATACTAAATCCGGTTTTCGTGATAATCGCTTTACAGACAAGTCGTAAGAATGATCAGACAAAAGACCCCAGCCAGTTTGACAGTGTGAATATAAAGAATTTTCATGTTAAAATAAATGGACAACGGTACCCGCAAGAGCAGCAGAATCTGAATATCACGGATAAAAAATACCGGCTGTTATACGATAGCTACTGTTCAATGAGACAAGTTATGTTTAAAAATGATGATGTATACCTGAATATAAACGATTTCGTCACCAAATACCCATTAATGGTGATAGACACCCATCTCCATCCGTTTTCAGCGGAAAGAAAAAGAAACGATATTCAGATCGAATTGGATTTCACAAATGCAGTTTCTAACCCTATTGCTGATAAAGGCACTACAGCCTATGTCGTCGTAGTATCACAGACCATGTTCACTTATGATATTAAAAAAGAATATATACAAATGATGATTTAAATAAGTTTTTTTTCTTTTTTCTTTTTTTCTTTTTTAAATATAAAAAGATTGTTTGATTAAATAAATTATTTATCACCTGTATCCTGCTGAATAATACAAGTATTTATAAACAAGGAAGGGGGGGAGTATATAAATATATAAATATATATATATATATATATATATATATATATATATATAAAACTGGTTGGGTGGTTGTAATATATATGGGGGGAAGAGAACGCCGTGTAGACCCTGCCTGACAACCACCATAGAATAGTTGAAAAATTTTTTTTCCCAGACCCTCGAAATCCATTTTGGCCCGTTTTCGATGTTCAACACCGGTTTCTTCGTTTTTCGCGACAAAAACTTATATACTGGCCCCGTCGGTCACTTACGGGCGTCCGGCAGTTGCAGGCTGACGCCGGTCGCGCGAAAAACTTATATACTGGGGCTGCAGCACGATAAGCCTAAAACCCACATTCCCGGTTGGGTATAGCAGAGAAGCACGAAGCTGGTATATTTGTTTTTTTGGGAAGCGACTCCCATACCTGAGTGTTCCTCCTGTTTTTTTTTACGAGGTGAGATGCAGTTTTTTTAGTCCCTGAATTTCGGTACTAGCTAAGCTGTTTAGATTTTTAATAATTTTAGGGAATATAGGGGTGGAAGTTTAACTTATTACAGAAAGCCAAAAATCACAACCCTACGAGTGTTTTCAGTGTGTGTGTTCTATGAAAAAGTACGTCAATTTAATTGGACAGAGAACCCGGCGGTGGGCCAGTAGGTGCCGTGGCTCGGGACTGACATCCGGAGTGTTCAGTGAACACCCACTTGGAGCAGTACTGGTCGGCCGGTGGCACAGATCTCGGTTCCACCAGTAGAGAGTCCCTATGGTGTGCAAAAATTGGGAGGCGTGTAGTGTGCGATGCCCTGCCTACGGTTGTAGCTAAGATAAGATGGGGGTTGAGGGGCTCCTACGCGACGCCGCGAGTGTGTGTGGGGGTGGCCTGCCTAACTTTGGAGCTAGCCTGCATTTTCATATACGGTGGTTGTAATATATATGGGGGGAAGAGAACGCCGTGTAGACCCTGCCTGACAACCACCATAGAATAGTTGGGATAAGGGGGAGTAAAAAAGATTTTACCCTAGCGCGCGGCCGGGCTGTGCGGTCCGGGAGACTAGTTCTCCGCGGCCGCGACCGGCCCGCGCACCTACACCTGACACATTTTACAGTCCCTAGTGCATGTAGAAGCTGACCAAAGAGAGAGATCCGCGGGGGGCGGTCCCTAGCACATTAGTGTTGCTAATACTGGGCGGGGGCGGCGGGGGTTTTTATTTTTTTTATTACTAGCCTTCCTATAAAAATATTTTAAAAGTGAAAATAAATATAAATTTATAAAAAATAATTTACCAACAAAGTGTTTTATTATATGTATGTGATAATCACTGCTACTGGCCCAGGGCTAATTTTTAATTTATTAGTTTTATAAAAATATTTTAAAAAGTTAAAAAATTCCGAAGTCACCAATCCATGCTTTTGAAACGATTTCCATTCCAAAAGTCATAAATCCGTTCTCTTGAATCTGTATGACATCGTATGTTCCCACCACCAGCATACCCTTCACTACACACCCCGGCAAGTCTCTCACCAAAGGGGCCTAATTAATACTAATATTAGTCGTCACATAAATTTTACACTAATGAAAAGTACAATACCCTTAATAGAAAAATATGTTATCAGGAATAATATGAATAAAACACATATTGAAAATGAATTATATATTTGAAATATTTACAACAATACACTTTTCTTTAATAGTTTTTATATTATAATATTGATGTTTATAAATGTTGGAATTATCTAAATACTGATTTATGGAAATATTACATTTTTTATATTACACATATATTTTCCGCTGTGAGCCTTCTTTAATACATTTATAGCCAGAAATCCGTGAGATTCGCTCCAACATATTTTACATATATTTTCAAATTTATCAAAAGACATGTCCGATCCAACGAAATCATCATATATCCGTTTGGTATAGTGTTTATTCTGTCTGAAGATACATAGAAAATTAATATTATTACGTATAACCTGCATGTCTACCTTTCCGTAACTTTGACTTAGATAGACACATGATATTTTTTTATGCCTGCCCCTGATGAAATAATCTTTAATACTCTTCTGGTCTTCCATCAAACAATCGTCAAACACCACAAGCGAGTTACTCTTGCACTCATCCAGCGTGGGTAGCTCATCACAGTTATTGAAAAAAAATGCAATTCTCTTCTTATGTTCTTTCTCGATATCCGCATAGGTTTTTCTTAACTCTACATATGCCGGTTGTTCAATAGATTTGCTGAAAACATACAGGTTTTTAAATATGATACCATTCTTATTGTAAATGAAGTTGAGCAGCAAATTGGTTTTACCACAGCCCGAAGAACCCACTATCAGACAGCGTAGTGGGATGGGCAACAAATTATTTTCAAATGTCTCTTTATGATAAGAAACTATATCCATCACTAAGTAAAAGAAATGCTATTTGAAAATTAACAAAAAATATAGAAGAATGAAAATTCTTTTAAAAATAAAAAACGCTTTTCAAAGTTGCTACACATCAATCATTCATATCTTCTATTTATTTTTATAATTAAATAAAAGATACTATTCTTGATTTGGTGGAGGTAAAATTTCCTCCACCATTTCAATCAAATCATATTTTGTATCAATGTAATTATTTTTAGACTCATATTGCATATTTTTTTTCTTCATCTGTTCTTTAATACAGTTTAGTATATTTATCCCGTTAGGTATGTACTCTCTTTTGTACACAATTATATAATTATCATCCTCCTCCATAGCTTCATCAAGTGATCTTTCTATTCTTCTTTTTTGTGTTCTCACACATTTATACCTGTTGTTTTCATCATCTAAGTGTCTCATCAAAACACAAAATACGTGTATCAAATCATCATTTTCTGGCATCACAGCCACTTTAGATTTTTGTTCACACAGTTGATGTTGTAAATATTCATTTTTATTTTCACCTTCATTTTTTAATTTTTCCAATTCTTCTATCCTTTTTTCAAGCTGAAATATTTTACTCTTAAGCTTATACTCTCCATATTTTCGAATGGTTGGTAAAACGTCTTCAAACACCCATTCTTGAAAACGTATAGCAGAGGGTAATCGTGATTTCATTATTAGAGAATAAAGCCCCGGTTCATTGATGAAAATCGTATTGAGGGGTAGCGAATCGCGATCCCCCCGGATGACAAGCTGTTCAAACGTAGTTTTATATTTTTCCTTCACATGTTTGTTTATCGCATCATTTGTATTTTCATAGCAAAGGATGGTGGCGACATCCTTGGCTTTAAACCATGGATTGCTGTCTCTGTCAAATATTATATAAATATGTTTATTCTCAAAGATAATTTTTTTGTGTATTATATCAATAATATTTTCCATCTTGTTTTACTACGTTAAGAATCAGTTTAATGAGCATGTAATTTCTTATTTATTGATTTTTTATAAATCTAATACAAACACCAATTATATAAAAAAGTAATTTAAAAATAAGAGATTATGACACTATAATAAAAAGTTACACAAACTACATCGAGATTCGAACCAGGCTCTATGGCACGCAAAAACACAATGCTGACCACTGGACCAAATGGCATTCATATTGGGAGCCGCTGATTACAAACTCAATATTGCCGCAAGGCTGGGTTAACGTTATCAGCTCGGGTCAAGCAGCCGGCCACGTGATTGCACCTTTTAATCAGCCGTCTGAAAATATTTTAACATTGAGAGTGTTGACATTTTTTGCAACACTATGGCAATGCGATGTGGAGTGGCCGCTGCTCATAAAGGTAATAATTGCACCTATTTAAATCATTTTATTAACCCTAGCATATTTATATATAAATATTTATAGGAAAAAATATTTATATAAATATTTATAAATTTATATAGAATAAAAATATTTATATAAATATTTATAAATTTATATAGAATAAAATATTTATATAAATATTTATAAATTTATATAGAATAAAATATTTATATAAATATTTATAAATTTATATATAATAAAAATATTTATATAAAATGTGTATATATATATATATATATATATATAGAAAACGTATGTATACGTTAGTTGTGGATTTGGCGTTCTCAAAAAGATTCTCCGGCCAAGGCGTGGTTTGAACCTGGGCCGGTCGGGTGGTGCGCTGTTACGTTAGCGCCTAGACCAGCGGACTTGTTGGTGGCTGGCGGCGCGGTGTTTATCAAGTCTGATGTGATCGAGCGGATGTGCATTCGATTGAGGTTATCAATGCAACTGCGATTTATCGCTTCGGGTGGGATTGCAGTTTAAGGGGAGTCTGCCGCTTTTCATTTAAAAGTTATGGTTAACTTAAGAGGGCATCTCATAGTTCCCCGGATTATATTTAAAATGCTCCTTGAAATCACTGTCTGAAATCCCAAAAAATGCCCTGAAATGGGCTGATATTTGGCCAAAACCGGCCAAAATCCGGTCAAAAACCGGTCAATTTGAAGCTGAAAGCGGTCAAAAAAAACTATGAGGGTGTTTCAGAACCGGTGTTTAACCTACTACTCGGCTGTTCTACGGGTTCTAAGTGCATCAATAGTGATTTAATAAAATTTGCTTTGAAATGTACATTTCACAATAATTTAAATAAAATTGAAAAGGTTCGAATACTATCATGTTAGATAAAGTATATTTTATCTCCGTTACCTTTGACAATTATTACTAAAAGTAACTTCAAACCATTTCTCATAACTTTTCCGATATTTAAATTATTTATAATATTTATGATAACGTAATCAAAGATTTAAAAACAATCTGAACCAAAGTGAAATAGAAAATTCAATAAACATTTTGTGTAAAGCATTTGTCTTTTTTATCGCCATGTGTTCCAACATTACTCAAGTAGAACTTAGATATTATCCCTAGTCTGCACAGTCATACGAAAAATGTTTATTCTCGGGGATACTTGTTTTCATTGGATTTACGTTGTTACGTTTATTATTGTTTTTGTTGTCGTACTAAAGGCATTCTTACGAAATTAGAATTGATTTATGATACTGGACTGTCGCTTGCATCACATTGCATATTTATTATGTATTTATTACTCTAACAAAAGCAACAAATGAGCCTTACTAAGCTGAGAGTTAACACTTAATAGTTTCTGTTACATAGTTGGATATCTATATTAATGCCATCTTGTGTAAGGGGCCTTTTTACTGTCATGTTGAACTGTAAAATTGAATAAATTATTTTTACACTTAATTGGTAATTTTATGGTTCCTTTTAAAATATGTTAAAAGATCACTAGGTATAGATCATAATACGGTTTGGATCTTTGTCTCGGTATATAGCAAAATTGTTTTATACTGTTACCTTTTTAACTGTTTTATTTTACTTAATACAAAATTGTTAACTTTTTTTATAACTTAAAAACACAAAACATATTTAAGTGAGGGGTTTTAAGAATCGCTCGGAAATCGAATGAAAATCTTTTGCGGTAATAATCTCAGTCACGTAAGCCTATCCCGGAATGTCGAGTTCAGAAAGGCTTGTCTCTTTTCAAGACAAGACGAGCTCGTTCACTCCTCTTATTCACCTTTCACAATGTTTTTATACATATAATAAGAGTGCTGCACACTGGGATTACTTTTCTGACTACAAATTGAAAATGAATCGTGTGGAGTTGACTTCTTTGGTTATCAGAAGATTTCACTATCATTAAACAATCTTTAGTTTTTATAATAAAGTACCAGGGGGACCGAGGTCAAGCTCGGTAAAATGATTACTTTCGTTCTCACACAAATCTCGTTCGCTCCGCTCACTCACCCTCTTCAACTTTAAAGACGAGCTCGTTCGCCAAGCCGACGGGTGCTGCACTTTGGTATAATTTTCTTAAACTACAGGTTAAAGATGTAACACATTGGTTTATATCTACAGTTATCAACTGATTTTTGTTCAATTAATAAAATCTCCATAAGGATAACATGGAAACTTTGAAGGGCTCTAGAATAAAAACCGGATTTTTCCCAGACATGGGACCAGCTCCAATCGATTTCTGGTGGCCAAAACCCCCATATTCAACCAAAAAATCAAAAATCCTTGGAGCGAAAAAAAACTTTGCCCGTACAAACGGAGCTTGTTTTAGAGTATAGTACCAGGGGGACCGAGCTTAAGCTCGGTAAAATTATTACTTTCGTTCTCACACAAAGCTCGTTCGCTCCGCTCACTCGCCCTCTTCCATTTTAAGGACGAGTTCGTTCGCTTCGCTCACTCGCCAAGCCGACGGGTGCTGCACTTTGGTATAATTGTCTTAAACTACAGGTTAAAAGATGTAACACATTGGTTTATATCTACAGTTATCAGCTGATTTTTGTTCAATTAATAAAATCTCCATAAGGATAACGTGGAAACTTTGAAGGGCTCTTGCGCCAAAACCAGATTTTTCCCAGCTATGCAATCGATCTCTGGTGGCCAAAACCCCCATATTCAATAAAAAATAAAAAATCCTTGGAGCGAAAAAAACTTTGCCCGTACAAACGGAGCTTGTTTTAGAGTATAAGATAAGATTACATTACATCAAATTTTATGATTATTTTATTGGTAACGAGAAACCAGAGGATAGACTTGGTGCAAGTGAGCATAGTGAACGCGCTCACCTGATTGATTTCAATAATTTCAATCATAGTTTTAATCTTCATTATTTGAGAAAGAATAATCTCTAAACGAACAACTATATTTAACTTCAATATAAATTCATCAATTGAGTGACTACAAAAAACCCTCCACAAGAGCATTCATACAGAGAGTTGCCTATACTAATTAATTAATTCAGAAGGGCAGTTGTTTTCGGCATAATTTTTGTTTTAATTGTACATCAATAAGACTAATGTTAAAATTGCTATAATTAATTTTAAGATTACAAGGAAATAAGATTTTTCTTTTGAGCCAAAGTTGATGAGTGTGCATACATACATACATACATAACATACATAGACTTATGTTTCTACTTTACCCGTATTAGAACGTACGATTCCGTAAACCACAAATTGTTGAATAAAGATTGTACCTTCAGAGAACTCTTGAAATTCAAATCCCGGAAATTAAACGGAAATGACACAGCAACTTAAGAAGAGTTAGTTCGTTTTGAAATGTCATAAAAGTATTAGGGTAGTTCCCCTGAGCATACCCTACTGAGGAGAGAAAGTCTACTAACTTCAGACATTCAAATATTATTCATCTTCTCCTACAGTATGCCTTTTTCATAGTTTTAAAAGAATTCTTGTAAAATCCAGTTTTATGCTAATGCTTCCTTCGCCTCATTAATTCCTTAAATCAAAACGTGTTTGATTTTGTTATATTTTTTCAATTTACTTGTAACGTTTAAAAGAACCTGCTTGGTTGTCCACCCCATGGTCCCGTATGATTTTTCATCTGTAATAAACCTGCAATGTTTAGCCATTAATGTATTAATTGGATATGGATAGCTCACCCTTGGCTCGATGAGGTTTCGCCACCAAGAACAACGTGATTACAAGGGTATAAATTATTTTAAGTCATTTTCGAGAATCAAATATTAATTATTATTGTGTACCTACCACACTCCCTCGGACCTCCTTGTATTAATCTCCGTGTTCATGCGAACTTTGCGCGTTTCAGACTCCGGCATACAGTCTTTGATTACTAATTAGGTTTTAAAATACTTCTTTGTGCCCACAACAATACTATGCTCAACAGAAGTAACCTTTATAGCAGTATTTTCATCTAAGAGAGATTCAGTTAGTATTTTTCAGATGTAACATTATTTTTTACTAGTTTATAGAAATATTAATTATTTTGTGCAAATTATACATCTGGCGAGATTCACAGTGATGACTATTTAGGTATTTATTTATTTATGTATTTGATTTATTTATTGTAGATCATGAGTATTTTAATGCTACAATGACATGATCGTAATATATGTCAAGCAATATATATTATTTCTATATATTTCTAGAATTTCTTTTTCTTATTTTTTAGAGTGCCACAGTAACAATTTAACTAAATCGCCATTATATTATCTATTTAACTGTTATGTATTATTATCTATTCTATATAGTTCTTTCTTATAATATACATAGTAAAAAAAAAACATAAATACCAAACATAAACGCTGAATTCCAAACAGGTTAGGATGTATGGATTATTAATAAAAACAATTGAAGACTGATAGACGGGACATTATTTACCAGAGAGCCATGATCCAATGGTGAAATCTTTACCGAACAATAATACCTAACAATACCTAAACAATAATGAGATATCCCGTTGTCCAGTGACCTAGGGACACCCTTTAGAGCTACCTTCATATCTATACTTATTTAATACGCTAAGGGTTTTTTTGTCTATAGAATTCTTCCTACAATTCTCAACCGATTTTCAAGTTTTTATGTCGTTGGATAGGGCTTGGTCTGTAGTTGTTTCCGCCAAAAATTGATAAGAATCGGACTTAAAATAAAGGCGCTATAATCAAATTAAATTTGAAATTTTCCCATTAGAATAACATTGAGATTGGTTTGAGCATTTTAAACATCTGTTAACGTACAGCTGTAATTTTTGGTGATCACTGATATTCACAATATTGGATTGGTCGGATGTTATTGATTTAGAATTAAAGGTAACCTTTGTTTTGTATCAAAATAAATTGCTCGATGTCGAGCAACACTTGCACTATAAAAAAAATAGTATTTATAATTCACCATAACATTGTTTTATTTATTTATTTTTTGTTGTTGTTGTTATTATTATATCGTTATTTTATTTTAAATCAGATAATTGATGTATCCTCTAACAACTCTGCCGTAATAAGGTAATCATTATAGGTAATGTAACATGTTATTGAAATCAAAATTGAGATTTAATTTCTTTTGAATTGTACTTTACTCGATGAAGCAAATTAGTCTTAAAGATAATCTTGTGAAAAGGAAGAACTCAAAGGTGCAAATAAACCAGATTTGTATTCGTCTGGGGTCTTAAACCCACAACCCTAAATAAGTCTTTCTTACATTATTCCTCCGCATTTGCGCTTTAAAGATGCTGAATAGAGTTTATAGTGTCATACGTTATGAATATCAATACTTTTATTTCTTATACTTTTATTTTATTTAACAAGTGGCTAGAAATTCAAATTTTACTTGAATTTCTAAATTATTGTAAGTTAAACTATGAAGTAATAAAGACCCGTTTAATTGAAGTACTGGAAATTGTTATAGTATGTCTTACTTGAAAAATCTCACACTAACGTTAAGCTGTCAAAGTAAATTTTAAACATAACACATAAATCTTCTCGAAGATCCGAATTATTGTTAAACTCTTCAAGCTAGATTACGAAGAGTGAGTTTCTTTATCTATCATCCGTTGCACAAACTCATGAATGAGTTATTTATAAGGGACAGCTGATAGGCAGATGATATAACAAACAATATAACACAGCAAAAATGGATTAAAAAAGGAGGCTAAATGATGAAAGTGAAGCATATTACTATTTAAAATTTTATAAAGTACCTCTAGATAATCCAATATGAATATGTAAATTAAAAACCATAAGCAAATAAAAAATTATTTCAAGAATAATGGTCATATGCCAAAATGTTAAATACAAAGAACAAAAACATACTTCACATAAAAAATTTGATTTTAGTTAGAGCGTGTACAAAGGAGGCCTATTATTTGAAACCAATAATTCCGTATCCTTACTATAGGCCCTTTACTCTTAAGTTTTATTTTTTTTATTAACAACAATTTCATTGTTCATTAAAACAGAATAATGAAAAGTTATTATAATTATGAAATGTTATGTTTGTATAGCTAGTCTGTGCTTGGACGTAAACCTAAGTAGCTTATAATCGTTCTATTAGGTTCAACAACAACAAAAGTAAGTATAACAAAACTATCAAAAACAAAAACAACAAAACTAAAAAAATATCGTTATTACTCTGGTATGACATAACCTAGTGACACCGTTTATAACCACTTTCATGTTACAATGTTTGTGTTCGAGTGTGCAAGTTTTAATAACTTACCCAAGTGAAAAGAACAAAACTTCATTTCACAGAAAATACTTGATTTTAGTTAGATAAACACAACAGGTTCATAATTTACCTAGGCCTACCATAGCCTAATGAATGCGTTCTTTTAGGTTCAACAACATCAGAAATAAATAAGCCTAAACTATCAATTTGTATCTATTAAATGGCTTTTAAAAGTTCAAGACATAAGTTTTTCGAGAATTTGAAAAGGCCTATAGATATTGGCTCTATAGTTGGTTTAAAATAAATATTGGTACTATAAGTTAAACGTATTAATGACACCATTTATAACCACGTTACGATAATTATACTGATTTCATCGGAATTGAACCCGTGCCACCCGATTCGTGGACAGTAACATTACCGACTTTGCCACAAATGTTGACATCCAATATTTAAATTGTAAAGCATCACAACGTGACGTCGACTAATTGACTGCACAAAGAAAATAAACCGGCACATTAGTTTCTTGTTATACTAACACGGTATTTAATACAAATGTAAACAATTTATTTTATCTGACCCTTTAGAGTTTTGCCAGTGAGTATAAATTTATTGCATTTATACCATACCAAGGAAACTAGAAATAGAAGGTAAGGGTCACGTAAACAAAAACCATGATGTAGCCGGTGCAAGGATTGACAGCTGATTTAGTTTCCGTTTACTAATTGCAGAGAACTGTCAAAACCTATGTAATGTTTTGATTCTGAAACACAATGTTTTTATGTTGACGATAAGGTTAAGTTATAAAACCTATTAAATTAATGTCAAAAGTGTGTGTAAAATTAATTTGAATCTTACATTATTCTTTGAAATAGTTTATTACTGCCTTGTATTTTATGTTTGATGAAAATAAAAATGTTTTACTCGTTTGTAACCGTTGTTAAAATTGTCATAGAAATTCATTTTATTTAAAATATGTGGTTGTGTTTTTTCTAATCATTTAGATCTAATCCACACACTGGAAAAACATGTTTGAATATCTGTTAATTCCAATAAAAACTGTGATCCTCGTGAAGTTCTTGAGTGTGTTTTACTTTCGTGCATGGGTAAATATTCAACACAAACAACTGAAATAGGTACATCCAGCATTATGATAGCATGATGTTTGTTGTAGGCAATCACAATAAAGAAACTGTATTTAGTTTCAATTATGTTCTTGTTTGCATCATACTCAAACACTACTGTATTTAAAGTCACTCACTATGTGAAAGATAATAGTCTTTGCTAGAAAAATGTCACTTTTGAACTTGCTAAAATGAAGGTATTTTATTTCTACAAAAAAATCTTTAAAAAATGCCTTCAGCTAATTTCAGGAAATTAATGAAAATTAATTAACTCTCTCTTATAAAGTTTATATTTCCTTAAGATTACACCTAAAAATAACTAATAGGAATTTATTGAAGGTAACTAACTAATTGAAGGTTATTTATGTTTATAAAAAACGTAAATAAATGGTGATGTCATAGGTGCAAAAGAACACCTGGTGCATAGGGGGCGTTGCATGTTTTGACCCCTACGTTCTTTTTACTTATTTTAGATTCCTTGTACCATACCATTAATTGCATAGCAATCACCTGTTTCACATAAAAAAAGTAACTTTCTTTGCATTTAAAAGGTAATAGATTATAGTTGTATACTTTTTTTGTACTGACTATAGTAAACCAAATCCTTCTTCATCGTTTGCTCTTCTACTGTATTTGGAAGAAATACACCGTGTGTTTACAATCAGCTGATTGAATCCGAGTAAAATAAATTCATTGCAAATGTTTGGAAATGTTGATTTTTTGATTTCAGAAATTAAGAAAACGTTTAAGTTAATAAACTCTACTAATATTGAAGAGTTTAGCTTTTATTTGGTACAAACTTCATGTAAACTGATCCAGTAGAAGTACCTCTGTAGAACAAGTAAAAACTACTGTCGTCCTTAGGTTTCGTGAGGGCACTCATCGGTATAGTGATCGTACAAATTCTTATTATTATTTATTTACTGGTCCGTTCTACATGATAATTTAAACACCTAACGCTTATTTTATGATATGTATGCTGAATATCAGTTATTGACTTTTAAGTTGGGGAAAAATATTTTTTGATCTTGAACAAATTGTACTCCTAAATGTTGATGTTTTATTGAGATAGTAGGTGTAAAATCAATAACATATCAAAAGTTTACCGAAATTCCACCAAGGGAAGTTCACCGTTTTGAAATGGCTGACAATACCTATTTTCGTTACGTTTTTACGAATTTACTTCAATAAAATCAACGTTTCTTGATACATTTTAGTACATAAAGGTAAGTTAGTAGTAACTGTATTAAAAAAAAACAAAAAAAAAACACACGCATACAAAAAAGCAGAAAAACGAACATGTACCAGCAGATCTGCTTATTCCAGGGAATCTCCACCAGATTTAAGAATTTTTTTATTTTTTCTTTATACATAATGAGCATGTAGGTTTGCTGCCATGGATGTGTTGTAACCAATTATATGGCAAATCTTGTCTAGTTGTTACTATACCTGAAAAATGTTATTCAGTTACATCAGTAAATAAGCGAGATACAGGGTTGTGTTGATTTCCCTTCATAATACCATGGGAAACATATTATTGTATTTTCTCGGTAATCAGTTTAACCAAGTTCCAAATTAAAATTTCTAAAGTGATTTTTTCAATCTCTTTGAAATCATTTCGGTTGAAATTGTTTGGTTTAAAAACTGAGGTAAGAATATGACAAAAATTAGTATTGACGCTTTTGAACAATCATAAACCTTCTTCAAATAATACGATTATACTCGATCGCGAACTCATGAAAATAGATTTGGCACTACATCTTCGTAGAGTATTTCATTAACATCGGAAGTCCCTTGTAAAAGTTATTAGAACCACACGGACACGGGCATATATGTAGCATATAAGTTGTTATCAAATTTTAAAATTTTTGTAATATAATTTAACTGCAAAATTTTATCACCTTCAATTTCAGGTTAGGTTATCCTTTTGAGGTCGGGTATGCGGAATTTTATCCTACTAAGAAAAACATTTCATTTGATATACATATCCACCTGCCCAATGAGCATAAAAATTGTTGGAAACTGTTTTAAAATTGTTCTAATACAATTTCAAAATATTTTGATATAAGTTTGGTATTAAAACAACTTTAATACAAGTTTTAAATCATTTTAAAATTGTTTTAAAACAAGTTTTATGAACTCATATCAATACAAGTTTTAATGACAGTTTAAACACTTTCAAAATTGTTTTAATACAAGTTTATAAACTCATATCAATACAAGTTTTAATAACAGTTTAAACACTTTTAAAATTGTTTTAAAATTGTTTTAATACAAGTTTATAAACTCATATCAATACAAGTTTTAATAACAGTTTAAACACTTTTGAAATTGTTTTAATACAAGTTTATAAACTTATATCAATAAAAGTTTTATCAACAGTTTAAACACTTTTAAAATTGTTTTAAAATAATTTTGATATCAGTTATAAAAAACTTGTTTTAATATAAGTTTTAATACAAGATTAAACAATTTTAAAACTGTTAACAAACCATTTTAATAGAAAAGTATAAAAAGTTATTATAATAACAGTTTGCAAGAATATTGAAATTGAATTGAAATGATTTTAATATTATTTTTATTTGCTTATTAATAAAAGTTTTTAAAAAAGTTTAAAAATTTTGTTAGAAAATTTTTATATCAGTTTTTAAATTGTTTTACTAACAGTTTTGGAACTCATATAAAATTATCGAACAATAATTTTAAAACTGTTATCAATCAGCAAATAATTTGCAGCAGACCTGCGTATTCGGCGAATTTCCAACAGAAATTTGGTATTTTTTCTATTTTCCCATAAAAACCATGGGATTGAGTACGTACCCACATATAGCACACGTTGTCAATTTGACGTCAAAAAGTGATCAAAGTCGTCAAAGTAAAATATTAGATCAAGTATTGACGTCAAAATGATGTAAAAATTTTGCATTCTTAAATTTAAAAGGTAATGTAATAAATGAAGAAAAAAATTTCTTTAAGTCTTTTACAACAAGAGAACATTGTTATTTGTTTAAAACAATTGAACTCGTTAAAAACTTGACATCATTTTGATGTAAAAATTATGTTAAGTATTTGATCACACAGTCAAAAGTTTTACATCAATTGAGATAACTGCAATTTGTTAAACCTTTACACATGAAACTAACATGTAAGGGAACTCTAGTTTAAGACCTATTTGGGAAGACATAAAAATATATGCCACGGGAAATGCGTTTAATTTGATCAACGCAAAAAACTTGGGTATCAACTGGGCAAGTAGTGTAACAATGGTCAAATGAAGTGGAGAGCAGCGTGGCATAGTTGGTAGGGTCGCGGCTTGGGAATTAAGAGGACATGGGTTCAAATCCTGCCAGCGGCATATACTTTTTGCTGCTTTTAATTGTTTTGATAACAGTTTTAAAATGTTTTGATAACAGTTTTAAAATGTTTTGATAACAGTTTTTCAATTGTTTTGATAGCAGCTTTAAATAGTTTTGATAACAGTTTTAAAATGTTTTGATAACAATTTTAAAATGTTTTGATAACAGTTTTTAAATTGTTTTATTACAAGTTTAAACAATTTTAAAATTGTTTTAATAGAGTTTTGAACAATTTTTAACTCGTATTAATACGAAAACGTTGTTAACTTTACTTATATTGATAACAGTTTTAATACGAGTTTGAAACTTATTTTAAAACAGTTTTAAACTCATTTTTTTGCTCATTGGGTGTGCTTACATTAAGGGTTTTTTTTCTGAATCCTAGTGGGCCATCCTTCATTAGGACTAAAATTCCATGAAATGTCTCAAAATGTACATTACAATAAAGATTTAGTTTTGTCTAACTGTCTAACTAATTCCACCCATACCCTAAGGACGACGAATTACTTCGTAAGACACCAAACCTGTTAACATTTTAGATGTATAATTTTTTATAATGTCGGATTTTTTCAAGTTCTCATGGTCAGATTTTGGGAAAACCTTTTTTCAAGTTAACTATTTGTCACTTGACTCATCAACGAAAAAATCTTTGGGAATACAATTTGTCCTAGGTTCGGCCCTATTTTCTTGTTTTTCCCCTCACTATTTCTCAACTTTTACTAACACATTTTTAAATAAAATAGTTGGTATCATTTTTGTTATTGGTTGAAAACAATTATAATTATAATTGTGTAACGTTAAATTGCTATTTAAATTATTAGGAATAAGCAGAATGTATGAGTTCATGTGAGTTGAATGGGAACAAGTGTATGAGTTCATAACTCTAACAAGCCGAAAACACTCAGACAAGTAATGAGTCCGTTGTCAGACTTTGTACATTTCCTCCGTGACTTTAACAATCCAAAACCACCGAGACAATGTATGAGTTATGTTATCATATTTTGTACATTTCGTATACTGTATATAGCTTTGAAAATCTGAAACCACGCAGACAAGATATGGGTCATTTGCCAGATTGGGTACATTTCCTATGTAACTGCACCCAAGCCTAAAACATTCATTTAAGGGAGGGGTGTGTTTTCACATGATTTATATTTAATATGTAACTCTACCAAATCGAAACCAAGAGATGGGTCTGTTGTCAGATTGTGTATATCGCCTATGTAACTTAAGCAACCAAAACCAAGGGAAGGGTCGGTTGTCAGATTATGTATATCACCTATGTAACTTAAGCAAACAAAATCAAGGGAAGGGTCGGTTGTCAGATTATGTATATGCCTATGTAACTTAAGCAAACAAAACCAAGGGAAGGGTCGGTTGTCAGATTTATTTCGTTTCATATATAACTTAAAAAAGAGGGAACCATTTAAGAAATATTAATAAAATCTATACTCTCATTACACATTTTAAAATGTTATATAATAAACCAATTATTGTTATTGGCCTAATGCAAATGATTGCTATGCCTTAGCAAGGAAAACCTATCCTATACTCTTATACGAGCAATGTTTGCTTGTTTGCTTGCTTGCTTGCTTGCACAATTATCTCAAAAACGGCTCCGACGATTTCCTTCAAATTTTGGAATATGGGGGTTTTGGCCACCAGAAATCGATTGGAGCTGGTCCCATAGCTGGGAAAAATCCGGTTTTCGCGCTAGAGCCCTTCAAAGATCCCATGTTATCCTTATGGAAATTTTTTAACTGAACAAAAATCAGCTGATAACTGTAGATAAAATTGTGTTACATCTTTATAGTTTAAGAGCCAGCGACGATCTGACCTTCGTCATTTTATAAAACCTGAAAGTTTGCCTGTGTGTAGCCCTTATGGTAATATAAACGATCCTCTATTAAGAAATTTGGATAACGTTTACTTTCAGAGTTAAGTGGTGTGAAAGGTGTGAAAATTGCACAAAAATTTCGTCATAGTATAAAAGCTGAAATTTACATATGTTACTCAGAACACTCTCAAAAGATGTATTCCTGGCTGTCAGACACTTTGTGCGGTTGCAAACCCTGTCTGACGGCCCTTAAAGTGCCGTGCAAAGTACGTCAGACTTCGTCATAAGTATAAAAGCTGAAATATGCATATGTTACTTGGGACACTCACAAAAGACATATTCCTAGCTGTCAGACACTTTGTGCGGTTGCAACCCCTGTCTGACAGCCCCCAAAGTGCGGTGAAAGGTAGGTCAGACTTCGTCATTTTATAAAAACTGTAATTTACATATGTTACTCGGGGCACTCTCAAAAGATGTATTCCTGGCTGTCAGACACTTTGTGCTGTTGCAAACCCCGTCTGACAACCCCTAAAGTGCGGTGAAAAGTAGGTCAGACTTCGTTATAAGTATAAAAGCTGAAATTTACATATGTTACCTTGGACACTCCCAAAAGACGTATTCCTGGCTGTCAGACACTTTGTGCGGTTGCAAACCCTGTCTGACGGCCCTTAAAGTGCGTCAGACTTCGTCATAATTATGTTGTCAGACAGGGCTTGCAACCACACAAAGTGTCAGACCGGAAGGAATACGTCTTTTGGGAGTGTCCCAAGTAACATATGCAAATTTCAGCTTTTATACTTATGACGAAGTCTGACGTCCTTTGCACGGCACTTTAAGGGCCGTCAGACAGGGTTTGCAACCGCACAAAGTGTCTGACAGCCAGGAATACATCTTTTGGGAGTGTCCCAAGTAACATATGCAAATTTCAGCTTTTATACTTATGACGAAGTCTGACGTCCTTTGCACGGCACTTTAAGGGCCGTCAGACAGGGTTTTTAACCGCACAAAGTGTCTGACAGCCAGGAATACATCTTTTGAGAGTGCCCCGAGTAACATATGTAAATTTCAGCTTTTATAAAATGACGAAGCCTGACCTACTTTTCACCGCACTTTAAGGGCTGTCAGACAGGGGTTACAATCGCACAAAGTGTCTGACAGCCAGGAATACGTCTTTTGATAGTGTCCCAAGTAACATATGCAAATTTCAGCTTTTATACTTATGACGAAGTCTGACGTACTTTGCACGGCACTTTAAGGGCCGTCAGACAGGGTTTGCAACCGCACAAAGTGTCTGACAGCCAGGAATACATCTTTTGAGAGTGCCCCGAGTAACATATGTAAATTTCAGCTTTTAAACTATGACGAAATTTTTGTGCAATTTTCACAGCTTTCACACCTCATAACTCTGAAAGTAACCGTTATCCATATTTTTTAATAGAGGATCGTTTATATTACCATAAGGGCTACACACAGGCAAACTTTCAGGTTTTATAAAATGACGAAGGTCAGATCGTTGCTGGCTCTTGCTCTATTAACCTGTGGTTTTAGGAAAATCATACCAATGTGCAGCAAACCTTCCGCCTGGCGAGTGAGCGGAGCGAACGAGCTTTGTGTGAGAAACGAAAGTAATAATTTTACCGAGCTTAAGCTCGGTCCCCCTGGTACTTTATTCAATACGTTCAGTTATGTTCTCCTGTGATTTTTTGCGGAATATAAGGAAATGGTAGTTTTTTAGCTTGGAGCTCTAGTGTTTTAATGTGGTAAAGATCACAGAGACGTACTAAAAAAATTATCAGCACGTGTTGTTGGTATAAACCAGCCCAGTCATTAGCGGCGCCGCGTGACGGGGGCTTAATTTGTACCTCTCCTGTCATCATTAGATGCCGCACCTCCACCGCTACATTATACGGGCCCGCGACCGAAAATATTAATGAGTCGCTAAACTTACCAGTTGAGAGTTGTCTAAAAATTATATGTAGGCTATATTTCAATAACTCAAAAGGGGTGGCCAAGGTTTCCTGGCACGTGTTGCATTCTGAAATAAATGTACTTGATAAAGGATAATTTATTATAATATTCTATAGAGACAATTTTGTTACTGATTTTATTTATAGAAAAACAGAAAATCATTTCTATAAGTATTTAAATTATAAGAAACTCATTTAACGGCTGTAAATATGTAATTTTGACACACACTCCGTATCCAAATTTACCAAAAGAATAAACCAAGACAATATTTTAGCAAGTTGTTTACAGCAATACTCATAAATACATATAATGTAACAAGTGAACAATTATTATATATTAAACAACATATACCACAAAGTTTTAGTACAAATTCAATGCTATGGAAAAATGTTCAAAATATTTCACAATTAAAACCTAAGAATTCAGATAAGTTTAAAATTCAATTTTAAGTTCCAATCTTTATCAATATTTTAAAGTCGCTATAGCTAATTCCTTTTATTAAGACTATAATTAAGACGATTAGTTCATTCTCTCTTAATACATTGAATAAAAAATATTGTTGATGAATTTTAATTTATTCTTATTTTAGTCAAATAAACAAATTTATATGTTATTTTAAAATGCAATAAGTGCATTTGACATAAAAGTTGCATGAAGTGTTGCAAGAAACAACACCCAACCACTTATAGCCTCATTAATCGATTAAAGTGCGTAACTCATTGTTCCATAACCGGCATGCGAAGTCTAAAGTTACTGTTAGTTAGGGTCAGACCCAATTGGGCTTGTGGCGGGGAAGGCAAATTAATTGGCCCACTACTTAACTTTGGTCTCACGACGTTCTTTGGGTCTTTGTTCCTCCGTCACGTTTCCATTAAATTGCTACACTATGATGGAATTTACAGCTTTCGTTTTGATTAACATTGCTTAGTAATAATCGTAACGTTAAATGTCGTAACTATAAATAGTATATTGCAAAACACTCTTGTAATATATTTACTGTACAAATGGAAGGTAAATATTTTTAAAGATGAGGGACCTCGATGACTTTTACATATTTCTAAATATAATTATTTCTTAAACTTGATCACAAGTTGTATTTTAAAATAATAGTCTCCTAAAACTAACTTACAAAGGTATCCAAATAATTATGTGAACGGCAGTATTTAAAATTGTGTTTTATTTGGTAACCCTAACTTTCACTTCATAGTTCAAGCAGAACGCCTCATGAGTAAACTTAATATATAACAAAAACAGAAGAGTGTATGATCAATCATCGAGAGTCTCGGATTGGGCCTGATGATGACCGGTGTGCCTGGTCGAAATCGATCGCCATCATAAGATCTTTCATATATATTTACCGTCTTGTATACAATTACAGTATAAGTGTAAATATATCGAGTAGTGTTGGAAAACGTTGTTTTAAAAGACACAAAAATTCTTCCCAAGGAATTTCAGCTGTTTAAGCAGTCTTGACTTTAATAACACAGTTTAATTTATTCAAGCAAGAATTGTGTCTCTCCCCGTCAACAGTTTAATAAATTTTAATTTGTCTTTTTCTGTGAGATTTTTTAACACAGTCAACTTTAACATGATAATTATACACTTAGAGATGGAAACCAAGTTCATAACTAGATAAAACTTTCCTGGTTAAATTGATTATAAACACTTTCCTTAACACCAAGCCTCAAAAGTAAAAGGTTTCCAAAAGTAACCTAAAAAAACGAACAGGACAATAACCCGTCATAGTATTGAACCTTTTGCAAGGGATGACAACTCAGAATCCGGTGTTTTAAGATGTGTTTCGCTCATCGCATATCTTTTAAACCTATAACTCCGATTCTTGCAATTTTCAGAGTGAACAAAAAAGGTTATGTACCCTAAATTAAGTTTTAAAGGAATATGAATGTTTGTTCCGGTCATCATCAACATCAACAACTTGTCTTTACTGGTGCATTTTATTCCTCTATTCATCTTTAGTAGTTTATTTGGAATGAACAAACGTTCGTACAAAAATGTTTAGCGGAAGCAAAGGACCATGAATGCTAATGTATTTTACAATTATTAATTCTTGCTTAGGGCACTTTGTACCTTGGAAAGACAACCAACCGACCAGGCATATCAGTCAAAATATTTGTATAATAACTATAATTGCATGTATTTGTGCTTTTAGTTTGTTTTTTGTTTAGCTCGATTATTAATTAGGCTATGCATGTTTTGTATTGCATGTAAATTGCTTGATAAGCCCATTGGGCAATTGTCAATAAAGAAATTGAAAAATTGAAAAAAAATTGTATTTTACATGACGCCCTGATGTAAACTACTGTAAAGTAGTTAAGTATATCAATCACATATTAACTATAAAGTTAGGTAGAATGTTAAAACAAGTATGGTTGTGATCTTAAAAATTTGTTTAGATTCATATACAAAGGATGCAGTCTACTCATTATGTAAATTAGCCGTTAAAACTGAATTTCTATTTTTAGTTTGTTTTTTTTTTAGTTAAAAGGTTAAACAGATCGGTGAACTTCTTGTCAGTCGGACTGCTCGTAGTTTTTATTCGTATAAGCGCTTTAGGCGGTTCACCATTGCCAACTGTTACTTCTTGTAGTATTTGATATTATACGGTAATTTAAGTAGTAGTTGACAAGTGCAACCTCCGAAATCGCTCAGCCGACTCAACAACATATGTATAATCAACAACTTAAAAACAAAGTAAGGAAATACAGCTATCATCCCATAAACAAATTTACCGATGTATACTGGCATACACACCACAACCTTTCCATGGAGTTTACAAGTTAAAAAATTGTCGTTTGTCAAATATCTATTCTTATAATAATTCAGTTTTGAAAATCTTGGCAGAATCGAATCTGGAGTTTCACTGGACCGATTTTAATTTTTAAGATGTCGTTGGAAAGCTCTCATCCTGTAGATTTGCCAAAAAATATGAAAGTTTGATGTTTTTTAGTATTTATGGTAAAAAAATAAATAAAACATGTTTTCCATAAGAAATACATTGGAAACAAGTTTTTACGATTTTTTTATTTGAAGGCAATTTTTGGCTGCCTTTATTGTGGTTATTAAAAAAATGCCTAAGAGTAATTTGAAGGAAATTTAATTCTCTTTCAGAAAATCACCATCCACTTTGGTCGATTTCCTCACCGTTCAAAAGTTATTTACAAAAAACCAAAGCTACTACCAGTTTTGTTTGCGTTTCCAAAATACTGAATTAAGTGAAATCTTTGGGAAATCGAATCTGGAGTTTCACTAAACCGATTTTAATTTTTAAGATGTCGTTGGAAAGCTTTTATCCTGTATATTTGCCAAAAAATATGAAAGATTGATATTTTTTAGTTTTTATAGTGAAAAAAATAAAAAACATGTTTTCATAAAAAATACATTAAGAATGAGGTTTTGCGAATTTCTTATTTTAAAGCGATTTTAGGCTGCATTTTTGTGGTTGTTCAAGAAATGCTTAATAGTAATTTGTAGGAAATTTAATTCTCTTTCAGAAAATCACCATCCACTTTGGTCAATTTCCTCACCGTTGATAAGTTATTTACAAAAAACCAAAGCTACTACCAATTTATTTGCGTTGAAAATTCAGTTTTGAAAATCTTTGGGAAATCGAATCTGGAGTTTCACTGGACCGATTTTAATTTTTAAGATGTCGTTGGAAAGCTTTTATCCTGTATATTTGCCAAAAAATATGAAAGTTTGGTGTTTTTTAGTATTTATGGTGAAAAAATAAAGAAACATGTTTTTCATAAAAAATACATTGAGAACGGGGTTCTACGAATTTCTTATTTGAAAGCAATTTTTGGCTGCATTTATTGTGGTTGTTCAAAAAATGTTTGATAGTAATTTGTAGGAAATTTAATTCTCTTTCAGAAAATTATCATCCACTTTGGTCGATTTCCTCACCGTTCAAAAGTTATTTACAAAAAACCAAAGCTACTACCAATTTATTTGCGTTGAATATTCAGTTTTGAAAATCTTTGGGAAATCGAATCTGGAGTTTCACTGGACCGATTTTAATTTTTAAGATGTCGTTGGAAAGCTTTTATCCTGTATATTTGCCAAAAAATATGAAAGTTTGATGTTTTTTAGTATTTATGGAGAAAAAATAACGAAACATGTTTTTCATAAAAAATACATTGAGAACGGGGTTTTACGAATTTCTTATTTGAAAGCAATTTTTGGCTGCATTTATTGTGGTTGTCCAAGAAATGCTTAATAGTAATTTGTAGGAAATTTAATTCTCTTTCAGAAAATCACCATCCACTTTCGTCGATTTCCTCACCGTTCAAAAGTTATTTACAAAAAACCAAAGCTTCTACCAATTTATTTGCGTTGAAAATTCAGTTTTGAAAATCTTTGGGAAATCGAATCTTGAGTTTCACCGGACCGATTTCAATTTTTAAGATGTCGTTGGAAAGCTTTTATCCTGTATATTTGCCAAAAAATATGAAAGTTTGATGTTTTTTAGTATTTATGGTGAAAAAATAAAGAAATACATTGAAAACGGGTTTTTAATTTTTTTAATTTGAAGGCAATTTTTGGCTGCTTTGATTGCGGTTATTCAAGAAATGCATATTAGTAATTTGTAGGAAATTTAATTCTCTTTCAGAAAATTACCATCCACTTTCGTCGATTTCCTCACCGTTTATAAGTTATTTACAAAAAACAAAGCTACTACCAATTTATTTGCGTTGAAAATCTTGGGGCAATCAAATCTAGAATTCCACTTTACCGATTTTAATTTTTTTTTTTTATTTTAAGGCAATTTTTGGCTGCTTTGATTGTGGTTATTCAAGAAATGTTTTTTAGAAATTTGTAGAAAATTTAATTCTCTTTCAAAAAATTATCATCCACTTTGGTCGATTTCCTCACCGTTGATAAGTTATTTACAAAAAAACAAAGCTACTACCAATTTATTTGCGTTGAAAATTCAGTTTTGAAAATCTTTGGGAAATCGAATCTGGAGTTTCACAGGACCGATTTTAATTATTAAGATGTCGTTGGAAAGCTTTTATCCTGTATATTTGCCAAAAAATATGAAAGTTTGATGTTTTTTAGTATTTATGGTGAAAAAATAAAGAAACATGTTTTTCATAAAAAATACATTGAGAACGGGGTTTTACGAATTTCTTATTTGAAAGCAATTTTTGGCTGCATTTATTGTGGTTGTCCAAGAAATGCTTAATAGTAATTTGTAGGAAATTTAATTTTCTTTCAGAAAATCATCATCCACTTTGGTCGATTTCCCCACCGTTTGTAAGTTATTTACAAAAAACCAAAGCTACTACCAATTTATTTGCGTTAAAAATTCAGTTTTTAAAATCTTGGGGCAATCGAATCTGGAGTTTCACTGGACCGATTTTAATTTTTAAGATGTCGTTGGAAAGCTTTCATCCTGTAGATTTGCCAATAAAATATGAAAGTTTGATGTTTTTTAGTATTTATGGTGAAAAAATAAGGAAACATGTTTTCCATAAGATATACATTAAAAACGGGGTTTTAAGTTTTTTTTTTTTCATTTGAAGGCAATTTTTGGCTACTTTTACTGCGGTTATTTAAGAAATGCTTATTAGTAATTTGTAGGAAATTTAATTCTCTTTCAGAAAACTATCATTCACTTTGGTCCATTTCCTCATCGTTAAAAGGTTATTTACAAAAAACCAAAGCTACTACCAATTTGTTTACGTTGAAAAAATACTATGGTAGAGATATTTTTATTAAACTTTGTACAGCTAAATCTAGAGTACTGGACCGATTTTAATAATCTTTTAGGTGTTGTCCGAAAGCTTCGTCTGTGTTTATTTACTCAAAAATGTGAAAGTTTCATGTTTTTCTCAGCAGTTATGGTGAAAAAGTTAAAAAGATAAACATTTTCTTCCTTTAAACTGTGTCCATGAAACACATGTTATTAATTTAACAGCTGATTGATGCATTGTTGTGTCCTTGACTTTTCTTTGTTTACATTTTGATGTTTACATTTGGGATTTGTGGTTGTGAGTTCCTTACGTTTTGATGGCTTTTAAATAAAGTTATGTGATAAAGCAGTGTGTGGTTTTAAGCAGTATGTGATTTTTACAATCATAAATTAATTGTTATTTGAAAAACTAAACTAAATTAAATCAAACTAAATTACTATAAAACTGAACTAAATTAAATAATTACAAGTATAAATTTTTAATTGTTCTGAAAATGAATAATTTTACCATTTATAATATAGATCGCGACTGAAACTGTTTGTTTAGAAGTTTATCTTTTCTATGCCATTCAACACAATTTAAGTACGCTGAAATACGAACCAATTATTTTTCTCAAATAAAATTTCAATAATGAAAACAAACATTTTTTTTATTTCACCGAAAATAGCCTATAGGTACCATTTTTCTAGAGACCGTTGTATTTAACCACAACGGGCTTTGTTCCTAGTAGTCCTATAATTTAATAAGGAAGTGTATTAGAAATTTATTATAACTAATTATACCGGTATTGAATGTAAATTTCGGTAATGTGTTTCTTTTTCTTTTTCGAACATACTTACAAACTTATTACCGTGGTTACAGAGAATCAAAGAATAAGAATTGTGAAATGCCAGGGTAAGCAACAATATTGTACAAACAAGAGCGACAGACACGAGCGCTGAGGGGGGGGGGGCACGACTGTGTACACACAGGCTAGCAAACTGTCCTTCTGCCAAGTTGACTCGCACTGCAGGGCCAAACCAACAGACATTTACATCCTTTTCTCCTTACTTTAGTAAACATCCTAGAGGACGAACTTCTTAACCTTACTCGGTTATGAGTACAACTAAACATATTATCTCTATAATAGCTAACATCCCATAAAAAACAACTGATAGTTTTTATAATTGTTTACGAAATTTGAATTTGTATAGGTTTCATTTGCCACAAGATTTATGAAAACCATGATGACATATTAAAACTTAATTAAATTATATTTTCCATTTATTTGTCAACGTGAATAGGCATATAACAATATTTCTTTAATATCGTTTTATAATAAAGTATGGGAATTGATAAAAAACAAAGATTATGTTAACAGATTTTTTACACTGTATTGTCAATCAGGTTGTTTTACCATCTTCAAATCACTATTCAAAATAGTTTTGTGTTTCTCAGTCTCTTTGTTTGCTTTTTATTTGCATATTTTTTCTTATTCTTAGAAATGTATTTCTTCCTGTGCATTTATACATAACTTCTATATCACCAATTTTTTGTACCCAATTCTGTATATTAGCCCATATGGTTCTGTATATTTTTTAGTTTGACCCATATAGTTTTAATGGGAAGTTTGTTTTCCTGCCATGTCGTCCCGGTCATCAATTTTAAGTGTAGTTTGCGGCATTGTACTCGCCTTAATAAGACCTTAAATTTTATACCAAACTCGAACTATGCTGCTATTTAAGAATTTTGTCTGACTCCTGGTGAGTTAAAAAAAAGTGATAATAGCTTAAAAGAGTAGATATTTATGGCTATCATTGACATACCAGGTCTCATTACTTTATCTATAATGGCAAAAAAATATATTTTACCGTTCTGGGACTTTTCAACCACACTGTATAAAAGCATATAAGTTTACATGAGTATTAAAAAAATGCACGACTTATTTATACCACAAATAAATGGATTAATATATGGCAATGACTGTCATTTTTACAATGAAAAGATTACGGTTTTGTTTATTTTTTAAAGATAAAAGTTCATTAAGATAGTTTAATGCTAAGATATGAAAACATTTGTCACCATATTAATTTAAAAATCGTAAGTTTTAATAAATAAAGTAAATGTCGTGATTTATAATGAGTAAACTCTCTACATAGCCACCAAAATTTTATTCAAGCTTCATCTGTTAATTATTTAATTTTCTTCTTGCTATTTCTTTTATTTAAATAACTGCAATGCTTTAATTACTTATCCTTCAATGATCATGAAATTGAAGTTGTCTGCTTTGTTTATTAAAATGATTTAGTACAATATTGGTGGTGTCAAATTTCAGTGTAGGATATGGTTTACCTGGAGCAGTAAACAAATCGACAGAAAACGTGTTAGATTGTTCTACATATCAATAATATTTATTTAGGGGTCATAGGAAATACATTGACCCCAAAATGACCATGATCCAATCAATAATGTTCTCTCTAGACACTAAAATGCACTCTTTTATTATATAGGATTAATAGGCAAGCATGATTCTTTTCCTCCTTTTCTAGCTTGTGTGCATCGTAAGAGAAATCCGAGTATACCATTCGAGTATTGCCTCTGTTAAACTAAATTCATAACAATAGCAATGTTTATATGATGAACATTCTTTTAATTTTGTCAAAGTGTTCTTTTATTTGAGCCTATATAAGAAATTATTTGATCGTTAAAAAAATCTAACATAAAATTGAAATGTTTTCACAACGTTTCACTTTAGTTTAATAAAGTTATTTTAATATAAATATTTTTAATTAAACTAAATTTTTTATCGAAATCAGGATTGTATATTTATTAATCGTTATAAATTAATATAAATCATGAAGAGGAACTAATTCACCGGATCCACTTACCTGTGCAATATGCTCTCCTCAAACTTTTGCAATTGATTTTGGTCCCTCCGTTAATTTCCTGTATTCACCTCTAAACATCTCTCTTTCATATAAAACTTAATCGCATCTCCTATCACAATTTTTTTTCTTAAATAATTATTACATTTCGCTTGACCAATTAAAGTACTAACAAAAATTTTTGAAAATTTTTTTAAATTTGTTTTGGAAGTTCTTTTAAGTATGTCTTTTTTAATTTCTTTCTCTTTCTATAGTCAGGAGCAATAGAACAGGCGTGTCAAGGTCAAGTCTTTTAATAAGCCAGCTGATTTTTGCTCATTTAACTACATGTTAATTAGCTTGACCTTCACCCGCCCGTTCTATTGACGCCGACTATAGTTAAGTCTGTCAGCATGACTTTAAAATATAATATTAACAAATATATGAGGTTAAAAAAATAATTGGAATTACACCAACCGATTACTGTACATCATACTGTATGACCATATACTGTACATTTTTTTGGAATCGAGGCGGCTAAATCGATGTTTTTAAGCAATTTATGAATGTATATTTAATCAGATAACCTTTCTGCAACCTAGTTAATCGTGTATATAAATTATTTACATTATGTTATTTTAGATGTATAACAAATAGCATTCATGTATTAATTGAATATACATTTTAACCTTATTTATTAATTTGATATAATTTATTCAATACATATTAATTAATTGTAAGATATAAAAATGTATCGGACAATTTATCGTCCCTAAATTCAACACTATTTTTAAATGCTGTTTTGAGTTTTAAATAATTCTAGGAGTATTTTTTAAACAAAATAGTTGTAGCCTAAATGTAATTTCTATCCTACCATTAGAAATAATCTATATTAATTATATATATTATTATATAGTATATAGCATAGCTTTTATATTAATTAATTTTATCACTGTTATAAAAAAGCCACTTTACTGAGTTGGCGTATAAAACAGTTAAAGCTTGAGGCTAAAAATACATATTCAACTAAGTTATAAAATTAAACAATTGACCGTAGTATGAAATTTGACTTTGTAATAACAAAATCTACATGAGCCAACTTTGTATCTCCAGGCATGTAGCAATGTTTCTTGCTACTCACCCTCTGAAATATTCAGCGAGGCCCGTATCATAAACTCTCAACAAACCCTTTATCATCTCCTTTAATAGTTATCAAACACTCAACGTCTCTGAATATAGTCCTTTCTATTTCCTTATATAAGATCGCGTATCGGAACTATTTAATGCATGTCATAGCGCGATTATCAGTTTTAAACTTTTATAAAGATTTTTTTAAATCACTGTTCGAAATAGGAAAGTCTGGTATGTAGCATTAATACAACTTATTTTTACAATAATTCGAACCCATGTATCAAGTTACTTGTGTTCGGTCGGCCATGTCTGTTAGATAGTTTTTCCAGAAATATTTTTTCTGCGCAGACACATATTGTAAAACAAAAATGTAAAAACAGGTTATTACGGTATAATTCAGTTACATTTATCATATGGATTACTTCTGGGCCTGTGCATATTGCAGATTTTCAAGAGTATTTATTCTTCAAAAGAAATTTATACGAAATAGATTTAAATTAATTTATAACAAAAGTTATGAATTAAGTTAAATTAATAAAAGTTAAGTTGTAAAATATCAATTAGTTGCTGACTACTATATGCAAACCACATGTTCTAATCCACAGCACATGCTTAATACTCATAATACTCACATGCTGACTTAACTATAGTAAAATATAGTTAAGTCAGCTGTTTTCGGAAGTTTTTGTGATTGATTTCAACTCCATGAGAAAAACCATAAACCTTTTATGTATGCGTTTTTATGTGACAAAATTATTTTTTCCTGTATAGAAAACTGAGTTATTTGCAAAGTTTGTAGAAAATCGTTAAAGATTTTTGGAGGCCACTGTTTACATACAATTTTACTCGTATCACAGATTAATGAAACGTTAGTCTCTGCCTGTATTACACTAACTAACATAATCGTAGGGGATTGATTAGATGTGAAGTAATGTAACAAAGACCGAAGGGGAAATGAAAAATGTATTATTTTATTAAAAACAAACTACAGTTCGTAAAAAATAAAAATATAAGATGGTTTTAATTAAAACATTTTCCTTTTTAACATGGGGAAGTTCAAAATCTATTCTAAATATAGTGAGAAATTTTAAAGATTCGAGCCAAATAATTTAAAGACTCTTGTGCAATGATAATCTGTTATAAAAGCATTTTTTTACATACTTCAGCTCCAAATATTTTCACAACTTAAAAACTGTATTGAATAATAAAGGAGTTTCAGTTTTTGTTGTGAAGCTTGTACGTGCTGGAAGTGCTTCCCAGCGCCAATGTTTGCTCCCAGCTATTAACACCCTAATCCTCAGTTTGCTCAGCGAGTTGGGCTTCTCATAACACTGGTAGATTGTAATATTAACTTTTAATTTTTTAATTACACCTGAGATTAAATCCTTCGCCTTTCATAGAATTTATAAAGAGCTTGAGAAATAATTAATTTTACATCAAAATGTTTGGTTACAACTAACTTCTTTAATTTTCAATTTATAATAAAACTTGATAACATTATTTTTATATTGACAATCTAAATATAACTGCTAAAAGGCAATTTTCACTGATCTGATCCTTTATAGGCCTACTGATCATAAATGGACTACTGCAGTTACTCCTGCTGTTATGTAATAAAAATTACAAATAAAATGTGTTGAAAAAGAGCAGCAATCTTTTTATCCTAGCAATAAAGTAATTTTGGGTAGATCAATGCGTTTCGGGGCATATTGGCTTATTTATTGTAGCGCAAATAACATGATATACAAAAAATGTATTCATTAAAATTCAGTACACATGGCTTCAACGCATAGTTTATCCCTTAATTATTCCGGTAAATATTTTCTTTTTATCTTTCCAAAGACTATTTAATTTAAATATTAATCAGTGATCGCTAAAGTCATACCCACTGGATGTATTCATTTTGATTAAATGTCCGTTGTTGAATATTATTACAGTATAAACACACAATGATATTTACATACATGTATTATAATTATTTTAAGTAATCTTAAAATTGATGGTGCTACCCTCCATTTTCATTAGTTTATTTATTTGGTAACTTGAAGTCAGCATAAACTTTGTATTCCATTACTTTTCATTAAATAAATTATAACTTAGACGCCTAAAGGGTACTGGCCACAAATATAGCCTACTAATGAGTGAAATCCGATCAATTTCAATAGTTTTGTTGCGTTGCAATGGTGAAGAGGAGCAGTAGAATATTGTATTGTATCGTTGTATGAGAGGCTCAGGCAGTTATTCCGACTGTTCAATCATTCAGGTCGTGAGGGATAATGTTCCATGTGCTGATTTGTGGGATTGCCTTTTACGTTGATGTACATTTTAAACTATTTTTAACTTCCTTTGTAACAAGTGTTATAGTTAAAAATGAGCCAAAAATATATTTTATTTGGGTCCTTTCAGCATCTAAATGAGATTACTTAATTATTAATTCAACAGTTTATTATTCTCAAATTTGATGTTTCTGTATAAATTTAATATAAAAATTGTATTGTTTAAGTAAAATTGTTTTGAGATAAACTATTTAATTATTACTTACAAAAGGTCAGCTTCAATTGGTTTCTTAACCGTATCAAGATACTCAAGTTGTATGCTTAACAACGCCAAGGTACATTTTTCAAACTCTTGTTATATCAATTTTCACTTGGAACTTGTTTGTTCAATTTAGACAATTCCTACTATCTCCAACATTCTATTACTTACAAAATTTTGTGTTTGTAATTTATTTCAATCGACTTTAATATATTAGTTATATTCAAAGAATGAAATACGTGCATTTGTATTATTGTTGAAGTCCCTTCCTAACCACCATATCTACCTACATATCGATATCTTTGTATTTCCCTAAAGCATTTTTGTTTCATTTGTTTACATAGGGACGAAAAGAAAAACCTTAGTTATTCCTTTAACTGAACCATTTAGGTTAAATTACTATTACATTTATAGCTACGATAAAAATTATTAATTAAATGATTAGTATTAAATAATCACACACATCAAGGTATTATGACCAAAATTCAAAAGGTCTGAAGTACATTTTGCATACACTTTCGGTATATTTTTAATACCGTGATTTAAAAGAATAAGGTTTTATTTCAAAAAGTTTTTCCAAGAGAAGTGTTTTTTTGCGAACAAGACCGTGTTTCTTGGCAGCCATGTTGTATCCAGGTCGCAGGCTCAGTTATTGAACTGGAATCCGAGGCTCAGGCAAATCCACCGATATCTCTCACACTTTCAAGTGAAATGTCAAATGATATTTGACACAAAAACTTTTGTTTCTGAAAATGAGTATTTTTTTATATATGCATATAATGTCACTAATATAATGAAGCTTTTTTAAGTAGAATAATATAATTAGTTTTAAATTCCGTTTGGATTAGTTTCTATATATTAAACAGCAACTTATACGGTGTTAACTTAGCTCAGATGTAGATTCAAATAAATTTAAGTTGTATACGTTGTTAAAAAGTACCGGGTTAACCCAGCCTTTCTCGTTGGTTTTAATTCACTTTTGTTATTGTGTTATGGCAATCAGACTATAAGGTTTACGTCAACAACCAATCATACCTCTTCACAGTTACCAGCTTTTAAAAAATGCTTAAAATTAAAGTTATTTTATTTTTATTTACCTTTTGGTTGTTATTTCATAGTTTGAACGCAACCCATAAGGCCAATGTTAAAATTTACAATTTTTAAACTTAATTTTAGGCAAAATTTGATTTTTCCTGGGTTTGATTGTGTTTTAGCGAATTTCCCATAGGGAATAAGCTATTACCGTAGGTCTCATGGTAAGACCTAAGCCCGGGACCATGTTACTTTTTCGTTTTGAGGTGCCCAGAGACCAAAAATAATAGTCATTAAAATTTATATATATATATATATATATATATATATGTATATATATATGTATATATATATGTATATATATATATATATGTGTCCCTAGACACGATAACTCTCGTAAAAATGGTCCGATTGACACCAAATTTGGTAGAGATGTGTAATCCTACGTTTATTCGAATGAGTTCGAAAACCAGACATATCGACCCACCGGAAGGGGTAGTTTTGGGGGGTTTTGTACCCCAAAAATGGGTTTTTCGCATTTTTCATATGTAAATTTTAAAAATTTTTAATTTTTATTTTGACCATTGGATTTAGCTCAAAAAAACACACAATTTAGTATTTTGAAGCTTTGCTCTATCTCCATTGGTTACCGAGATATTACAAAGTCTAAAGACAGTACATTGTCTTTTGGGGCTCCAATGTTAATCTTATGGACAATAAGGATGTGTTAATATTTCACTTATTAACCAATATTTTTGGATGAAACTTGGTATTTAGCTTCATTTGGTTGAGATTCATCCATTTAAGGTAAAAAATCTTGGTTTTTGTACTTATCATGGCAGCAAACCTGCACACTCTTTTCCCATGTTAATTATATGGAGAATAGGCAAACTCTTTTATTTATAGACAGATATTGATGAAACTTACTATATGGCTTTATATGGTCGAAATACATTTTTTCTATGCTAAAAACCTACTTTTAGTGTCCCCCATGGCAGCATACCTGCATACTCTTTCCCTATATTTATCTTAAGGAGAATCGACATTTATTTCCCTATTTATGAGCACGTGATGAAATTTTGTTTACAAGTTTAGCTGGTCAAAATTAATATTACTAATTTGGAAATTCGCTGAGTACGCAGGCCTGCTGCGACGGGGGGTATTTAAACTTATTTTCGAGCCAAAACACTTTTAAATGCAAAGTTAGAGGTTTACATTATCAACATTATGTTATGTCAATTACAAGAATTTAATAGATTTAATACGTTTCGTTCCAGAAAATTACATAACAATCAGAAATACTTTATCAGAGTAGGTTTAGAGTAAGTGATTCCAACGACAAGTTAGTGTGATTTAGAGTAGAACATTTTTTTACCTAAAAAAATGAGGTTTACCTCACACTTTACTGAAATTACGATCATCTAATTTAATATAAACATAAAAAAAATTCTTTTGCCATATTATACTACGGTACCATAGATAAATAATTTACCTCCGTTGATAAGAGCCGGGAAATGTTGATATTTCATATTCTTTTTTTTACAGATCATCATATAGGCTACATAGTTTTAGGAGTTTTCCTTTGGGAAAATTCACTAAAAACCCCCTTAGCGTATTTAATAGTCTACATAAAGCTATAAGCTTGCTTACATTTAAGCTTTTCTTCTTCCTCCCTTAAACTGATGGAAAATTACGGAAACTGTGCTGAAAGTGTCTCACGTTCTTAAACTATGTGTCAGATTTCGTTGGTGTATCGTTATAATAGGACTTTTTGAAATCTTAGGATAACTTTTTTAATTAAAGATTTTTAAGCCGCGTCCGCATTGGCCGAACATGTTCGCCGAACAAAGTTCTTCCGAACTTTTGTTTGTTTGTTGCTAACCGTTTAGTATGTAAATCATATGGCCGGTTAATTGTTCGTTAATAATGTTTGTTGATTTTTGTGTTCGCCGAACAAGTTCGCCACGAATGTTCGGCCAGTGCGGACGCGGCTTTAGAAATGATCGATAACTAGCCTAATATAATTACCACACCAATAAAAGTTATAAGGCTATAAGCTTTTCCTTTAGTACTAAAAGGAATATTTTTCTATTTTTTTTTTTTCTACATCAAATGTCAGGGTTTTCTCATCAGTTCTATGCTTGAGAAGTAGATGGTCGCCGTTCCAACGTAGTCTGCCTAAAACGGAGTGGCGTCGCTGTCGTCGTATCTAAGGTGGATGGATAATTGAATTCCAAACGAATCCCCCAATATGCTCTTTAGCCGCTCGACTGCCCATGTATAGCACCCGAGACTGCCGAATTGAAAAGTTTTTTTATATTTTCATTCAGTTTATTACATTGAACTTGTTTATTCGAAAGGAAAATAATTAATTTAAAAGTCACTAGTAAAAATAGAACGAATTGTATTCTATAAATCATTTTACTTTTTACTCTTTGTAGCATATCTGAGGTAGCAGCTGTTAATATTCAACTGTTAAATAATGTATATTTAATTAATTTTACTTTACTTTTTAAAGTTTTGATTGACTTGTGTAGTTTTAAGTTTCAACAAAATGACCGTGCCCTGGCTTCTAACGAGGAGACTCTGATCATGAGAACTGAGTTTGGAACCAATAACTTACTATAAAAATATGTCCTAGATGGTGGATCAGAAAAAGAACATTCTTTACATAGCACTATAATTACTTTAACATACTTTTATGTACTTAAACCGATAGTAAAATGCCATTTCATTAATGCAATATTTATTTATTTATTGTAACAATTAAATTTTACTTTTAGGCCTGAAAATGTGAGTATGACAATGCAAAAAATGAATTTGTTTAATGGAGTTGCCTAGAAATTAATAACACTTTTGCCAAGGTATTTCCTTTTCTCGAATCTTGGATTCAGCCATGAAAACCTGTGAACGTGGTACAGGCAGGGCTTTGTTGTTATAATTGAATTCCGATTCGCCGGAAACCTTTCAATAGACCCGACTCGATTATAGTATGAAACAGTTGTGGGTATATATTATTTGTTCAAAGGACTACCAAATTTTTTCCAACAAATTTCAAATTAAGTTAGTTTTTAGGGCTGCTTCCTCCAAATTAAGTAAAACCAAAACTGAAGATTAAACCAAATATTGACATGTGATTAGCATTGGCATTTCTCTGGATTGGCTTAAATTGAGTTGGTAAAAAATGCTCAATGTAAACTTAAGTCAATCAAATCCTCTTCAATGTTTTGACAACCAGGATTCAAGTGAGAGTTCTTAGAATTACTTTTATGCATAATATTATAGAACTATTAATTTTTGCGTTTGAAAAATACGGTGTATCCGTACCAATTACTGTAAGAATAGTGGTTCTTTATAAACATTGGTCCAATCTATAAATATAAGCTATAAATGTGGCGATGTATTCTCCATGATCTGGAAATTTAGCAAGCAGATTTTGCTTAAACTTTGTATTTGAGAGCGTTTTGGTAAAAAAAATATCAGAAGCCGTTCCAACCTCAGGAACAATAGTTTTTTGTCTGAAGCTAACTTTAAAAATTGTATATTTAACATTGGCAACGGAATAAGAACGAAAGGTAAATAAAAATAAAATAATGCAAGCTGATTCTGCCCTACAACTTCTCGGACCACAGGTGGCTGTTTTGTCGATTGGGAAAATTGCCCCATCCAACCAACAACAATGGCAGAATTAGTGAGAATAACAACTTTGTTCAAAAATAGTTGAAATTAAGTCATAAATATATTTTGTTTGTCACTATGCCAGTAATATTTTTAATAGGGTAAGAATATTTAATTATTTATTTAAGTGTAGGCCTATGTGTACATTTACTGCGTTGCCCTACTGCAAAATCGAATACGTCGTTAATTAAAAAAAACTTATGAAATGTTAGAACTTAATAAGGGAATCATTGAATGAATCCTGCTACAATTACAAATACAACCCCTATTGATAATATTAATATTGGATTCTCTTGCTCATTTAGCTTTGTATAGAAATCTAACCTAATATTTCTATTAAAATGAAAATTACCAAAGCAATTTCAGCATGAATAATTTATACTATTTTTATTTTTCACTTTTTATATACGTTTTAAGTTAAGATCAATATCATATCACAAAGGAGAAAATTCCTGCAAACGAAACAACCACCAGAACTCCGAAATTATTTAAAGCCTCAACAATTGGTTCACACTTTTATCTCAGGGGATTTTAGTTACAGGATGATGTCAGAAGTTAACAAAAAACATATATTCTACAGACAAACCCCCTTTAAAAGAAATCTTTAAATTTACTTTCAACTACTTCTTATATTATTTTAGAAATATAAACATCAGGCGTGGATTTTTTACTCTCTAGAAGTGAATTAGTAACAAAAGTTATGACGTTTTTACTCTCGTACTGCAAGAAAGGCATGACACCAGTTTGTCAACTTTTTAAATTTCGATAGTTTCAGATGTCTGATAGTAGCATCAAATGCTCAGAATAAAAACTAAAATTTTTATAGATATATAGGCTCTAAGATAGTTTTTGGAACATTTGCATTGTGCTCATGATTTTTTTCTAGGAACAATTAAATTAGTATCTTCAAATTATAAATTGTGTAGGTTTACTTATATACTAGAATTTTTGTTCCTAAGCCCAGCACAAATGGAAAGAGGGAAGTCTGAATATTAAATGGTAATGAAAAAGGCGCATTCTCAAGCACCGGTGCGCCATCAACCCACCTTGCTTTAATTAATTAAACACTGAAAGAAAACTCTAATTATTTTTTTATTGCAACTTTGTATGATGAAACACCACACGGCCACTGCAATGTAAAATTTAAATCATCACAAGAACAAACATCGAATTGAAATTACAAGTGCTCTTTGACCTTTGAAAATGTAATTTCACAAGCAAGATGTGCCCTCTTCCGTGCCGTGCGGTGCGGGATAACAACAGCGGCTGGGTAATTGGAACTGATCTCTCTCCATACCGGCTGGCCGGGATAACGTTCCTGTCTCTGACGATATAAACGTCTCTAGAGAACTAAACGATCCTACATTAGAGTTTCATGCGCTTAGTTTAATTAAAGATCCGTGTTTTTATCATTAAGCACGTTTTTCATGAAATATTTGTTCCAAAAATTTATTCGTAGTAGAGTTTATTATTGACTAGGAATCCATACAAAATGCTAACTTAACACATACATTTTATGACCCCTGCTAAATTTGGGTGGTAACAACCCTTAACTTTCTGTTGTTGGTTTTATTGTACAGTCCGATAGACACTCCGGAAATAAATTGTCACGTATACAGAGGCCTTCTTGTAAGATACAAGGATTTACTGTGTGCCCTGGGGTGCATTTCATAATAAACTACAAACTTAGTAAATCAGCTGATCGCTTAATGCAAATCTTATGGAAATTACAAGTTACAACTTGTAACTTGTAACTAGTAGACTAGGAATACGCTCCGATGTCCGTCCCGTACAAGAATTTTTTACTCACTTTTTGAGTTATTAGGTAACGCTTTTTTTTGAGGGAGAGGTAAGAAAAATGCATTACGCACACAGGTGGCAAGCCTGTAGTGTGGGACTCCCCTAAAAACGGGTTTACCCACTAAAAAACCTCGCCTCTACTCTTTAGGGTTCTAACCTGGAGTTGTTTATCACATTACGTAGGGGTAGGCCTAAATTTGGCTTATGCCCGTGGGGCTCACTCCTTATCCAGCCACTCGATCAAGGGATCTGGGCCACTTCGCGGTCCGGATCATGTTTCTTTTCCAGGAGGATGCCCCGCACGAACTGTGATAAACAATCCCAGTTGCCCTCATCCTCCAAGATCTTTTGGCAGACCGAGTCCACCGAAAATGCACCAAAAATTTGCGTGGCCTTCAGGCGGGACCCTTCCCAACGGGGGCAGCAGAAGAATGTGTGTTCCTCATCGTCGGGAACGCCCGAGCAATAAATAAAGAATTGGTAGCCGTTCCACCCATGGTTGGACGTGCTTGATAAGTCGCGCAGTCCATCGTCCTCGGGTGTCGTGCTCCCAGCTGTGTTGCCACTGCTGGAAGGTTCGGGAGCGCTCTGCTGTTCTTGCCGTGTCCTTGCCAATCTCGACTTGTCTCTGATAAATTGCCTTCCTCTCTCCTGCCAAGAGCTTGACAGGGATAACTCCGGCGACCACCAGGACGGCAGGCTCGGACACTGCCCGGTATGCGGAACACACCCCGAGGGCCGCTCAACGTTGAACCCGAGCGAGTCGCAACCTGTACTACTCTTTATCGAGAGCGTCTGCCCACACCTCTGCTTCATAAAGAAGCACGAACTGAACCGCGGACATCAACAGACGTCTTCTGCTGGATCGTGGAACCCCGACATTGGCCATCAGCCTACTAAGGTAAGTGACTACCTTAGCGGCCTTGTCCGCCGTACGGAATATCTGATCCCTCCAGCTTAACTTGGTGTCCACCATAATCCCGAAGTACTTAGCAGCACGAATTGATTGGACCAACTCCCTTCCCACTCGGAACAGAATGACGGTGTCTATCCTCTTCTTCGTAAGGATCACAATCTCCGTCTTACGGAGAGCAAGCGAGAGACCGTGATCGGACATCCAGGTGTTGACCACACGCATGACTCGGTTCAACTTTAGTTGGGCCAGCTCAACGTTGCGTGCGACAATGAGAGCTGCGACATCATTGGCGTACCCAACCAAAGTGGTTTAAGTGGTTTCCTCAGGCATCTCCGACCTCAGGAGGCTGTCATAGGCAACATTCCAGAGATCCTGGAATTGAATCTTGCGCGGCACCAGAAGTAACTTCCATCGTCCACGTTCCGTCCCTTGTGTCGTAAATAAGGCTTTGAGAGCGGAGATAATCCTCAATGAGTCGCAACAGATATGCAGGAACGCGAAAGGTGTTGCGAAGCGCATCCAACATATCGACCCACCTCACCGAGTTAAAGGCATTCTTGACATAAGCGTAACAAGAAGCACTACTCAGTGAGAGAAATGGTTGTGGCTCTCGACTCTCTTCACAGTTCTCCATGGACTTCGGTGATAGCGTCAATCGTTGACCGTCCCTTTCTAAAGCCATACTGACGGGGGCATGAGTCCCCGGCAGCTTCCACGGCAGAGGTCAGGCGGGAACGGATCAGCTTCTCGAACAGCTTCCCAGCCGTGTCCAACGTGTAGAAAGGCCTGTGGGACGACGACAGCTCGGGATCACCTTTGCCCTTGCTGATCAGTACAAGTCTTGCGGTTTTCCATAGGGAGCCGGAAACACCCCTTCTACCAAACAGGCGTTGTACATTCTCAACAACAAGTCAGCATTAATTGAAAATACTTTCTTTAAAGCCTCGCTGGGAATCCCGTCCGGGTCAGGAGCCTTGTTGCTCTTTAGGGAGAGAACGGAGGTTTCCATCTCCTCGAATGTGAAGAGTGGAACTACATCTAACCGTCCGAAGTCAACCGGCGTACATCCAAGGCCTAGCCTACAAATAAATACATACAAAGAATGATTTTAGCTAAGACCTCAAAACAAGCAAGTAACTTAATAATTATTATGCTTACAATATTAAAGGTAAATAGATTGTAGAGCGAAAAAAAAAACAATACAATTTAAAATCCATGATTAATTAATCAAAATTAATACCCCCGTCGCAGCAGACCTGCGTACTCAGCGAATTTCCAAATTAGTAATATTAATTTTGGCCAGATAAACCTGTAAACCAAATATCATCACATGCCCATAAATAGGGAAATAAATGTCTATTCTCCTTATGATAAAAATATAGGGAAAGAGTATGCAGGTATGCTGCCATGGGGAACACTAAAAGTAGGTTTATAGCTCAAAAATATAAATATATTTCTACCATATGAAGCCTTATACTTCGTTTCTTCAATATCTGACCATTGCTAAATGAGTTTGCCTATTCCCCATATGATTAACATGGGAAAAGAGTATGCAGGTTTGCTGCCATGATAAGCATAAAAACTAGGATTTCTTTATCATAAATGGATTTATCTCAACTAAATAAAGGTGAATACCAAGTTTCATCCAAAAATATTGGTTAACAAGTGAAATATTAACACATCCTTATTCTACATAAGATTAACATTGGAGCCCCAAAATACAATGTACTGTCTTTAGACTTTTGAATATCTCGGTAACCAATGGAGATGGAGCAAAGCTTCAAAGTACTAAATTGTGTGTTTTTTTGAGCTAAATACAATGGTCAAAATATAAACTAAAATTTTTTTAAAATTACATATGAAAAATCAAAAAACCCATTTTTGGGGTACAATACCCCCCAAAACTACCCCTTCCAGTAGGTCGATATGTCTGGTTTTCGAACTCATCCGAATAAATGTAGGATTACACATCTCTACCAAATTTGGTGTCTATCGGACCATTTTTACGAGAGTTATCGTGTCTAGGGACACATATATATATACATATATACATATATAAATATATACATATATATATATATATATATATATATATATATATATATATATATATATTAATAAATTTTAATGACTATTATTTTTGGTCTCTGGGCACCTCAAAACGAAAAAGTAACATGGTCCCGGGCTTAGGTCTTACCATGAGACCTACGGTAATAGCTTATTCCCTATGGGAAATTCGCTAATAAAAATCAAGTAATGTAAGTATTGTAGAATTACGCTTACTTAACACTTAATGCATATTTTGTTACCTGAGACATAGGCTACAATGGCACAACACATTCAAATTAGTTGTTCAATTTAAATCTTTCTCCCAAATAGATATTAGTTGTATCCCATAAATTATAGTTAATCGCATAATTCCGTACGACATCAATTCATTCCACATCAACATGCCTATCTTTTGGTATAATTTATAACTTCAACAAGTAAACATGTTGATCTATTTAATTTAACAAACAGGTCTGTCAAAATATCAATTAAATTTTATTTAAAAACGTAACATAACGGCGAGCAAATATAAACAAGAAAAGGTTATGTCATGTTGTTTTCAGCATACAGCGACAACTCAGCTGCGATGGGGGGAAATAAACTGATCATAGCAACTACATTAGTCAAACCATGTAGCCTAAACAACTAAAGTTCTGTCAAAAATTCCGGAAAATAAGTTTTTTTAATACTTGAAAATAATTGCTCGATTATAGTTTATTACCTAGTTTAAAATACTTAAAATCTAACCTGAGAATTTCATTGAAATCAAATTAGTAATAAAAAAGCCTTTTGGGGGTCAAAAATTCGCCTAAGAGAAATTTAAAGTCGATCTAAAAGAATTTTTATACTCTATGTTCCATATAGTAAAAAATTCAATTATTATGAAATGGGTCCCTGGTGGCTGATTCTCAGCAATTTTTTGCGGCATCAACTACAGACCCTATCCAACAATCGTTTGGAAATTGGTTGGAAATTGTTGTAGGAATTTCAATTACCATGCATTTTTTTAATTTAACAAATATCATTAGTAATCAAATTGAATGGGAGGGAACCGTTGTAAAACTAAATTTTATATTTGAGCAGGAACTTAATAAAATATGTGTTTTAATGTTTTATGGTTACAGTCTATGTTTAGTAAAAACAAGGTCCTTGACATCGCCCCTGTTACTCTCGGGCATAACTGTCTCCAACCGTCTTGATCATTCATCTAGTACGCAACATTGTACTTTGCTAAGTGAGACCTTTAATTTGGTGTACTTATCTACCTATCAACTTATCAACAACCTACTATGCTTACAGATTTTCTTCTGATGACTTCTAATATGCAGATTTTCTCCTGACATGACTAAAAATGTTTGATAACGTTGAAAGATACTTTGTGTTAAGTCACTATCTTATCACAACGAATATTTTGTCTTTAAAAAATAACAAATCGGTAAAGTACCTTTTTTACACACCATTTTTATACACCTTGTATAGTATTAACAAAATAGTTATTGCTCTTCTTTTGGTGTCAGCGATAGTGTCAGTTTTTTTTAATAAATGCACTTGCAATTGTATTTCCCCATATAGGTACAGCATATGACAAATGGGGATATATTATACCGTAGCAAGAGGTTAATAGTATGCTGTTGCTGCAAAATTTGAACAATCTTCTAATCATGTAAATTTCCATTTGAAAACTTTTTTCTTAACATGTCAACATGTGATTCAAAATTAAAATTCTCGTCTATAATGATCCCTAAAAATTTTGCTTAATCTTCTGTTGTAATTGGAAACTCATGTATTGAAATGGTAATATTATCTTTGTTTTCGTTCTTTTTAGTTTGAGACAATTTTAACAATTTAGTTTTTTTCATGCTTGTCATCAAATTATTATCATTGAACCATTGTAAATTGGAATCAATGTAACTATTAATTTCAAGATCCCTTAATGACTTATATGATGTAAACAATGTTTTATCATCATAATAAAGAAAAATGTTAGAATTTTGAACTGATTTCGTACTGTCATTTATATATATCAGAAATAATATTGGACCAAGAATAGATCCTTGTGGTACTCCTGATTTTGTTACAATTTCTGTTGATTATTTGAATGATATTACATTTTTGTAATCTACAAAAGGAATTTCAACAATTTGAGTTCGATTCATGAGATAGCTCTCAAACCAGTGTAGTGCAGTTCCTGCTATTCCCAATTCCTGTAGTTTCAGTAATAGAGTTTTATCTTCCACCATGTCAAACGCTTTTCTTAAGTCAAAGAATATTGCAAGACTGTGTTCTTTGTTGTCAACTGAACTAACAGCTTTTGGTGTTAATTGATATATTGCATTAATAGTTGATTTGTTTTTTCTAAGGCCATGTTGATTTTTTGATAAAATGTTATATTTTTCAAAAAGGATGTTATTCGAACTAGCACAACTTTTTGAAATATTTTACTAATACTTGAGAGAATAGAAATGGGCCGATAATTGTTACAATCTAAAGTTGAAGAATTTTTATGAATTGGTAGTCTTTGATTTTTTAAATTTAGTTGGGAATTCGCCTGATTTTAAAGACTCATTTATCAGATACATTATTGGATGTGTTTATTCATAATGACATTATTTGAGAAGCTTGTTGGATATTCCATCAAATCTAAAAGTTGTTGATGTTTTAAGTGATAGAATTATTTCATTTACCTCAAAGCGGTCTGTTGGAAACATGTATGAGGGTACATGTATGACGAAACATGTATGTATGAGGGTTAATTTCACACAATACAGTTAATACAGTTAGTTGCTAACTGTATTTCTTATCATTTTTATCACTTTGTAAGTTACTAGGCACAACATTTATTAAAAAAAAAAAAAAAACTATTAAATATATTTGATATTTGTTCTGGATTTTTTACCATATTACCTTTAGAGGTTTCAATTTTATATCTTATTAAAAGATGAATAAGTACAATTTATACTTTTTACATTTTGCATTTCTTTTAGTTCTTATAATAATTTACATTTTGTTTCTTTTTGTAAGAAAAACTATTTAGGTGTTTCTTGTCAATAAAGTTACTATGTATTTTAATATTTGCTTTATATTTTGTTTGTCCTTAACATAGGCTATCCATTAAATGGATATTTTTAGTTTTATCTGTGTTAATAATAATTTGAGCACAATAAGTTACGTACCTGGTGATATATGCGTGGTTCTAGAGCCCTCATATGGGTCTGAAGGTTGATGGTTTGATTATAAGAAAATCAGAAATTTCTTGATGTTTCGAAACCAAACCCAGCTGCCTTTGTTTATTTCTATACAATTGATGATTTGTCAAATGAATCAGCTGGTCTTTGTTAGTAAAAAAGCTGCACTCCATCTGATTGATCACACTCGCTCTTCAATCATATTCGCATTAAATCCACAGATCCACAGAGTGAGTTGTTGTCTCAATATAAATAACAAAATATAAAAACAATCGAATGCATTACAGCTTCTACTGAACAAAAACAAAAACTAGTAAACTTATAAGAGTTAAATATGTTGCATTTTAGTTTTAGGAAATATTGATGAAGTTTTCAAAACCGATCTTAAAGTAAAATATATTATGGGCCCTGGCACGCTTTCACTAGTCAACTCTGCTTCTAGAACACGCCAAACAAAAATTATACCTTATTGTTTGGTTCATATTCGCTGTAAAACACACTTAAATAGTGAAACAGCGACAACAGCTAGCTCTACCTATTGTAATAGAGGCAGGTATTGTGACGAAGCTATAATTTTGAATTGATGAAGTTTTTTAAGCCGAATAATGTTTTTAAATGCACCAGTTACATAATAAATTCATGTGATTTAACTAGATTATGTTTCGTTGTGAAAGAGTGTGCGATATTATACATCTATTGTACTCAGGTAATTTCTCATAACAGTATGATCAAGCACATTCAAGAGCCAGTTAACGGAAACAGTTAACCAGTTAAACTATGCAAGTCTACTGTTTATTATACCCAGAACATTGTAATTTACAGTTAATTTCCAAAGTTCAATGTTAGTTATGTGCTTAACGTACTGTATAAGTTATTTTCTGTTCACATACCGTTTATTTTAAAACGGTTGATTCCCAAGTTTTTGTACACCAATTAAATTTCAATGTTAAGTCTTTTTATTGTCCTTCAGGTGTAAAATAAAAAAATAAACATTAAAAATTCTTTTTCATCCAAGGGAGTATGATAGAAACAATTAAAGAATTGCTATGTATACATTATACAAAATGTATTGTTACTAATTATATAGTATTATACTAATTTATTATTAATTACTAATAAATTAAGTGTTTGTTTCAGGTAACCGATACAACACTAGTGTGCTCCCATGGTAAAGTACCATTTTAACCTATCTGATTATTCCGTTTTATGTTATAGTTTTGCTTTTTCGTTTTTTTTTTATGTCATCCCTCATCAATAAAACCGAGGTTTAACTATTTTTTTAAACATATATAATTATTTGTAACATGATTAAGGCTTCTGATGATAGCATTTATAATGATTAAAATATTATTGAACGAAATAGAATGGCGTTTGAAGTAAAATATCAAATTTTATTTTAAAATAAGGCAAAATAGTTTTTTTTATGTCTTAAACTTCGCATTAAAGCTCTCAGGTGGTTGTTCTCCACATGACGTTACCTTATTACGTTACGTTATTTGCATGTTAATTAATCAGGACATAATAGTATGGCAGTCCTTCTTCCATTGTTGCCATACCATTAAATTAACATGCAAGTTAAATGGGAAAATGACATTTTTACATTATTACTACAAAACCAAAAGAGATATGGCATTAGTGTAAATTACAAAGTTGTTCAGTTTAACGAGAGCTTTAATATGATGTACAAAAAGACTTGTGTTTGTATTTAAAAATTTGAGTTTTGTTTATGTAAAAATTTTCAAAAATATTAAATTTTTGAGATTTTAGTTTTTTTATAAATTTTGTATTGTGACATATCATTGTAAAGCTTAGCTTATTTCAAATAAGTATTTTGAATCAGAAGTCATTTATGACAAATAATAAAAGAATTACAGGGTATTCCGTAAATTTTGATTTTTTATACAAAAATGGACGCCATTTTGAAACGAATACAGATAACAAAATTCTGTTTCCACCAAAATGTTTGTATTAAATAGACCTTTCTAATGATGTATAATATGACATATGTTTGTATTTGAAATTTTCGAGATTCGAACCTGTGACCCCCAGTTTTTGGGACACCCTGTATTTATACAACGTTAAAAATATTTTTAAATTATTCCTTGGGTTCAATTTAGTGGGAAATTATTTTATTTCAAGATTGTAGGACAAACTGTTGATCTGTAATCAATTTGAGGCACCTTACATGAGACACCCTGTATAATTACTGGATTCAAATTCTGAATTGAAGTAAATATCTAGGTCATTGGTTTGTTTCTCACGGCCACTGTATCCTTACCCATCCTGCATCACTGATACCATGATCTTACTTACAGTTTATGTAACCACTACTACTATACGATAACAGCAGAGTTGGTATTTGCTTAGTTAATTTACTGAGGAGGGTATCATTTTTATTTTAGCTGCAACGCAGTAGTATGAATTTGCATAAGTTAAACTCATATTAAACTCATAAGTTAAACAAATTTGTGTATAGAGTCAGAGTTCGTAACTCTCATGGCAGCCCTAATTTGTGCTACTTGTGATATCGTTGTTCTGAGGAATTTAACACAAATTTAAATTTTATTAATAGAAGTTGGTTTCTAATTTTCTATTAAATTTGATACCTATTTTTAGTTTTAATACAGTATGCCTATTGCATACGCGAACTGTAAATTTGGGTGTGTTGGACTTAAAATGACCTACAATCAATAAGTCCTTAAACCATTAAAATAAAGTTATCATAATCCTGGGAATAAGCTGGGTCTAAAGCTAGATTTACACGTGAGAGTTTTTCACTTTAAGAGAGTTTCGTACTCTCAGGAGGTACTCTCACAGGTGTTTACACAACCAGCAAATTTTTCATGATAGTTAATTCCAGACATTTTTCTGCGAGTACTATCAACAACTGCCTGAGATTTTTAAGAGAGTAACTAACTAACTCTCCGAGAGTGAAAAACTCTCACGTGTAACCATACTTAAAGCTTTTAACCATGACTTAATACCGTTTCCTTTACGTAAAACTATTTTTAAGCGGCATGCTTTGTAATCCCAACGTAAGGAATTGTTTGCCCTTCATAGGTTAGCTCATTTGATACGCTTACTCCCTGCAAGTCTAAAATAAAATCAAGGTTTTATTACCATAAATGAGAATTTCCCTCAATATTTTTAATGAGAACAGCTGTTTATGGAATTAATGACAAAGAAACATTTTTTTGCCATGTGTTGAACTCATAAACACCTCAGATAAAAAAACTCCAAAACAATCTGACGTTTATGACGGTCCTTGGGGCTACGTCGCATCCCACGGGAATGGGATAAAAAGTATCCTATGACCGTCTCCTGGTTATAAGCTACCTGCCCACCAATTTTCAGCCAAATCGGTTAAGCCGTTCTTTAGTTAACGGAATAGTGTAACTAACACAGCTTTCTTTTATATTTATAGATGTTCTAAAACTATTTTTTCTGAAAAATATATAACTTTTCAATTGAAAACTATTATGTTTATGGTAATACGAATTCATCAGACCATCCATGTCCCTGCGGCACGGAGCCTTATGTTCAATTATTTGTCAATGAATTTATGGATCATTTAGTAAAAATTTCAGACTGAGTTGAAACCTGAAGCTTGCACCTTGCTTTTAGCTAAGCGCCCTGGAAAACGGTTTGAAACAAGTAATCTAATTTCTTTACTTTTCTTAGAATTATATTAAATGTAAGTGCATTGCAATAAATTTAGATTGTTATACACGTTGGGAGCTGGCTCGATGCATCCCTGTTTCCCCCGTCCATGGTCGGTTGTGCATTCATCATGGCTGCCACACTACCCGGGTGATCGTCACATGTTCAGCGCTCGCCGCAAGCCTTGTATAATGCAATGACGCAGCTGGCCGCTGCGCCGCCACCAACCACGGTTACAGTATTGTTTCGCCTCAAACTGGCGGACGTTCTTTTTATTCCAGGTTTCATTCGCGTGTAAGTTTTGTATTTGAAATATTTCATTCCCGGAATTCTAAAAACTATTGAATTTTGTTCCTAGTAAATATGTATTGATTCATACATCTCTTTTTGCTAATCAGGATGAAAAAAACTATATGTATTTGTTTTTTTATTAAGAAATACTTTTTTCTAATACAGTATTTTCCATCATCCTCAAGCAAGGCTATAAACTTTTTTGTTTAGAATGGTTTGATTTTATTAAAGTTTTAGGTTAATCATTAGAGAAATTTATATTTAGTGAAATTTAAAATCACCTGCTGTTTACTTGATCATCGAACGTTTTTTTTTTTTTTTTTTTTTTTTTTTTTTTTTTTTTTTTTTTATAGATTCACGAAATCGATATGATAATTCGATCGATTCGTTTAGGGGTTTCACGGCATTTAGATACTATAGTTTCATGCTTAACAGCTGGCAGGTACATTTATTGGTCAAATACTTGTCATCGGCTTGTTTTTTTGATAAACAAATATATATAATTTTAATTTTTTGTTTTAGAGCAAAGTTATATCAATTGCCTTCAATGTTTTTGTCGAAATTTGATTTAAAAAATACTTAATATTCGTAGTGATTAACTTTATAGCGAAGAACATTTAATCCAACTTCAAAACATTTGGTTAAAAATCCCAATCCAAATAAAACAACGACGTGCCTGTCAATAAAGTCACCGTACCAGTTTCATTTTGTATATTTTCATATGAGGTAATGATCAGATCTTACAATTTAATTGGATTTCGTTAGAATTCTAAATAACAAATGGCAATTTATGTCACTGTACAACTATACTGATTGTAGGTACATTACATTGTTCAGAGTATACCCGGAGTATGGAAGGTTAAAATATTTTGTTTTGAATATTTGTGATCTTGCAGGGCAACTCTGTTTGCCAGAACGTGTAATGAAAGGTAAATTGAAAACTAAAATTGGTTTTCAAGGATAGGAGTTAAAGGAACATCGTTTTGTATCATAATAAGTATCAATAACTTTAATATTTATACTTGAACACAAAGAATAAGTGCACTGTACTCGCTCTATTTTTCGGCTATCAAACGTTAGAGTATTACGTATGAATAAGTCTGTGTTTATCAACAATTTCGTAACAAGAAAATTAAACAGTTGGATCACAAATAATTTCCTAAGCACTATTAATAATGTAAGTAATGCAATCTACTGTGAACATGAACAACTTTTTAAACCATTTGATTAAAAGGCATGGATTACAAATTTCCATAATATTAACATTGGATCTTTTATTTACTACTAGGCAGAGCCTTATTGAGTAAAATTAGTTAAGAGTCGCTTCGAGCATTTTCATGGATTTATTATGGGAAAAAGCTCTAAAGTCGCACAGGCAATAGTTGCTAAGATCCTACACCTATATCATAAACAATTTAGAACATCAGGTAAAACCTTTTTCATGTGACTAGATGACAAGCGAAGGCCTATCAGCGTTATAGACAAAGAAACATTAAATGGTATTTTTTTATTCTTCTATCCATGAAATGTAAAAGTAAGATAAAGTTTCAAGGTTCTAACCAAGGGAAAACTTTAAATTTATTAAAATAGATAAATAAAAAAGTTTGAACGATTAATTATCTAATCCGATAATAAGCTTTATTAATGGTTCAATTTAATTTTAAATGTGATAATCATTAAAAAATATAACAAATAGACCGAGATTTTTCAATTTACTAGTATACGTGTTGCTCGAAATCGAGCAATTTATTTTAATACAATACAAAAGTTACTTTTAGCTCTAAATCAATGACATCCGACCAATCCAATATTGTGAATATCTTTAATCACCAAAACTACACGTATTTACAGCTGATTATTAACAGATGTTTAAAATGCTTTATTTAATCCCGATGTTATTTAAATGGAAAATTTTTAGAAATAAGTATTGATATAATATTTGTATACAATCCTAGATCGAAACTGAGTGTTTAGGCTGTGTATACTATATTTAAAGTTAGGTGTCTTCACACTCCATTTTTCTCTATTATAAAAAAAAAAACCTGTTATTTATTTATGTTATGTAATGTATTAAATTATCAAATATTTTGTTTATATGAAAAAATTTGAACACCCTAAAAATATCTAACCATGCAAGTTAAAAATATTACGTTTGAACGAAATGAGAAGTTCATTAGTCTAAATTTATTTTCGTTTAATTTTTATGTATTTTTATTATTTTCATTTTTGCAATGAACTAAAAATGGGACTAAGTAGGCTAAACAAGTGTGGAAACCTATGCAGTCTGCATCCAGGGGCCCAATTTTTCAATCGAGTGAGTAGTGAGTTGGTGAGTTGGCTTATTAGCAAACAATTGTCATCAACCTTAATTGGTAAATGAGAATAAATGTAATTTTTAAGTCATTTTAAAACTTGCGCATCCAGTAATTTATATTTTTCATCAGTATTTCAAAGGATACTTTTATTCACCGATGTCGCATATATGTATAAAAATGTAATTTGGGCAGAAAATCTCACCAACTCACCCGTTTTCACTCACCTAACAAATCGGTGGTGAGTGGTTTGGGTGAGATAATCTCACGTGAGGTTGAAAATTCTTCTTCTTCATCTCTATCTCAACAGGAAATAATTCAATTTGTCAATAACAACTTTCATACTTTTCAAATCGTCTAGGTTATGTTTACTTTAGTTAAATAGCCTAAAATGTATATTGATACTTACAATTGTGCAATGAAACATTTAAAATAAAATATGGTTGTAATTATGTTCTAAATATATCAATGCAAGTCATTTAGAATCTTTAAATTAATAGAACTGGCAATATTTAATAGTGTTATTATTTTGACAGTTGAAACCGGATGCTAACACAAACTTCAATTTTACCATCTCGAGCCAGTCGGTAAGGAGCAAACTGGTGAGATGTAACTCACGACTCACTCGATTCAAAAATTGGGCCCCTGGTCTAGATCTTACCTTATTGTTAGAAGACACAAATTAAATCCAAACAATGGCACAACACAAATACAATCGTATAAACAAAAACAAAATTCCATACGCCCACAAATATCAATAAAATATTATAGATACACTTTCCATCCCAAAGCCAAACATAACACATAAATAGGTTAGGGGTTTATATTGGTACTAGAGAACGCCCACTGGTCGAAATTCGACCAAAAATTCAGTTGATCTTGAGCCAATTAATTTAAAATTTTTTTAGTAAATAAAACATCTGTTCTTCTTTATTTGCTTGCATTTGTTATTACAACAGCTGTCTTATGATTCAATCAATTATCCTTCTCCCATAAGATTAACATTGAAACTTTGAAAGCCTGTAGGGCGTAGCCCCGTGGGCCGATTTGAATTAAAATGTGATTCTGCACATCTACAGCACAATACCTTTCTAACGGTATGCGCGGATTTCTCCTACGATGCACACAAGCTGAGAAAAAAGGAGGAAATGAAACATGCTTGCGTATTAATATATAGATTATTCACAAAACAAAACACAGACTGTAACATATAAAGAGGATAAATATGAGGAAAACAGCAGGTATTCAATAATTTATCCACCAACATAGTTTTAATTGATGAAAAGATTCAGTGTTTGAAATTGAGCAGGAATAAAACTGAAAAGAAAAGTGAAAGTTGTTTACATGGGTCAGTGCCTCTACCGAATGAAGGAAGAACGTCGAATAATGTGGGGCGATATATCGATGGCACAGAGTAAGTATAGAATACTGGAATTTCCTGTCACTTACACAATATTTTGTTGTTCTATTTGTTGTTGGATTTAGATTTAATTTATTTGTTGTTATGTTATTTAATTTCTGTAGTATATTTAAACGTTATCTCACTTCATCCATGAAAATTGTATTTATTGTTAAAAAAAGAAATGTTGTTAGATTTAAAGTATTATTGTAAAAATAATGTTGTTTTTTTCTCTGAATTAGCATTTAAGCTAGAGAGATAAGCAAGCACTGCTTTGTAAAAAAATTGTGCTTGCGAAATAAATTTAATTTGAATTTGAACTTCGGACTTTCTATATGACCAGACCAACCTCACTAACTGTATTATGATATATTTCAATTATGTTCCATGAACAATACAATGATCATAGTGGTAAACAAAACTCACATTTAACTTGGATAACATTATTTTACATGGATTAAACTTTCAAGTATACCTTTAAACAGTTAACAGATAACATAACAAATAAACCAAATAACTTTGAACAGATTACATAATACAACAAATAAACAATGTCATTTACATGTATGTGCAACACTGTTTGTTACTTGAAGATTCCTATTGTAACTTATTAAAACCAACCAACTTTAATATTAAGATATGAACCCAAAAACCATAACAATGAAGTGACAATATTTTTACTAAGAGTAGTTTGACCTTTCATATCACAGTTGTATTTGTAAATAGGAACATCAGCTTTGTCCGATATATAATTTTCTTTCCTTGTACACTTGTTTGTTTGATTTACAGAAGCCCTACCCTACAACTGTAAAACCATGAAATGTCTCAACAATACTATTGTAAAACTTTACATTTTCAATTATCTAATTAATAACTAATTATTATTATTGCTTTTTATTTTTTTCGGATAGCGTATTAGTACTGCAAAATAAATATTTCTATATAATTCTCTAAAACGTGTAATGATATTAATACAATCCAAAAAACTTATATTTAAAAACAATATGTCCCAAAATAATCTATGGTAAAGTTTACCCACATAATAATATTAGTATATAGAACACATAGAATTGTAATTTTTATTTTATAGCTGCTTGCTTAGCTATTGTTATGTACTTATTTATATACTTACTATAATTATTTGTATAAGCTTGTCTTAATATTATAAACATTATTATTTTCATCTCCTCGATCAAAGCAAGACCTCATTGACCTGCAAAATATAAATAAGGATTAATATTTCTAAAATATATTACTTTTTTATATATTACTATAGTTTTTATGTGTGATAAAAACAAGAATAGATTTTTTAACAGAAACAACTATAAGATTGCAGGTAACAAAATGCGAAGTTACTTACACTAAGTTACACTTCCTACACCCCACTCTAACTTTACCTATTTGCTACATATTATTTCAATACTTTTAAGATTTTGTTTGTGCATTAGTAAACATAATTTTTACATAGGATTAAATTTTGTCAGGATTCGGGAGTATTCCATTTACATTGCCAGAATCTTGACACTTTAGCACGAAACATTTCAGATCGAACAAGCTGTTAGTACAGTAATAGCTATACATCCAACAAACAACTACATACCTAATTTTTATAAACACCACCCCCGGTCTTAATTAATGAAATTTTGAAGCTGCCTCTTGAGAATGAGCAGCGAAGATAGCGACATTGGTTGTTGCGGCGGTTCTCAGCGTTACTACGAAACGGAAAAGAAACGTTTGTGTTTAAAGCAACGAAAAATTAATTTTTTGTGACTGAAAGAAATTTCCTTTAACAACGACTTGTTCCATCTTTGAAATTTTTGTTATCTTTGAAATTTATGTTCACATCCAGAACTTAAAACCAGGTTGGTGTTTTTTAAACCCAACTTTATTTAACCTTACATTTTTTACGATTAATGAGCATCGACGATCATGTCTTGATGTGCCTGTCCTTATTATCTCATTAAATATCAAAGTTTTTCTATTTAGTAATGTGTTTTTATCAATTTTAGCATATTTTATCAAAATATTTCAATTAGCTGGTAAATTTGTATTTAAATTGTAAAATTGAATTCAAAATTATTCAAAAATGTATAAAAATTTTAAAATTTAAACAATTCAAACGTTTTAGCTTATTAAGACTCTAATTCCTGATTCAGTGACACAAGGGACGGAGCAGGCACAAGACACCGCGACGGCCGTGTAAATTAAACGAGTAAAGTGACTGAGATTGAAATTAAAGCCAGAGGGAAGTTTTTGATTGCGGCGGGTAATCCTTTTAAACCTCCAAAAGCAGCGACTTCATTATGGATTGGTCAAAGGAAACATTTCCTCAATGGCTCCTGTATAGTTATTTGATGCGGTTGCTAGATATTGATTTTATTCTGTTTTTCATTTGTTCTAGAACTGTACAGCAATTTAATGAAATTAAACATTTCAATTAAATGTTAATTCTCAGAAAGTCTCGGATCCTCGCGTATTTTAATTTAAATCTTGTTGACATGATGAAGGTTTGTTAATAAGACGACAGTTGAATTCATGCAGAAGTAAGATTCTGATTTTATTCCACATTCCTATTTTTCATTTGTTCTAGAGCAGCGTAATTTTTAATAATGTCTACAATTTCAATAAATTTTGATTCTCAGAAAGTCACAGTATCCTAGGGAAATTTAATTTGATTCTTGTGGACATAATTAGATTTCACAGTTAAATCAAGGGTCTTAAAATCGTTCCCATGCATTTTTTACATGGTATTACTTTTTACCAAGTGATTATGTCATGACTGGAGGTGATGATTGATGGGTAGTTAGCTACTAGATATTTCGGTTATGGTAAATAATACTCTGTTCCTTACTTTTTTATGTTTTAAGTCAAACATGTATGACAATAACTAAAAATTCAAACACGCATTCTGGATGATGAAGATATTATTATCTAATAAATCAACTTTTGTTCAAAGTTTTATCAAATAATTTTCCTAATTTAGAAAGTATAAAAACTTTTAACTAGTTTGAAATAGTTTATGTATCATACTAATTAGCCACAGATACTTTGCTAACAAAACTATAACAGTTTATTTATAGAACTATCGCCTTGATCCGTGCTACTTGACTATGGTTCGAGGGCTTTTATAAAGACTTACATAGTTTTACTTCCTAAAACATGGCTGTTAATGCAAGATTACCTTTGTTAGAGATTAGTTTCTAAACTATCATAGAATTATTTTATAAGTATTTCATCTCACAAAAAATTATATTATAATTTTACTAAAAATTTACAGTTTATGTATATATTCACTGATATCCATCAATATTTTTTGTAACATGTAACGTATTTTCACAAACTGGTGCACGTGTTGCTCGACATCGAGCAATTTATTTTGATACAATACAAAAATTACATTTAGTTCTAAATCATTGAAATCCGACCAAACCAATATTGTGAATATCAGTGATCACCAATCACAGTGATCACAGCTTTACATTAACAGATGTTAAAAATGCTCAAACCAATCTCAATGTTATTCTAATGGGAAAATTTTCGAATTTAATTTGTGAATAGTGACCTTATTTTAAGTCTGATTCTCATCAATTTTTAGCGGAAACAACTACAGACTTAGCTCTATCCAACGATACCAAAAACTTGAAAATCTGTAGAGATTTTTAGGAGGAGTTCTCTATACAAAAAAAAACCTAAGTATAGATAATGCAAGTACAGTGTCAAAGAACATCTGTTTAAAAAGTGTTTTCTTTCTTTCTTTTAACGTGATTTTCCAACCAAGAGCATCGGTTTGAATTCATTCATCTGTTAAATCGTAATGGTTGCCAATTCCAATCTCATTGAAAATCTAGATAATTTTATAACTTCTATAGTAAAGTGTTAACAAAATATTCAATCGTACTTTACCAAAAGCAATTAGTTGAACATTTTTTTAAATGGTTTTTGTTAAATAAGTATCAGTCATTTCCTTCCGAATGGTTAGTAGACTAAATCAAAACATTAAACACTCTACATTAGTCACCCGGAACTGTACATATAATTACAGTTGTAACACTAAACCAGACTCTTGTGCCCGCTCGTTACCGTGTGGTGGTCTCGTGGTGATGGTGGTGGTGGGGTGGTGCGGGGGCTAGCCGGCTAGCTACAGACTAGCTGCAGTACCTGCACGTTGGGCGGGGCGGACAGCACGAAGATGACGGTGTCCGCGATGTCCTTGGAGTGGAAGAACACCTTGTTGAGGTAGACATCCTCGTTCCAGCCGACCACCTCCACCAGCTGAGGGTCCGACACGCTCGTGCTCACGCACTGCAACCAACGCCCGACAGTTAGGCTACTGCACACCGATGGGCTCCATAGAATACATATTCACTGCCTTTAGAGGCATGCATCTTCTTAAACATGACTTCCCATCAGACATCATCAAGCACAATACACATGATGATGAACATGAATTAATTTTCCGCAACGTTTCACTTCTTTATACTATTAAAAATGCTATGTTGTCGTGTCCATGTAAATTAAATTTCAGCATTTAAATGAAAAAATAATGCTGATATCCAATGTAAGGAAATTTACTTTCCTTTTATAATGTAATTTATTAGGTAGTAAATCAAGTTTCTATAACTCGTTCTGCATTAAATTTTAAGGCCCCTTATTAGTGGCACCAATGCATGCAAGCTGCATTTCACATAAAAATCAATAAAGCTCGGGGACAGGTCGACAAAGTAGGAATCGGCCTGTCCTGATTTCCTGAACCGGCCTTCAGTCACGGTGAGTTGTCAGTCTAATTATCACGTGGAAAATAGTTTGATAAGTTAAAGGTGTTAAATTGTACCTGGGTTTGATGGAAAAGCAACATTATTTGGAAAGAAGAATTAATCGGAAGTGTATATTATAATATTACATATTCGGTTGTTTCGTTACATATAAAGAAATGTAAGGCCAAATTATATTATTTCATTTTTTTAAATGTCCTCACTGATATAAATTGTTGTTATATAACAAATGGAAAAAAACCGTCTTATAGACTACTTAGCTCGTTCATTATTTTTTAATCATAATTAACCACTTGTTTTGTTTGTCAATAAATAAATAGTTCATAGACCGTTTTGTTAGGACTTCTAACTTTCTAGAAATTGAAGGTTTGCTCAGAATTATTATCAAATTGTAGGGAAACAATATGTGAGATTTTCCGAAAAACTTGTTAGAGACGAAATATATAAAAGACGTTTGTTGTAAGAGGAAGCAATCTACTGGACGGACAGGCCGGCTGATGAACATCCTCGTTGCTGCCCGCTCCATCTTCTCCTGTACTCTGTAACAACTGTCTACCAAGATGGACACAGTTTCATATTTAAACACCTTAGAAGTTTGGAAGCAAATATTTTTGAAGTGTCATCAAATTTACAGAAAGAAGCTTATCTGTAGCCTGATTCAACAAATAAAAAAATAACATCATTAGACATGTTTCAACCATATCCTACACTACAACATGAGATGTGTGTGTGTAGGCGTGTGAAAAATTTTATAATCCACCTACTTGTATTCACGACATTACAGAATAAATTTACTTTTGTTCACGCACAGTTCAGGATTTTTACACCTACAAATGAAGTCAAAATTTGTTTCGTTGAAGAAAACAGTTTATTCGATCAGAAAATAAATATGGGCGGCTAGCCATTCGAGTGCTACTGTACAGTATGGCGTGTACCGTGACTTTGATCCTGGAGCGAGTGGCGGCCAGCTCGCGGCGCAGTCCCTCCGTCAGGACCCGCGCCGCCCGCTTGGTGGCGCAGTAGACGAAACTGCCCAGCGGGAACGGCGACACGCGGTGGATCGACAGGCTGAAACATCCATCACACTCCATCACCTCATCATGTCGTGACATCACCTCATCAAATCGCGACGTCACCTTATCACATCGTGACGTCACTTCATCACATCGTGACGTCACATCATCACATCGCGACGTCACATCATCACATCGCGACGTACCTCATCACATCGTGACGTCACCTCATCACATCGTGACGTCACTTCATCACATCGTGACGTCACATCATCACATCGCGACGTACCTCATCACATCGTGACGTCACTTCATCACATCGTGACGTCACATCATCACATCGCAACGTACCTCATCACATCGTGACGTCACTTCATCACATCGTGACGTCACATCATCACATCGTGACGTACCTCATCACATCGCGACGTCACCTCATCACATCGTGACGTCACTTCATCACATCGTGACGTCACATCATCACATCGCGACGTACCTCATCACATAGTGACATCACATCATCACATCGTGACGTCACCTCATCACATCGTGACGTCACCTCATCACATCATTATTTCACATCATCACATCGTGAGATCACCTCATCACATCCATCACATCATGAACTCATCTTATCACATCGAGATATATCATCTTATCACATCGTGACATCAACATCTTCAGCGGACAGATTAATTCCATATTTATCTTTTCTTAACTTCTCCGCTTTAAATTCTATTCTATGAAGTCTAGCCTATGATAATTATAAAATAGTAAACTGTCAAAATGTTAAAAAAATAGCAATTAAATAAGGTTTTTGATTGCACACTATAAATTTGTATTTATAAGAATAAGTTAATATAGAGTTTATAACTTATTAATAATAATCTTTTTATCTAATCTTGTATTAAATTTTATAGTAATAATAAAAACATCAAATTAATATCTAAAAATGTCTCATATATGAAATATATACACCGTAGTCGCATAATCACAGTAGATTCAATCAAAATTAAATATTTAATACGTCATCCTATTGAATTGAGAGGCTTGAGATTGTTCATTGTTTATCACTGAAAAGTAATTAATGCATTAATTCATTCGTGGTTGGAAATTTATTGGGAAATGATTAGGACAGATGTTCATATTCGACTAATGGCGATATTGATGAACAAATCCAATTAAAATTGTCAACAATAATTTCCTATTTCCAACGAATAAATTACTTACAATTAATTACGATGTTTTTTTTCAAATGTGCCAATAAAGCCAATAACTAAAACATATTGACTGATATTTTAATTATTGGCATGATCGATGGAACTTAACAAGTAAAATATATCAGTCCAACTTTTTTCACCCAAATAATTTCCTGATTGTAATAATTGATTCAACTTTGTATTTGCAGTACGTCATGAAAAAAGGATTTCATTGACGGTATAAAAGTTGATACCTACTATAAAATAATAATTCTTCACTTACTGATAAAATAGAACTAATTTTAAACCAGAATAATTGAAAAATTTATGTTAAATCAAAATTAAATAATATTTTTGAATATGTGTTTTTTTTCATTTTTATTTGAAGTTTTCTTCCTAATATTGAGTCGATAAAATTTTTAATTCTAACAAGAAAAATTTTAAAATTTGCAGTCCTCCTTATGCGTCAGAATAAAGTATGCTCGGACATAAAATATTTACAACTGTGCATTGATTTAATCCTTGAAATTAGTGAAACTAGTGAAATAACTATATCGTTTCAGTCAAGATCTTTATTTGCATATAAAGTAACATTAAAATCATCAACAAATTATGTGATCAAATGTAGTGGCAGTGGAAACTGTACCTATTAATCTCTGCAATCTCATTGGTTGGACTAATTGACTGAATTGAGACCAAAACAAAACCCTAGCTGTCGGTTGAATTGATGTTGTGGGAGTTATAAAAAATATGTATATGTAGCTTCACAGTATTACGATGTTTTCGGTGACTACATTTTAGACGGTTTAAATAATTGTCACATACTCAGATTGTAAATCTGACAAAATTTTAAGACATGTTTATTTATCTGTATCTTTTATTTGACGGTTTAGAAGGCAAAAGGGAATTAAAATTCCCTATAATATTCTTAAGTGACTAAAATGAACCTTATTTGGCTGTAGCGCCCCGACCGTAAAGTTTAGATAAAAATGCCAAAGCATAAATAACGTCATAAAAATACGGGTACAATCCAAAAATGACATAGTATAAAAATTAGGGAGTCGTATTTAAAATTTTCGATTTGGCAGCTATACTTTGGCGGACTTTTTAAAAATATTTAAATCTCCATAAAATGCAGGAGCAAATGTCTACTGGGGTTACAATTTAACTTGTTTTAATAATAAATTACGGTTTTCAAGTAAGGTAAAACAGCTAGCATACTTATATAAGTCATCCTTTATATTGATCGACGAGTAATATTTTCTATTCATCAATTTTTTTTAGCGAATTTCCCATAGGGAATAAGCTATTACCGTAGGTCTCATGGTAAGACCTAAGCCCGGGACCATGTTATTTTTTCGTTTTAAGGTGCCCAGAGACCAAAAATAATAGTCATTAAAATTTATATATATATATATGTATATATATATATATATATATATATATGTATATATATATGTATATATATATATATATATGTATATATATATGTATATATATATGTATATATATATGTATGTGTCCCTAGACACGATAACTCTCGTAAAAATGGTCCGATCGACACCAAATTTGGTAGAGATGTGTAATCCTACGTTTATTCGGATGAGTTCGAAAACCAGACATATCGAAATACCGGAAGGGGTAGTTTTGAGGGGTTTTGTACCCCAAAAATGGGTTTTTTGCATTTTTTATATGTAAATTTTAAAAATTTTAAATTTTTATTTTGACCATTGGATTAAGCTAAAAAAAACACACAATTTAGTATTTTGAAGCTTTGCTCTATCTCCATTGGTTACCGAGATATTACAAAGTCTAAAGACAGTACATTGTCTTTTGGGGCTCCAATGTTAATCTTATGGAGAATAAGGATGTGTTAATATTTCACTTATTAACCAATATTTTTGGATGAAACTTAGTATTTAGCTTCATTTGGTTGAGATTCATCCATTAAAGGTAAAAAATCTTGGTTTTTGTACTTATCATGGCAGCAAACCTGCATACTCATTTCTCATGTTAATCATATGGAGAATAGGCAAACTCTTTTATTTATGGACAGATATTGATGAAACTTACTATATGGCTTTATATGGTCGAAATAAATTTTTTCTATGCTAAAAACCTACTTTTAGTGTCCCCCATGGCAGCATACCTGCATACTCTTTCCCTATATTTATCTTAAGGAGAATAGACATTTATTTCCCTATTTATGAACACGTGATGAAATTTTGTTTACAAGTTTAGCTGGTTAAAATTAATATTACTAATTTGGAAATTCGCTGAGTACGCAGGTCTGCTGCGACGGGGGGTATTTTTAATACACCATTATCTTTATAAAATCAATGCTTGAATACACATCATATTAATAAATAACGTACTTTTCTATAGAATAGAGAACTTGAGAATTGTTTGCTAAAACTTCATTAGAGATTAATTTCACTTCATTACCATACCACTTCATTAATAATAACTTTAATAAACTAATAAAACTTCATTGAATTTAGTTTACTTGTTGACATTGATGATCTGGCCGTCTGGTATCCGACGGGCCCTCATGGATGCGATCGCCTCCCTGCAGCACGACCCCAGCGCGATCACGTTCAGGTCGAACATCCGCCTCCACTCCGACATCCGCCCGTCTGTGTACCAACAACAGGTCAACTACATACAGTACCAGCCCTCATGGACGCGATCGCCTCCCTGCAGCACGACCCCAGCGCGATCACGTTCAGGTCGAACATCCACCTCCACTCCGACATCTGCCCGTCTGTGTACCAACAACAGGTCAACTACATACAGTACCAGACCTCATGGACGCGATCGCCTCCCTGCAGCACGACCCCAGCGCGATCACGTTCAGGTCGAACATCCACCTCCACTCCGACATCTGCCCGTCTGTGTACCAACAACAGGTCAACTACATACAGTACCAGACCTCATGGACGCGATCGCCTCCCTGCAGCGCGACCCCAGCGCGATCACGTTCAGGTCGAACATCCGCCTCCACTCCAACATCCGCCCGTCTGTGTACCAACAACAGGTCAACTACATACAGTACCAGCCCTCATGGACGCGATCGCCTCCCTGCAGCACGACCCTAGCGCGATCACGTTCAGGTCGAACATCCACCTCCACTCCGACATCTGCCCGTCTGTGTACCAACAACAGGTCAACTACATACAGTACCAGACCTCATGGACGCGATCGCCTCCCTGCAGCACGACCCCAGCGCGATCACGTTCAGGTCGAACATCCACCTCCACTCCGACATCTGCCCGTCTGTGTACCAACAACAGGTCAACTACATACAGTACCAGACCTCATGGACGCGATCGCCTCCCTGCAGCGCGACCCCAGCGCGATCACGTTCAGGTCGAACATCCGCCTCCACTCCGACATCCGCCTGTCTGTGTACCAACAACAGGTCAACTACATACAGTACCAGACCTCATGGACGCGATCGCCTCCCTGCAGCACGACCCCAGCGCGATCACGTTCAGGTCGAACATCCGCCTCCACTCCGACATCCGCCCGTCTGTGTACCAACAACAGGTCAACTACATACAGTACCAGCCCTCATGGACGCGATCGCCTCCCTGCAGCACGACCCCAGCGCGATCACGTTCAGGTCGAACATCCGCCTCCACTCCGACATCCGCCCGTCTGTGTACCAACAACAGGTCAACTACATACAGTACCAGACCTCATGGACGCGATCGCCTCCCTGCAGCGCGACCCCAGCGCGATCACGTTCAGGTCGAACATCCGCCTCCACTCCGACATCCGCCTGTCTGTGTACCAACAACAGGTCGACTACATACAGTACCAGCCCTCATGGACGCGATCGCCTCCCTGCAGCACGACCCCAGCGCGATCACGTTCAGGTCGAACATCCGCCTCCACTCCGACATCCGCCCGTCTGTGTACCAACAACAGGTCAACTACATACAGTACCAGCCCTCATGGACGCGATGGCCTCCCTGCAGCACGACCCCAGCGCGATCACGTTCAGGTCGAACATCCACCTCCACTCCGACATCTGCCCGTCTGTGTACCAACAACAGGTCAACTACATACAGTACCAGACCTCATGGACGCGATCGCCTCCCTGCAGCACGACCCCAGCGCGATCACGTTCAGGTCGAACATCCACCTCCACTCCGACATCTGCCCGTCTGTGTACCAACAACAGGTCAACTACATACAGTACCAGACCTCATGGACGCGATCGCCTCCCTGCAGCGCGACCCCAGCGCGATCACGTTCAGGTCGAACATCCGCCTCCACTCCGACATCCGCCTGTCTGTGTACCAACAACAGGTCAACTACATACAGTACCAGACCTCATGGACGCGATCGCCTCCCTGCAGCACGACCCCAGCGCGATCACGTTCAGGTCGAACATCCGCCTCCACTCCGACATCCGCCCGTCTGTGTACCAACAACAGGTCAACTACATACAGTACCAGCCCTCATGGACGCGATCGCCTCCCTGCAGCACGACCCCAGCGCGATCACGTTCAGGTCGAACATCCGCCTCCACTCCGACATCCGCCCGTCTGTGTACCAACAACAGGTCAACTACATACAGTACCAGCCCTCATGGACGCGATCGCCTCCCTGCAGCACGACCCCAGCGCGATCACGTTCAGGTCGAACATCCGCCTCCACTCCAACATCCGCCCGTCTGTGTACCAACAACAGGTCAACTACATACAGTACCAGCCCTCATGGACGCGATCGCCTCCCTGCAGCACGACCCCAGCGCGATCACGTTCAGGTCGAACATCCACCTCCACTCCGACATCTGCCCGTCTGTGTACCAACAACAGGTCAACTACATACAGTACCAGACCTCATGGACGCGATCGCCTCCCTGCAGCACGACCCCAGCGCGATCACGTTCAGGTCGAACATCCGCCTCCACTCCGACATCCGCCCGTCTGTGTGTAGCCTACGTACCAACAAAGGAAATTTTACTCTTTTATAAAAACTTAAGTTAAACTCTCTACAATTTTTTTGTACTCATGAACTAAATTTGCATTTTTCAAATTGATAAAACTCAATAAGTCGGAATTGGTCGTGTACAACTTAAACTGTTGAATATTTTTAACGTATTATTCTTTATAATATTTAAATGCGTATTTTACTGGGGAACGCGTTATGGTGGAGAAGAGCCTTAAAGAATTTTTTTCGTGTTTTACAGAAACACAAATTGTGATTTTCAGTAGCGGAACTACAGGTGGTCTGAAACACGCTCTGCCCAGGTGGTCGGACACAGTTTCCTGGAAAATATGACTTAGATTTAATCATTAAAAAAGTTTGGTGTTAATTCAAAGAAAATAATCATTTTAAGTTAAACGTAAAGAAATATAAGATAACCAATTATTGGTAACAATATATTCTGTTCATATACGTTAATGTGATATTTATATTTATAAGACAGTACAAATCTCATAAAATATTTATGCTTTAAATATCGACTTGTTAATAATTATCCATCCATACACAAAAATGTTTTTGGAACTGGCCCATTTAATTTTCTCCCCATATTGAAGTCTATTTTTTCATACTGAGTTAATAGTAAGATTGCAAACTTTTCAGTTTATCATATCATATATTAGGCCAATCCAAATTAATTGTAGGATAAACAGTAAAGTCTCTAAACTTTATGGATAAAGACACACAGATACACCTTGGAATTAATATCAGATAGAAAATTAACATTTTTTAAGGTTTAGGAAGACTAGATGAGTTTGTTGAAAAGTTACTCTATGTAAGTGTTGGTAGAAGACAATAGTGGAGAGTGATTGAGAGGATTACCAGCGACATGAGTGGTGATCGATATGTCGGCATTGTTCACCAGCACGTCCACTCCGCCGACGTTGCGCTCTATCCAACGGAACGCGGCTTGCACGTCCTCCTCCTTGGTGACGTCAGCCTTCAGCGGGTACAGCTTGCCACTGCTGTCCTTCAGCTCGTCCACCAGCTCCTGTGGCAATACACTGTGTTAATATGGCTCTCGACTGGTGCACGTCCTCTTCCTTGGTGATGTCAGCCTTCAGCGGGTACAGCTTGCCACTGCTGTCCTTCAGCTCGTCCACCAGCTCCTGTGGCAATACACTGTGTTAATATGGCTCTCGACTGGTGCACGTCCTCTTCCTTGGTGATGTCAGCCTTCAGCGGGTACAGCTTGCCACTGATGTCCTTCAGCTCGTCCACCAGCTCCTGTGGCAATACACTGTGTTAATATGGCTCTCGACTGGTGCACGTCCTCCTCCTTGGTGACGTCAGCCTTCAGCGGGTACAGCTTGCCACTGCTGTCCTTCAGCTCGTTTACCAGCTCCTGTGGCAATACACTGTGTTAATATGGCTCTCGACTGGTGCACGTCCTCTTCCTTGGTGACGTCAGCCTTCAGCGGGTACAGCTTGCCACTGATGTCCTTCAGCTCGTCCACCAGCTCCTGTGGCAATACACTGTGTTAATATGTCTCTCGACTGAAGCACGTCCTCTTTCTTGGTCACGTCTGACTTCAACGAGTACAGCTTGCGACTTTTGTCCTTCATTTCGTTGACGACGAAACTTCTCTCCAGTTTTAGTTGGCATTGGCACAACTTGTTTTGATGTATATGTATAATCTTGACTTCCCTAATGAGGTCAGGTAGCTATAAATTCAAGTGATTGTGGTTAATTGATGCAAAATTTTAATTTTAATTTCCATCAAACATCAAATTAAGAGGGTATCTCTATTTATATAATTAGCAACAAAAAACATTTATTGATACTGTATTAGTTAATAACATATCACCTTTCAACTTTTTTAGAAGATAACATTGTAAACACCAGTATGTTATTGGCGTATTGTAGCTGACAACAGAGCGGAGACAGCAAGAGACACGGAGTGGCGTGCAGGTGGAGACTGGAGGCGGTTATGGTCGACGCAGTAACAGTCATACAGTCATATCGCCTACCATTCCACTTTATGACGGTCGTATACTCCACCCTGCGTTATTGCCTGCGTGCGGATTCATCCTATTTAAAGTTTTTAATTTTATGTAACACCTGTGTCTCCTGTGTCATAAAATGTATTTTCATTGCGGACTAAATAAACTCTACTGCATTGACCTTGTATGCAGTCAAATTTCAGTCAACTTTATAAATACTGTTTTGGAGAATTAAATGTATGAAAATAGTAAACATCAAATTGAAAAGGTTTTATAAATATATGGTTATAGGAAAAAATTAAATAACAAGGTTTATGAAACCTTGTTATTAAGGTTCTTTTTTATTTTTACTAAGGTTCTACTCTAGTCTCTTTGTTTGTTTTATTCATACTAGTCTACTTGTTGCTCGAAATCGAGCAATTTATTTTAATACAATACAAAATAGTTCTAAATCAATGACGCATCCGACCAATTCAATATTGTGAATATTAGTTTTTTAACACATTGAAATTGTATAGTTTTATATCAATGTTGGTAATAAAAAATTAACAAATAAATTATAGGTTTACATCATGTACCTAAATAAATTGTATGTGTTTATATTGTCAATAATATAATTGAAATATGTTTGTACCAATGATAAAAATAAATATAGCAACGAAATTGGTTTCCAATGCAAAACAGACACAAAGTGTTGGTATCATAACCTTGATTGTGTAACAATGAGCAGTCAGTCCAACAACGCTTTCATCTCTCTGACACAGACAGCTCCCAATCCAGTTGATATCTGACCTCATCAGTAACATGATCGCTGCCCACCACACCCATGGCCTGGGGCTGGTGAAGTAACGTGTGAATATCTCCGTGCACTACCTGAACTGAACTCGGCACAAACCTCCACAATGGCCACATAACGTACGGTTATTACAGTGAAATTATGAGTGGCCTTGAATTGATTTAAGTTTTTTTTAACTAAGCGTTCTGTTCCTAAGCAAGTCACTGTAAAATATAAACAAATTATAACAGTAAACATTTAAAAATGATATAATTATTAGTAAATTCTTTAATTTTTACTTTGAAAACTTACAGTAATTATAGGTTTGTGGGTTATTCCCAAATTAATACAGTAATTGTATATCACAATGCATATTTAGAGTTGATTATTACAAGTGTAGATTAATTGAGAAAAATCTGAAATCTTACAATAGAAATTAAGTCACATTTAATTTAACTATTCAAAAGATCGTACATAAAATAATACTGAATTTGTATTAGTGCCCGTTATAATAAGCCTCAAACCCGACCTTAAAAGGTTGAGTATTAAGAATTAATTGCATTTTTAATTTTTATCAGTATGATTTTAATGGAAACTTTGTTTGCCTGCCATTTACGTCTGGGCCATCTGTTTTGAGCCTAGTTTGTGGCATTGTACTCTGATAAGTGCGACCTTTAATTTGATACCAAACACGACCGATTCTGCCATTTAAAAATGTTTTCTGTCTCCTCTTGGACCGTCTTCGTTAAGGGATAAAAAAAGTGATAATAGCTTAAAAGACTAGACAGTTATGGCTACTATTGATATACCAAGTCTTATTACTTGAGTGGTAACATAATTATTATTTCACCGTTCCGGGACTTTTCAATCGCACTGTATATTATTAAACCTCGTCAAAAAATTATCATTGATAACTGTTCACATTTCTAAGGAAATGACAAAATGTAGCCTAAGTTGTAATGTTATGCCATCAGGGTTTTCATGAATTTCGTGACGATTAAAACTCATAAAACGTTGTATTACAGAAAAATTAATTATCATAAAAACTACCCGTTATTTTTACGTCCTGTTATCCAATAAATCTATATCTGTATAATGTACATAAGTATGCGTGGGTAAATTCTACTTATTTGAGATTTCGATATCCTTGTGAGCTTCTCAAACTCAAAGACGAGCCTGTGATGATCACGCACAACACCCGAAGACACGTACACGTCTAATCAACTCAAAGAACTCTTGATTGTTACCGTTCCGAAATTTTATCATGTATTTGTCAGTCTGTGTAATGATTCCATTTGGCATTTATCATATAGTTTTATTGGAAAAAATTCCCCATACACAATATTTTTATATAAAATATCTTTAAATAATAAAAAAAATTAGGATACAGCTAAGTAAAATCTGTAAAATAAACACCTAAATCCATTGTCAAGATAAGCTGATACTCATATATTTTTTTTAATCGCCACAGAACTTGCAGTAAATGTTTTCATTCAGATATTTAGTCTATTTAATCATTTTGTGAATGTACTCTTGAAGTTGACTTAGAGTGTTGATTGTGTTAAATAAAACGCGATGCCAACAACAGCATATTGTTCCCCACACATGAGCGGTGAGTGATGACTCGTGAGACCATTATCGGCTCATGGCGCGGCGATGAACTAGGCTTGATTACGTGTAGGCTACAGTATTGTTACAGCGTTATGCTCTCAGCCGCCCCGCGCTGGTGGTCCGCAGCGCTCAGCTGTATGCTGTATGGCTGATATGATGCCAACGGCTATTTTATTGGCCAACTCTATCTTTGTGGCATAATTCATATCCTGCAGCATAATGCTCTTTTTCCAAGCACCGTGTAGGCTTTAAATTTAGCTTCTAATGTATGTCATCACTTGTATATAAATATTACAATACCCTAGAGAAATTTGTATATTAAAATATTTTAGTGTACAACAACAAATCATGTTAAATTTAAAGTTTCTAGTTTAGAGAATTTAAAAGTGTAAGACTCATTCAACTCTTATGTCGACTGTAGAAATGTATCTTTATATTTTAATATAATGTATATCTACTCCAATCTTTTGCAGCAACAGCATGGCACACGTGTGCATGCTGTTTCGTGCTTGCAATAAATAGTTAATTTGTAAATTAAATAAGAAAAACATTTAACTACTTTAATACATTATTCATAAAAATTACTATTTAGCCTTGAATATTACATCGATACAATATGCCACATCATAGGCTATTGAATACATAAACGCAATTCGTAAGGAAAAAATATGGTCAGAAACTTACCCCCCACTGCAAATAACCAATTTGTTATCTATGAATACAAAATCCACTTAAGATTACATTAAGCTGCTGGTAATCAATCAAGATATATCAATTATCCTACTTCTGGACATCTCTTTTATTTACATTTTACGTAAAAAAAAATAATTAAAAATAATTTTTATCACCTTCGTATGTACAAATATTTTTTGTTAATCATTTGCCAGCATAAAAATTCATGCTTATATAATTTTAACTTAAAATTTAAATTAAAAAATTATTTTACTAAAATATAAATCACTAAATCTATTCATACACGTTTCCAATTAAAAAGCTAATTACTATGCTAGGCCTACCTTTGCAAAGCCATCATACTGAACCCATTAAGGAACCACAATTTTCCTTTTAAGTGCTTTGCCATCTCGCCACACATAATTTTATTATTACCTTTCCTTGTCCCCTTTACTTGTTTAAAACCTCTTACTCTACAAACACTGAATATAGACGTTTATACTTTAATAGTTAGTGTTTTAAAATTTCTGAATTTGCGTTTTGAAAATAAACAAAAATGTTATTCTAAAGTAAAAACACTCAATATCCAAAAAGCAAGTATATATTTGAAACACGACTGTCTGGCAGTCAACTTAAGAGTCATCTTAAGGGTGCGCTCTACCTCGGCGTCAAAATCGTCGAGCGAAACTGTTAACTGCCACTATACGCGGAAACTCACATTTTGGAAAATTGTGATTTTCCACCCACACTATGACCCACACTATCACCCACACTATGACGGGTGATTTTAAATTTTGTTACTTAAATGCTTTTAGCGAATTTCCCATAGGGAATAAGCTATTACCGTAGGTCTCATGGTAAGACCTAAGCCCGGGACCATGTTACTTTTTCGTTTTTAGGTGCCCAGAGACCAAAAATAATAGTCATTAAAAATTTTATATATATATATATATATATATATATATGTATATATATATACATATATATATGTATATATGTATGTGTCCCTAGACACGATAACTCTCGTAAAAATGGTCCGATCGAGACCAAATTTGGTAGAGATGTGTAATCCTACGTTTATTCGGATGAGTTCGTAAACCAGACATATCGACCTACCGGAAGGGGTAGTTTTGGGGGGTTTTGTACCCCAAAAATGGGTTTTTTGCATTTTTCATATGTAATTTTCAAAAATTTTAAATTTTTACTTTGACCATTGGATTTAGCTCAAAAAAACACACAATTTAGTATTTTGAAACTTTGCTCTATCTCCATTGGTTACCGAGATATTAAAAATTCTAAAGAGAGTACATTGTATTTTGGGGCTCCAATGTTAATCTTATGGAGAATAAGGATGTGTTATTATTTCAATTATTAACCATTGTTTTTGGATGAAACTTGGTATTTAGCTTCATTTGGTTGAGATTCAACCATTTATGTAAAAAAAATCTTGGTTTTTGTACTTATCATGGCAGCAAACCTGCATACTCTTTTCCCATGTTAATCATATGGAGAATAGGCAAACTCTTTTAATTATGGACAGATATTGATGAAACTTAATATATAGCTTTATATGGTCCAAATAAATTTTTTTATGCTTAAAATCTACTTTTAGTGTTCCCCATGGCAGCATACCTGCATACTCTTTCCCTATATGTATCATTAGGAGAATAGACAATATTTTCCTATTTATATGAGCACGTAATGAAAGTTTGTTTACAAGTTCTTCTGGTCAAAATTAATATTACTAATTTGGAAATTCGCTGAGTACGCAGGTTTGCTGCGACGGGGGGTATTTTTGGTTTCAGTGCGAAATCGATCGGTGGTCTAATAACGATTTTTTTTTTAAATTGCAGACCTTTCGCATCTCCCTTTTTTGCATAGTTATCTATAAACTTTTTACCAATCTTATGGCAGATTCTTGTTCTTAAGATTATATTGTACTCACGTACAGTCTTATTTTTTCTTAAAAAATTGTTTTTAATACGTTAAAACTTGATACAAAAACGCTTATTTCAACATTATTAGCAAGCACCCTGCTTAGTAATTTAAATTTAATATCGAAATTTTAAGACGATAGCGGAGATTCTAAACCCTTTGCATCCGCGCGCGAAAGATGGGTAGAGCGTACCCTTAACCCTTTAGGGCCAGTAGTGTGAAATTGTTGGTGCTGGCCCAGTTCAAGGTCACCTGAGGGATGACGTCATCGAGGTCAATGACCTCACCGATGACGTCATCGATGACGTCATCGATGACGTCATCGATTGCGTCATCGATGACGTCATCACTAATGACGTCATTTCTATGACGTCACACCCATGACGTCACAGAAATGACGTGCTGATGACGTCATTACCCCTTACGTCATCAAAATGACGTCACCGACGCCACTGAGGTCAAGGTCATGCCGAAACTTAAAATTTTTTGGCACTTTTGCCGTTTCTCGCACTACGCTCCGAGTTTCAGTCAGAGTCCCCGTGACCTTGACCACTTGGAGCGAATTTTCGACGAGAAACGGCAAAAGTGCCAAGTTAAACTCGAGTTTCTGACATGACTCAGCCTAAATGGGCAATTGGTTATCCCTCAGGTGACCTTGAACCAGCACAACACCAACAATTTCATATTACTGTGACCTTGAAAACCTAACAACGGAGTGCCGACACCGATGCACACCCCACGACAGCCACCGAGTGACTGACTGTCAGGCTCCGTGTACTCTAGGTATATGGGGAAGTGGAGGGGGAAATCTCAAGGTCATCCAAATGGAGTTTTAAAAAAGTTGAAGAGTAGAAAGACTACTCTTGTGCTTCCTGGGCGACTTCATCAATTTCCAACGGATCTGTAAGCCAATCCGATCTGTAGCGGCAGGAGTCCAGAAAACAGGTGCACCACCCATCAGGTTGTCCGTAGCACTTCCGACAATTGGTAAGATTGGAGAAGTGAAATTTAATACACCGCTGCGGACAACAAGTATAAAAGTATTTGGATTTGTAGATTTTGAAAGTTTGTAGTACTGGTGGTGGCAGCTGTTGGTTCTTACATCTACACCTGCAACATCCGAAGCATTCACATTGCCGGCAGGCCAGCCCATCCACTTGCCACTTTGGCAAGAGGAAACACTTATCCTCACAGCAATAGGTTGTCCCCGTCTCTTCCTCCCAACGCTTCTTTGCACAATATGTGACGCCTTGTATCTCCAAACACCTATGCTCGCAACATGAGATGCGCTTACTTTCCATAGTCGATGTTGCTCTGACGAGGGTGCACGATGAAGTGATGCTGTGGTCAGTGGGAATGGGGTTTATATAAACTAAGGTGAGTGGAGGGGGAAAGGTCAAGGTCATCCAAATGGAGTTTTAAAAAAGAAAAGAGTAGAAAGACTACTCTTGTGTATCTATAGTGATTTCATTGATAGTGAGTGCTTCTGTATGCCAAGTTGATCTGTACTGACAGGCTCCTAAATAATGTTTGCAAAAACCTGCAAAATGATTGTTGCACAATTTGCAGCCAGTTAGCTGCTTTAGTGTGAATTCAATGCAACGTTCAGGGCAACAAGTGTACTTATGCCCTCTCATCTGGTACACATGGAATGTCTTCAACTCTGGTTTCGGCTTCTTCCAAGACTTGCACTTACACATGCATTGACCAAAAGCTTCACATTTTCTACACGCCAGGCCATCCGCAACATCAATGTCATTTGGCCATGAAAAACATTTCTGTTCGCAACAGTAGTTGAGTCGACTCTCCATGCTGCTGTGGTGAAGGTGCGCGATGAAATGATGCCGCAGTCATTGAGAGTTCACCTTAAATAAACTCAGTGGAGGGGGAAAGGTCAAGGCCACCCAAACGGAGTTTTAAAAAAGATAACTAGTCGTCCTCCTCCTCCTCGTCCGTTGTACTTGGAGAGCTGTCAGACGAAGAGCCCCGTGCAGGTGCTCCCCAGATGAAAAACAAATCAATTTTAAAACGAAGACCAGGATCTTGCATCATCAATTCCTTTAATTTGTCACATACTAAGTCGACCTTGTGTAAGGTGTCAACAACAAGCTTCCAATTCGTTGGCTCAATATAACTTGTAGTAGAGTCCGCCTCGCTGATAACCACATCCTCCGGCCGTATTGGAGTGTAAAGATGTGTAAAGTTCTTTTGCTGAAGCTGAGGCTCAGGCTGGCTTGAAGTGGAAGGTTGAGTGTGGACCCCTGTCGCATCGAAATCCATAGTCATTCTACATTCAATGTTGGGGTTTTCGTTTAATACATACACCAATTTCTCATGCAACATATCCACTTCTGCCGAGTCTTGCAGATGAACATTCCAGGAAAATGGCCATTCTTCATCCGTAGTGGAGTCAACTCGAGAAAGAGTGCTGTCCGCCATGATAGCTAAGCAAGGAATGATGTGAGCTACAGACTGTGGTAACAGTATTGAAAAGTAGAGGGGGTAAACCAAAAGTACGTGGAGGGGGTATTTTCAAGGTCATTTAATTTGGGTTTTAAAAAAAGGAAATAGTGGAGGGGGAATTCTCAAGGTCATCCAATTTAGGTTTAAAAAAAAAAGGAATGAAGCTTACTCCTCTTCAGCCTCGTTGTCCCCTGCATCTTCATCAGCCTCATCTTCATCGACGTCAGACTCGCCGTAAGGATAGATCGGGGACATGGGTGAATATTGTGGAGATTGTTGACCGTTGTTGTCGTCCCCTTGCATTCTAACTTGGGACCAATCATAATTTAAATTCATTTGTATTATGATCCCAGGGTTGTCCCGCAGTATTTCCTTCATACGTTCGCAAATTGACTCCAAATAGTGTACACTATCGATCGACAGTGTCCAACCCGTACTTGTACCGACATCAGTAGTGGAGTCAGCTTGGCTGATGGTGTTGTTGTCTGCCATGGTTGCTTGTCGGACAAGGAATGACGGTTGATGTGATGCTCATGCAGGAACATGGTGAAGTGGTGGGGGGTGTGGTGGAGTAGTGGGGGAATTTTCAAGGTCATCCAAACGGAGTTTTAAAAAAAAAGAAAACTTACAAAGTAACATTGAAACTTTCCAATTGATGGTGGCGAGCGTTTTCTTCTGCAACCTTGCCGACACATGTGACTATGCCATACAGTATGAAAAGTACAACCATAATAAGGCCGAACAATAAAAGATAGCCGTTAACTATCATGATATTTTCTGAGTGGATCTGTTTTCTTCTTATCGCCCTCTCCTGCATCCTCTTCTCCAACTCGTGGACGAAGTCACAACATGCGTGAGGACATCTTTCATCTGTTGGTAGGTTTGCCATTGTTGATGTTGTCGGTGTGGCTGTTGAAGATGGAATGAGGTTTCCAATTGCGATGTGCCATGTACACCAATAGTCAAGTGGTGGGGGTAACAAAGCAGTGGAGGGGGAAGTTTCAAGGTCATCCAAATTGTGTTTTAAAAAAACCTATCTTGTTACTGAGCTTATATGTCAGTAACAAGATAGGTGTTTTTGCTCTTTTACTTCTTTAATATAATGAAAAAATATACATATTCTACAATGGTTAGGACAAGAAATACAACTGCTAGTCAGCTGAAGTAGTCCAAGTTGTCTGGCTCGGTCTTCATGGACGCTGGTGAGGAAGCCGTCGAGGAGTGTCCAGGCTCTTCCTTTGACTGCCGGGTGTTCCGTATATTGCAAGCGTAAACTTGCACATTTATACGGTAGCCTCGTGCCACCATCAGCTGCAACTCCTTGTATAAGTCGTTTAGCTCCTGCTGAGTCTTGATGCTCACCTCCTCGTAACTTGCGCAACTGACGTTGAGAGACATCCTGATGTTGCTAGGTTGGCTGCTGGAGTAGAAATGAAGCCGAGGCACAGCGTTTGGAGGTACATGGAAAAGTGGTGGGGGTGATGGTGGTGGGGGTATGGAAGATGCAATTAAACACTTCTAAACTTTTTCCATTGATACAAAGGGATGGAACAAATAGCACAGGTGTCCTTGTAGTTTTCAAATCTAAACATTGGTGCTAGAAATCCAAACTGTTTTCTACCACCTTCCTGTACGAACCGTCGAAGGTCTCTGACGGCAGCATTGCCACAAGGCCTACAAAACTTTTCCCCGTCTTGGAACCTATACCAGGAGTATCCCGAATACCCTCTATTATCTTTCTTGTACTCCTCGATATCCTGCTTTACTGTTATAGGGATATTATCTCGTAAAGCCGTCTGGAATAAAGATGCGTCAGTTATAACTCGTTGTAAGCAAAGCTCGTACAAGGTGCTCATCGTTTGCTAGTTGGCAACAGAATGACCGTTTTTCGCATCCAAGCAGGTTTGAATCCTAGTGCGGTAGTGGGGGTAATTACGGTAGTGGGGGTAGTTGTGAAATGCAAAGGTCAAAGGTCAAGGTCACCCGCGAAGTTTAAAAAAAATGCAACATATCAATACGTGAAGTTTGTCACATATTGATATGTTGCATTTTTTGTTTTTTTAATTTTTTTTGTCTTTTATGATTCGTTTATTTATAAAACATTACAACAACAACATATTTACAACATTAAAACTTAAATCTAACACTGCTGCTTGTCAGCGATGTGGATGGTCAACTCTGTAGAATTGCTACCCGTGCAGCCGTGCGACACCAGGTATAGACACCCGGGTTGAATAGAGCGAAGATCCTCGTTTTGTAGAAGATGGACGAATCTCTTGGGCAGGTACACCTGGAACTTTGGTTCATCCCCCGGAGTAAACGGCGCCTCGCTGAGACTGCAGCAGATGGCCTCCCCAACTGTAGTCTCCATCTTCTTCATAGCATGGATTATGTAGTGCTTCTCGTCTTTTAATTCCGAGCACTTCTTTACAGGTAATATTGTTGACTTGGAGTGAGCATTGAACTGCTCGACCAAAGTCTGAAGGAACTGGTGAGATGCCATGGTCAGGTTACAGATCGTCTTCTTGCTCGGAGATGTTGTCGTCTCGGAATCTCGAGTAATACTCATGCCAGGTCCCTGTCTGCTCCCCACTTATATACTCTCCGTTACCCCCACCACTCCCCACTTCCCCATTTTGAAGGTAAGAGGCGAGTTTATAGGCATTTTTCAAAGCGCAATGTCTATCTTTATCATGTTCTGGGCTTTTTGTACAAATACATATGGTTTCCAGCATGTATTGATAATTCTTATCCAATTCCACATCATTAACCGGAACATGAGTAAATCCTTCGATCCATCTTTTCTTTTCCAGCCCCTTTGTGTAAATATTGGTAAACTTGTCTGAAAAGTGATGCATAATGTGATACAAGTCCGTGTAACTTGTAAAACCATCATACCAATCGATATGATGGAAGTGTTTTGAAATCCATCTGTTGGTAGTAGCGGCTTTACTAGTTAAAGACGAATAAGAACATGGTGGTTTAAATAAAAACGAATAAGGAACACTTGTATTCATGTCCAAAAACACAAGTTCTTTTATAATGAATCTATCATCATTACCACGAAACGCTTGAAACTCAATAATACCAGGCTTGGACTTTACTTGTTGTTCTTCTCCCTTGTCCATTTTGAAGGTCACACGTCTGCTCATTACGAAGTCAGGAGGTCAACTGATTTCCACACCACGGTAGGTACTACTTTTATACCCGGCCGTACAGTTGTTGGCGCGTTGGTGTATATTTAACGTGGGCACCGTCCCCAATAGGCCTAACCCCACAAAATTTTGGTTATTGTTTTAAAAACTAACCATTGTTATTTAAGTTTCCATCTTTATATTTTCCTTGTTTTCATTTTCATCACTAACACTTGATTCTTCTCCTCCATCTTCCTCTTCTTCCTGTTTTACTGATTTCTTATGTAGTTGAGCGTACTTTTCCAATTGTCTCCACATCTGTACTTCATGAGGAACTCTATTAAATATAGAAGTATCTACAGGTCCGTATAATATAGGTGCGTCCGGTTGTTTGTCCAAAGTGTCTTCCAGATAATCTTTAATAATCGAACTTGAAAACACCAGTTGTCTCAAGTATCTTGTTATAGGTTCAGTAGCACAAGTTAAAATGAAAAACTCCTCTCGATTAAGTTGAATTTTGTTATCATGTCTTGTTGTGTCTCTAAACCGTAGCTGATGATCACCACGTTGTTTAATAATATCAATTTCCACATTTGAATCCAAAAGTCCTACCCTTGTCTTTCTTCCAAACATGTTACTACTTAAATAGCATTCTAGCAGATGCAAATGTTTCATAAACGATTCCCAAGCACTGTCCGTAAACAAAATCATTTTGGGTCCATGAGTTAAAATTACAGTAGGGGAATAATCTGTAGATTTCATAACACCGATTAAAACACTTTTATCCAAACTGGAAGAGATTGGGTAAAATATTCGCAAAAATACCTCACTCAATATGTTTGGAGAAATATTATCTTCAATATCCCTTTTTCTCTTTTGTATAGTCTTTCTTCTTTTACCTTTTTCTTCAACATTATTACTGGCGTGAAGTTGTCCGCAAACGTTTTGTTCACCTCCTTCCTGGTGACCTTGAGGATCTAAAAACTCAGATATCTCCTTCTCAATATCTACCATATTTTCAGGTGTACCACTAGGAGAAGCCATATTGAATACGATGCTACCCATACAACAGTAGGCAACAAACTGATGAGGAGCGGTCTGTACGCTCTGCTTTTATACTCGCGGAATGAAACAAAACCGGTTCTTACAATACATTTTTAACAATTCCAGTTAAAGGTGTGTATGTTACGATTTTATCATGTAGAATTAAACAGTATGCAGTTGTATTAGCCGGTATAGCATCGTTGAATTCCATTTCTATTTTTATATCCACACTTGATGACTTTACTGATTCATTTTGTTTAGAACAATCGATTACAACTATTGGGTAGGCATCGAAATATTTGTCAGGTGATAATAAAGGTGTATTTGTTTTACCGTAATATGAACTTTGGAATCTCGCGTACATATCGTACAATATACTGTATTTCTTCTTAGTGAATGACACATTTAAATTGTCGTATGGAAAGAATTGTGAATTTAAATAAACTTTAATATTTTTCAAGTCACAATGATCAAATTGTCCTGCTTGTTTAGTAATGGCGTCTCTTCTACCTGTTTGTAAACCAAATATAATATACCTGGCTCGTTCTACATAATTCGATGTTTTAACAGTCCAAGTGTGTCGATCCGTAGTAGGTAAACTGGGATGCTCATGAAATTCCCAACTTCTAAATGGAATAACAATATCACGATCGGCTTTTAATTTTCTTAAAAGTAGCATTCTATGCTCGTCAGCCAATTTTACATGTGGAACTCTCCATACAATTTTGTCTAATTTTAATTTCCATTCTAAAGTCGCATCTGTAGTAGCATCTGCAGCTTTAATAATGTCTTTATCGTTAGAAGATCTCAACAAAACTAATTCTTGTTTAACGTTTAATATTATTTTCCTATAATCTTCAGCAAAACCAAGCAACAAACGTAATGGAATATGAAAATCAAAATATCCATTTGGATTTGGAGTGATCGTGTCAATCGTAGGTAATACCCATCCGGCAGGTTTAAGTAAATTGGTTTCATTGGGTGTTATAGATGTTAATCCTTTTAAAGTTGTCGTAATACCTACTTTTTAGTGGAATCAACTGTTACACCTGATATTTCATATCTAATTTCATCAAATAAGAAAGCCATAGGATTATTTATAAATGGAACTGTTGTACCAACAGTAGTACCGTCCTTTTTAGTAACTTGTCCTTCAATGTACAAGTAACTTTCACATGGTAATGTGTAAATGTCTTGATTTTGTATGGGAATACGAATTTCATCGTTATTGTTTAATTTCGATGAAGTGTAAGGGTTGTGGGTGTGATATTCTTTTTCCCATAGGGTTTCGTCGAATGTTGGACCCTGCGCTATATCCAGTATATCCATAATCGGTTAATTTTAATCCAATTCTCTCTAAGAAACGGATGTTTTCGCGTGTTAACTCCTCCACAGCTGAAGAGCTACTAATGCGGTTTCCCGTAGGTTGTTCGCTTTTAAATGTTAAACCCATGGTTTTGTATTAAAGTGTTGATTTTAAATGTAATCTAATCGCAATAGGCTCTTCTCTGAAGTCTACCAAGTTACCGTCTTGATCCAATACGCTCAACACGATGTCTGAAATGAAAGTGGTGTTCAACGGTAAATATACCAGGTTTTGTGGCTTTTCAACAATTTTAAATCCAGGTGGTACACTTGGGTAAAAAGTATGTATGATGTGGGTGTTAGCCCCATCCCTGTAAGCACCTTGTATAATGTTACAAGTTATGTCTATACTATTGACTTTTAATATTGTTACTGTTTTCTTACCGGAATGTGTTACATCTGGTTCTAATACAGGCCCATCGTTGGAAAATCCTAATAAATCACCAATTGAGTTTGGTTGAGTGAAATCTATATAATATTTGGAAGTAATTTCAGCTTTCATCGTATTATTATTACCTTTTAATGTTATATTGTCTTTTCCCATTTTAGTTTGCAAAAAATCATTTATATGATCAATTTCATAAGAACCTGTGGATAACCTGCACTCTTGTAAGTCTGTAAATTTTCCACTGGCATCCTTTCCCTTATAATAATGCAATATGTTATTTTTACCTTCCGTAACATTGGGAATAGAGTTGTACGTTGTAAAATCCAATAGTGCCGCCTCCCAAAACCTTCCTTTTTGCAAGCGTAACGCTGGAAAAAGGATACTTCGTAAAGTGGACGATTTTCCTGTTAATGATACCGTATAGGAAGACATCTCAATAGTGACTGATACTTTTAGCTAGAAATTCCAAACATAAATGGCCGCATATTGAAGTATTATCAGGTTGTTCTCTTTTATAGTTATAATATATGTTTTTAGCAGATTTAAAGTAATTTTGAAGTTCTTTTGGTGGTGGCAAATTACCGAAACTATCAAAATAATATACATTGTTATTTAGTTTCTTATAACAAACCCAATGGGTGCCAGGCCCTTCAGTATTATCCAAATTTACAATTCCAGTCTCATTTTGCCACATTTTCTTTGGTAAACTGTCTTTCATAAACACACCGCGGAAAAATGGTATTTTTAAACAGGAAATATATTTAAATAATTCAATATTGGTTAACGCTTTATGTGGTATGACCAATTGATTTCTTTCATTTAATATGCACGATAAGGTCTTAGGTAAAGACCTGCCCCGTTTTTTACCATTGACCACACGGTGGGCTTCTTCCTGCCTTTTCTTGTAGATCGTCGTCTTCTTTTTATATTTCCTCCATGTTTTCTTGTGGTTGACCTCCTTTTTACTCTCCTTCTCCTCCTTCTTCCACCTCCTACTGCTGTTTTAGCCTTCATACCTGCTGTTACTGCTAAAGCTGCTGCTTTTTCTGCTATGCTAGCGTCACTTGATTTTACTCGTTGCCAAGCTATGTCCGCAAGCTTTTTGTCAGCTATTGATCTATTTTTTGAATCGGCAAACGTGGAATATGCGATATCGTGTTCTTTACAAGCCTGATCTAACTTGTTTATGCCAGGATCGCCTCTTTCCAGTCGTTTTTTCAATTTAGTTCCTGGTCCGCAATACTGATAACCTCCTGGTATATGAAATTCGTATGGTAATGCGTCTATTGCTCTATTTACTATGGATCCTACTGGAATTTGTTTTAAAGCTTTACTTAACAGAGAAACCGCTGTGGACGTGATCCCACCTCCTTTTCTTGCAGTGTCTCGATATGGACTGATGTACTTGAACGTCATTATTGTCCTTTTATAATGGCAATGTGCAACTCATGTGTTAACTCTATGACAGGTTGCACATAAATGAAGTCATTTATTGAGTTATTTACTTAAATATCAATATCACCCCAATCTGATGATCTAAACTGTTTCGTTTTAGGGTTAATAAAGTATTTATTATAAATTTCTCGTTTAATATACTCACCTCTCATGGATTCAGCATAAGTATTATGACCTGATTTTCCTTGAAGAATATCTGGTGTAAAATGATTGTGTAAATCAAATATCGCATTACCTAAAACTTTTACAAGAAAATTAACAGTGACAGCATTATCTACATGTTCAGGGTCTTTAAGGTTTGTTATACGTTTATTATTACAATTATACACTTTACTATCCTTTAATGATGTTGTAATGGTCTGTCCTACAGTTGCAGCATCATTTGCTTCTCTTCCTTGTGCCAAGTCTCTTATCACTCTATTATTACATGTAAACCATCTAAAATATCGATCTGGATCTAGATGTACGGTTTGTGATAAAGCAGCTGCATCTTGTTTTTCATAACCCCATCCCATATTTGATAACTTTTTATCCATGCAATCCCAAGCATCATTTTTGTATGTTAATAAATTAAATTTTTCATTACCTTGAACAAATTCATCCCCTTGCTTCGATACTACTTGATCTTGTTTTACAAAAGAGGTTGTTTCTTGTTTTAAGGTTTCCATCATTTGACCCACTGTTGCACCATCTGATGGCGCCGAACCATCTTTAACATTTGCTAAACAATTATTAAAACAATCTATAACCCCTACATCACGTATGATGCAATGATCTTTAATATATTTTAGATTTACAGCATCGTTTTCAGTTTTTGGATAGCCTATATCATTTATAACAAATTTATAAAAAGAAAATCCATCTTTTGTCTTTTCAGGTATCAAAGAATGTAAATAGCGTCTATTTACGCTGTCTTTTGCATCTTTAGGGTCATCTACGTTGGATATACGTTTATTGTTGGCACTATACGTTTTCCCATTGAATTTTAACGTATTTTTTAATTCAGATGACAAATAACCTTTGTTTATCGCATCACCATTTTCATTTGGTTTACCAACGTTGATAATTCTATGATTTTCCGCGTCATATGTGTTATTTTGTAGTTTTAATGTTGGCGATATCTTTTCCTTTAATATTTTTAAGTTTATTGCATCGTTTTCATCCGAAGGATCTTTTATGTTTTTTAACCTTTTATTACTCATATCATAATCTCCATCAGGTGTTTGTGGTAAACCAGCACTTCTTTTTAAATTATTCGCATAATATAACCCATCCGAGGAGTAACGTCCGAACTTGTCAACACTCATGGTGCAACTGAATAGTACTCTAAGGAGTAACGCATTTTTATGAGATTACCCCACGGTTTCGGAGTTCATCCACTAAAGCCACCCATTCGTTTTCCAATCCAGTATGACCCGCTTCTTTAGCTTCATGTATTAGTTTCATTCTATCCACCAATTTATTGATGTTATTATAATAAATCACATTTGTGTTATATAATTTCTTCATTAAACCTGTACCTGTAACGGACTTACTTCTTTTTCTTCGTTCCTGAGCACTTACATCCAAAGTGGATGCCATAAATCTTCGTTTTACAGGTTTTCTTTGTGTTAACGGCATTGTTTGTCTTCTAGTTGGTATTAACTTGGATACAAATTCTTTATATTTTAAAGACTTAGATCTAAAAGGAGGTTGGTTAGGTAAATACTTTCTCCTATATGCATTTGTCTGTTCCAAAATATTTTTATATGCTTCCATGTCTTTTTCTTTCACTAATGATACTGAAGGCTTATTTTCAAATAATAATTCAAATAATCCTTTTGTGCCCTTATATCTTTGATCACCAATGACAATATTATCATGTTCGTCAACGTTTAACGGGCTATTACCTATCATTAAACCGTCTTCTGTTAATCTCGCTCCATAACTATGGTAATTCTTATTAGGAATTGTTCCAAGTAACATTTTTACCATGTATTTCCTTCCTAAAGGTCCTTTGTTATGAATGTTTTCACCCAACAAGCTTATGTTTGACGGACCTTCCCTTGTCTCTTCTTCTTTTTCCTCTTCACTAGCAGTTGATACAACTTCATGTCCTCTTTTGGCTTTTACTTCATATAATTCTTTTATTCCACTATATTCCGGTGATTCTAGCTCTCTTTCGGGTTCTCCACCGGTAAAACCACTATACGTAGAGGATTCCAGGTCTTCATCACTAAACTCTTCTGATTTTACATTTTCTCTTTCAAACTTCGTAATAGGTGCAATCGCATCTCCTTCCAATACAGGTTTAGCAAATTTTTTGTTTAATTGTTTCAAGGGTTCAGTAATAGGTTTAAAAGTAGATTCAAGGAATTTCTCCCTCTCGCTAATACCTAGTTTCAATGCTCTGTTTTTAGCCCGAATAGAATCACTAAGTGATTTTATTTCTTTTACTAATTTTTCTTGGTTAACCATGTTTGTAGCAAGACGTGTTGTACAACAATGAATGTGTTATACCGCGTTTAATGTATTAATATAAATTTATCAAATCCTATCCTGTATCGACCATTGTTTAGCGGTTGTTCCTTCATAATTGTTAGGAACCCATACTTTTCAGCCCAAGCCTTTCCGCACAACTCTTTAAATCGTTCAAATGTCATATCCGCATTTACATGATCAAAATATATATGTTTTAGGTTGGTTTCGTCCTGTTTAAATACAATTAACATGTTTGCATTGTCTCTAATGAGTTGTTTAGGTATTTTGCTGTAAGTTTGGCCAATATAAATGCTATCTATGTTGTTATGTCGACCCATAGCGAAGTAATTCCTTATTGTGTTTTGGTTTTCACAAGATACATCGTCGAATATAAACACGGAGAATGGTTTAGCTTCTTGTGGCTGCATGACACTCTCGCTTGCATTAAACTTTAAATATTTAACTTCAGGCACATTAGTCAGTATCTTTTCCAATAATTGATACTTTGGTTGTTGTAGTGATTTTGAAAATACATATAGATTGTTAAATCGTAATCCTTTAGGGTTTGTAATCAAATTGAATACTACATTAGTTTTTCCACAGTTGGAAGGTCCGGTAACCAGACAACGAACGGTGTTTGGTAACAAATTGCCATGTTTCCCACTATTGAATTCTGAATTATCCACTGTGAGTTCATCTATATTATTAATAGTAAAACTCTCTTTTTGTGGTACTATCTCCATCCTTTGTAATGGTTCAACCTAAAATGATTCTCTATCGTTATATCAAATCCTTTTTAGGTATCCAAGAATCTTCCGTCTTATTAAATCCTAACCATCGTACTTTGACCTTATCTTTTTTCCGTTGCAACACCTTTTCAACTAAATATACATCGCCTACTGTTGATTTTAACATTTCATGTCCATAAAACCCTCCTTCAAGCAATTGTCTTTTATTATCTTTTAAAATATATGTCTCAGGTACTGTAGGTTGTACTTTGAATACAGTAAAAACCTCATTGGTCCAATTTGGCAGGTATCTTTTACTGAATACACCTTTATATTTACTTATTCGCACTTTATCACCCACATTAAATTTTTTAGGCTTTAGTTTTTCAACTTTTGGTTTAGTATTCGTTTTTATACGTTTTAATACAAGGTTTTCATTTTTACTAGTTACTTGGTTTGGTTTCATCCCGATAGTCCTATGAAATTTGTTATTGTAATTGTTTATAAGTTTTGGTAACATATCAATCCATATGTGCGATCCTCTGTTGGAAAACATTTTATACATTGCACTTTTTAAAGTTCTGTTGAATCTTTCGATTATTGAAGCTTTTACCTCTGAATTGGTTGAGTAATGGTTTATATTGTGTTTTTTCATTAAATTTGCAAATTCCTCATTAAAATATTCTTTTCCATCATCTGTTTGTAAATGTTTAATAGTATGTTTGTCTCTTTGTATAGCTGTTTCCATTGCTTTTGTAACACTTTTGCCACTTTTATCTTTTATTGGTAAAGCATCTGCCATTTTTGAAAAACAGTTAATAACAGTCAATATGTATTTATATCCTTTATTTTGTTTGCTATAAGGAATCATTTCGATTAAATCTGCTTGATATAAATCATTAATTCCTTTTATCACCGTATTTCTTCGTGGAAACTTTCTTCTTGCAGGTTTATGAAGTTCGTTGACAATTTGTTGCTTCAAGTCCTTCATATTGCAGGTTTCAATGTTTGTTGTATCACATGTATAATCACAATGAACGTTGTCTTAAATATTCACATCATTTATATGGGTCAAGGTCATCCAAACTTGTGTAAAAAAATGGGGAACACGGCGTTGGACTTGCCGTGTTCCCCATTTTTTTACGGAAGGAGAAAGGAATAAGGTCGAAGTTGTAGAAGGACGAAGAATAGGTTACTAGTTGATAGGGTTTAGGGAGTAATGGCCGAATGGAAGAGTGTGGATTTTGTCGGGCAAAATATGTCTTTTATCATCCCGAGCTGACAGTGCTTTTTTAATTTCGGTGACACTGTAGACTTGATGCTTGAAGCTTCGGATATTGTTGAATGTTGCTGATATCGTAGTATCTTCAAACAAACAAGTCTTGTAGTGGTCAAATGTTACGTGTTTTTTCAAATAAGATGTCTTCACTCCTTTTGCTTTTTTCACTGTCGGTGTGTTGTTCTCGTGGTACATCTTAAATGAATACAATTTTGCCATCAGCGCCACTATTTCTTCTAAAGGCATTCCATTTGCTTCATCTTTGAATTTTCCAATTACTTTTTTATTTTTTTCATTAAAATTTGGATGGTTCTTCGGATAGTCAGAAAAGTCGAAATCTTCTTTGTATGGAAAAGTCCTTAGGTCTTCATACATGTCCAAAGTCTTTATCCAGTAGATAAACGCGTCCGTATCCATGTATGCGACTCCAATGTTTTCCCTTCCGTAGTGTTTAACCATTTTGTTATAATGGAAATCATACATCAGGGTTTTACTTATGTCCAAAATCGACATACCTATGTATAACGGACGGTCCATGACTATTGTTGTTTTCTTCATACTGACAGCGACTAGATTTTCGTTTATAATCATAGATGTTCCGAAATTTGGTTTTTGCACTAATTTTTCCAATTTCCTAGGATCACTCACTAATTTTACATTTTTGTGTTTTCTTTTGTTCTCCAAGGTCTTCCCAAAGATGGCATTGTTCATTAATTTATAGAAGTCCTTTTCAAATGCTGTTGTCGCTGCAGCTCTTCTTGCAGTGTTGGAATCAATATATGGTTTCAACCAACAAGACTGGGTGAATTCAATTGCTCTATGAATTCTCACTATACGTAGACCCAATTCAAGAGCCTGTTGAACTACCCAGTAGTGAGCCACATAGCGATCCTTATTCTCCAAGGTCATCATCAATTTTGGCCATCTTCCTGTCGGTGAAACTTCAGTCTTGGCTAGCAGAGGCAAGTCGTAGTGATGGTCATGAAGGTGCTCCGGATATTCAAAATCACAGTCCAGAATATAGCCTTTTGGACCATTTTTCGGAATCTGTGAGATGTCTCCAATGGTGGCCGGGTCGATCCATTTGAAGTCAGCGTAGGGAAGCGGATTTGACATTGCCCAACCATAAAGGTTGTTTGCGTCAAAGTAGCCAAGGTAGACCGATGGTTGTTGCTCGTCGAAGCCGGGGATGTACTTGTTGTTGGCTTTGACATGACGTGTTACAGCTTGTGTCAAACCGCCCCGTACACCAGATTCCATCATGAGCACCATATCAATATCCGTTAGAAGTTCCAGTCGACAGTTGGTTGACTTTAGCATAGCTTGCCATGCTAATCCTGGAGATGTGTACGAGTGTAGAGGGTCCAGTCCATAGGCGGAGAAGCAGGTGTTTCGGAATTCTTCCATCACATCGCACAGCAGAGTTACGTCCAATTTTATATAAAAGTCAGAATATTCCCCTAAGGTTTGAATGTTTAGTTGGTTCCAAACATTACAAGCATGATTGTAGTCTTCAACGGAGATTTCACTTTCGTTTAATTTGCTGTTGAAGGCTTCGATCGGTGGTAGACTGGTTTCTTCAAATTTTTCTGTAGATGTTATGTAGTCGTAGGGGAACACTCCTTTACGTAATACTAAGTCCAATTTATCTTCAGGTACAATCTTGCTGGTTTCTTTTAGGTCTTCTCTTCGTAGATTCTCAGACAATCTGCTCAAACTAGATGCCATAAATCTATAAGAGTCTACAAAGCGAAGTTTAATTTTACCTACGGTTTTTGAGAAACTGATGTACTTTTCCAATGTTGTAGCAAGAACATCAATTTTACCATCATCTCTTCCTAACTCTGGAATAATGAAGTGGGAGTCGTAGCCGCTAAGATTGTGTAACACGACAGGGATAAAGTGGGGCAGTTTGTAATTTATATTGCATGAATTACAAGCAGCTCCTCTGTATAAACCTGTCAGGTGATCGTGATCTCTTACTTTTGGATTTTCTTCACTGAAGCTCTTCTCGCATAGATAACATCTTGATGCCATATTGTATTCTTCTTGTTGATTCTCATTCAAAGGTTCCATAGGTACGACATTACCATACAAGCGTTGTACCTTTTCAGCAATGTCATACAACTGGTCTACGAAATACTTAGCGGCTTCTTCACCACGGTAGAGTATTGGAGTGGATGTTAAACCATAGTTTTGCAATTGGTTTTCAGACAAGGTTGATTTCACTATTAGACAAAAACTGTTGTGTTGATGCAACTGATATTTTGTTCTTCTAGTCACTTCACCGTCCGGCAGCTCCTGTGGTACTAACGTAGATTCAAAATCTGCGTAGATGACTACTGGAATCCGATATTGGTGAACTGTTTTGTTAAATTGGATACACGCTCGAGATGGTGGTGGCAGACTAATCTTCACTTCATAGTTCTCGTTGCAAAGTCTTTTATGTTCCAACAACCAGTCCGATCCTCCACGTCTTGAATCTTTCCAAGAAAAGCAGAAACATCTCTTGCAAACTGTAATCCGATTTACTCTTTTGGTCAATTGTTTTACAACTAAGGCTTCAAAGTCCTTTATCCATACATAATGGGAAATTTCACCCTTAGTTATCAATAGCAAGTCCGTGTGGTTTCTTTGCTCAACCTTTACTACCCGCAAAGGATAAACGTTGTTTGAATCATCCAGACCAAAAACATTCACTGAAACGCCAGGATTTTTCTTTTCAAATTTGTCTATGTCTTTCAATGTAACTGGGTAGGTGAGGCCTTGAAAGTTGTAGCGGTGTTCATTTTCGTAATATTCTCTACCAACTCTTTCAGGATGATCTTTAACATACTTGGTTAACATTGCATACTTAAAACATTCATTACCTTCATTTTGCACATTCCTACACGATTTAGTGTTTTGGATTTTCTTTGGTAAAGGGATAAAACTACTACCCCTTAAACCATATCCATGCTTGTGAACCCTTACATCCATACCTTCAATTGATGACAAAGTCCATCCAGATCCTCTTCCTTCATGTTCTTGAAGTTTTGTTATAAGTTCTTCCAAGCATTCTTCAATAATATCATCGATGTTGGAGGTGAAGGTAAGGGTTCGGTTTTTGGTAATGAACGCTCTCAATGCTGTTTCACCATCAGTATTGTTAAACATAGCCTCTAACACCATTCCAAATTTAATAAAATTTAATCTTTGTAGTTCTTCCCTCAAGGTTCCACCAACAAGTTCCTTAGCCTGGGTTATAAATGTTTCCAGTTCCAATTGAACATTATTAATTTTGAAATGTGTTACAACTCGTCCTGGTAAGGCCGTGGTGCGCAGTTGTTTCACATCTTCCAGTTCTTCTTCAGTGTCCTCTTCTTCAGTGTCTTCTTCTTCAAAAGGTCTTCTAGCAGTAGATGGTCCAGCACCAGCAAATTGGATCACACTAGGTCTTCTTCTTTGCATTTGCTGTAGATAGCTGTCCAGTAGTCCGTCTGCTTCTGGTGCTCTTCCAAAAACCGGTCAATTGAGTCTAAGTCTATTTCATCCATGGTAATATCTTCTTTTCTATCTTCGTCTTCATGTAATTCTCTGTGTATGGTGAAAAGATCTTCGTCTTGAAAGATTTCCCACAAATGTCGCAAAGAGCCATTTCAAACGGTTTAGCTTTGAATGCACACTCTGTGAATGTCCACGCAATAATGAGCAGTGCACTCCACCGGGACCCTTTATATCCGAGGCAGATAGGTGGGGAAAGTGACGTCATATGGAAACAGGTTATCACTCATGTGCTAAATTTAGCCTTTACACAACCGTTTGTAATACATTTATCAGTAGGCTTGATAAATTGATGATATTTGGTCTAGATTCAATAATTTGTACAAGTTTTTTCAAAGACGTCTGTTTGAGCAAGTTTATGTAGGTCAAGGTCATTTGGAATTATTATTTGAGCGGGGGATAGAGCACTAAGCAGCATCATTTACTACAAAGTGCTCTATCCCCCGCTCACATTCTTTTTTTAACTTTTTGTTTAAACTTTTTACAAGGGTGAAACATCACCATCAGAGTCAGAATCATTCTCATCACGAAATAGGTAGCGATGACAATACATAATTCTTCTGGCTACCAACACCCTATCCATTGGACGATGAGGAGTGTCTTGTTCTTGTTCTTCTTCTTCAATTTCCAATTGGAATTCCATTTCCGACTCAGATGACGACTCTAATGTTTCGTAGGCGTGCAAGTCCCACTTCATTGTCCGTTGAACCAGCTTCGTCAGAGTCCGTTTCAATATCCATTATTTCTTCCTCCTCTTCCTGATCAACCGCAGGTAGTTGGTCCTCTGCTTCTATAACTTCTACAGGTATTACCTCCAGAATTGAAAGAATTCTGTTGCGATGGAACACGGTGTTGTCAAGTGGAGCCATGGTATGAAAGTGTTGTATCCATCCAATTTGCTTACCCTTTTTATACCCCCACCAACTATACAATTTATGTGGGTCAAGGGTCACGTAAAGATACCCTTTGAGCGGGGGATAGACCACTAAGCAGCATGCTAGTCCATTGCCGCAAAGTGATCTATCCCCCGCTCTGTTCTACAAAACCTCAATCAAGTCCAAGTCCAAGTCCTGTTTAACACATTTTATTCTAATTCCATATCCAATTTAAAAATTTCAATTTCGCATGGTTTACATTCCTGATGTATCAAACACTCCAGCTCCCTAAACATATCGTCCAGTTTGTCCCAAATTATGATGTCCTACTTTTAACACATGAAGGTGTTCATGCTTTGCATTGTAGCATGACCATCAACAAACAAGTTTCTTTTCCACGCTAACATAAATTGGCAGTTTTCTTGAAAGATTTTTCTCACCAAACAATCATACACAGCCGTCAACATGTCTCTACAATCTTCATAGTGTACCATCACAGAATACCTGTCCAAGTTAGCACCAAGCAGCGATCCACTCATTGTTTCTAGCGTTCCACTGGAAGGTCCAAAGCAGAATGAAGTCGAGATGTATAGACCCCCTCTTTTATACCAGTTAACCGGTTGTCCTTGCTGTAAAGTGGGTCAAGGTCATCCAATGCTACCCTTTGAGCGGGGGATAGACCACTAAGCAGCATGCTAGTCCATTGCCGCAAAGTAGTCTATCCCCGCTCTGTATTCTACACACACACACACACATGTCCCTGTCCAAGTCTTTCATTACATACCCAATATATATTCAGTTCCTTCATCATCACTATCACTCATCACTGCTTCCACAAACTCCACAGGATTAAAGTTAAATTGTTTCAATTGTTCTTTAAGTTTTCAATTTGTTGGTCCTTTACTTCTAAAACACTGTGAAGGTGTGATATGTAGTCCGCTGCCTCGTTGATGCTTGCTACTCTCGGATCGCCTAACTTCAAGCTGGGAACTACACCCTGCAGCCTGAAGTACGCCATACGCCTTTCTTGCTCCTGCCGTTGACCAGGACTGAGCAAGCCTTGCCCGTCTTGGCTCACCTCCAGCAAGGTCCGTAGCATTGGAGCTTTGCAGGCGTTTGCCCGAGCAACAGTTATGCTGTGGAATGGTCGAGCAGGTCCACGAGTAGCAGGCAGGACGTTGGCAGCACGCCTTCTTGAAGAAGAAGAGGAAGCCTGAGAAGTTTTGGAGTTGAAAGCCATGTTACAGTGCTGTATTCAGCTAAGCGGTACAAGCAGAATAACCAAACTGCACGTTAATACCCGTATATATACACTTATCAGTGGTGGGGGTACTAGCTAGCCTTGGTAAAGTGGGTCAAGGCCATCCAAAAACATTACCAGAACGGGGATAGATCACTAAGTGGCATGTTAGTCCATTGCCACAGAGTGATCTATCCCCCGCTCTGTATTTCACATTCACGCACACATTCATACATACACACAAGTCCCAGTCCAAGTCTTTACCCACACACCTATCCACTCTCATCCTCACTATCATCACTGTCCAACAGGCTTTCACACTTCCTAATTAGTTTTTCCCATTTACTCCGGATATAAAGTAGCTCCCTGCGAGTATTCTCTAGCATTCTGTCCCTTTGCTCTATCACTTCGTCGTACCACTCGATGATGTTTGGTGGAGTCTGAGTTGATGCGTCCATCGTGGTTGGTTGAGACGCTCCGCTGCTCCGCAACTCCTTCCTCACAGGACCAAAGCCGGAGAATCGGACACGACCCCTTGACGAAGGCCCCGATCGGATTGGTCCAATGCTCGGGCTGGAGTTGGAGGCGACCGGGCCAGAGGTAGAGGCTGGGACGTTCATAGCAGACATGGTGGTGTTCAGCTTAACGGTGTAAAGCAGAATGAGAGGACGGTTGATCACCACTCCTATATATACCCATTTTTAGTGGTGGGGATTACACGGGGGGGGGGGGGTTAAAAGAAATTTTGCTTAGTCTTCTCGGTCATCAGTTTTACATACCTTTAGCACACCCATCATTTTGGCTTTCTTCAATAACTTTACACACCTCAAAAACCCAAGCAAACAGCTCATCTATGTTGTTATAATTAATTTTTGTCCAGTGTTCATACTTATGAGTTGGTTGTTTATAATACATAGATAAAATGTAGACCCATCTCGTCTTATACAATACTCAACTTCCATTCTATGCCGGTTTAGCACTTCCCAAGCATTGTGTTGATCTATCAAGAAGTCACCACCTTTGTAATTGTACCGTGACATGTTTACACGGAGTACAGAAACAGACTGAAGCAAATGAACGGCTCATACAGGCTTAGTAAGAGCGTTAGAGTGGGGGGTATCACGTGATACACGACATTAGTTGTAAGGTTAGCACTTTACTTTAAACAGTAATTTATATGGGTCAAGGTCATTCAAACTTTGAAAAATTTTTACCTCCAAACACTTGTAGCAAGCTACAAGTGTTTGGAGGTAAGTTTTTATTTGTTAAAGATTTTTGTAACTTAGTCTTCACCCTCAGGACACGGTTTGAGATTGTCCCAGTGACTTTACATCACCGCCAGGTTAAAGTATTATACAAGTCAAGTGTTTTTTTTTTATTCCTTGACTTGTATAATACCCCTCTCCCTTACTTTAAGAGGGTTAGGACTAAATTTGGAAAAAATAATTTGGAAAAAGAATTTCTGTTTTTACTTATTGTCCAACACAACCTAACAATTTAGAATTTCTTTTTTTTTTTGGTGGGCCTACATCCTAATCCATTTCCCACACAGATTGGCATCCTTCCCTTCGTATTAGATAGCCTTTTTTGTGGATGAAAAATTGTCTTTGTACCATCCGAACGGGTACTTTCATTGTATGAAGGTTGCCATCACCTTTTACAATGATTTCTACATTTGCATCAAAAGCTCCATACGTTTGAACAATAAAATAATATTTTTCATCCACTTTAAGTCTTCTAATATCAAGCGGTTGCGGACTGTGGGGATGTCTGGGTTGGGATGTTTTAGACCTAATGTTGTTAAGACTGTAGGGTCTTACTCTCGGAAGATTGATATTTTTGTTCAAGTGCGTTTGGCAACGGTCTTCATCTAAAACAGCAAACTTCTGACAGCAAAGAACCCCAAAGTCTTTTGACATATACACGTAATCGCATTTATTACCCTTGCCAGCAGGGACTTTAACACGCTTACGTTTTTGTGTTGGACGCTTTATTGGAGTGTTTTGGAGCTTGTCAGGTTTAGGCTGGCTAGAAGGAATAGGGGTAGAACACTTTACACGGTGAAGAGGAAGGGAGCAAACAATTTTGGGTGGGGTAGGAGAACGTGTTAGGTCGATGGTTGGTAAGGTAAATTTGGATGTCATATCAATAGTAGGATAGGGAGCGTCAGGAGAAAAGATAGATCGACGGGGTGGTTTAACAGGTGTTGGTGGGATAGGGGATAGAGGTAGAGGACATTGGGATTTGGTGTATGAAAGGATTTTTTGTGAACGGGAGTATGGGGTGTACTTCGGCTTTGAAGTCTTCTTCTTCTTCTTGTCGTCCTCCTCCGTCTGGAAAACGGCAGCATCCGAGTTGGAGTCCGAGGAAAGGGAGACAGCTGGAGAACAAATCAATCCTCGGCTGGCCCCAGCGGCAGTTGTATTGGTTAGCGCTGGCATCGATGGCAGAAGGCTGGTCACAGTCGTGATTACAGCCAGCGCTTGCCGCAGGACCGAGTACTGCATCGTAGTGGTCCCAGACGAAGAAGGCGGAGTAGACTGGACAGCCGAAGTGGGGTTAGCAGAAGAAGCAGAAGCTGGAGGGTAATTCTTCAATTTCAAACCCTTCAAACCCATTTTAAAAGTGAAGAAGTGAAGTGAAAATATGTAATATAAAGATGCAATATAAAAATGCAAAGAGCAGGAGCACCGGTCAACACGAGTGTTGGTGGTCCAATGAGAGGTGCATGCAACCCGGCCGCCTTATATCCCCACCGACCACGGGCGAGCCCCACCCAAGGGTATAGGGGTAGGGGTAGGGGCGGGGCTGGGGGTGGAGGTGTGGGGTGGAGGTGTGGGGTGGAGGTGTGGGGTGGAGGTGTGGGGTGGAGGTGTGGGGTGGGGGTGTGGGGTGGAGGTGGGTTGGGGGGGGGGTGGAGGTGTGGGGTGGAGGTGTGGGGCGGAGGTGTGGGGTGGAGGTGTGGGGTGGAGGTGTGGGGTGGAGGTGTGGGGTGGAGGTGTGGGGTGGAGGTGTGGGGTGGAGGGGGGGGGGAATGCTGGAGCAGTCTTTCCTATAATTAGGTCAAGGTCACAAAATAACTTGAAAAAATAAAGCCCCACCTGGGGCATTTAGGTTGCCATCGCTGTAGCCTCCAAAGAGACCCAACTATGGACAACAGCAGACTTGTATGTTAGTAATACCTAACCATTAAGAATTTAGAAAACTACTGTATTTAGGTCAAGGTCACGGAAAAACTTTAAAAAATAAAGCCCCACCTGGGGCATTTAGGTTGCCATCGCTGTAGCCTCCGAAGAGACCCAACTATGACAACAGGGCAACATCCAATGTTGTGTTCCCTTCGCCACGCAAGACTTTTAAATATTTACTGCATTGGTAACAAATAGCTAACAAAACATTTACATAATTTTGAGAGAGGTTGAGGACAGCCCTAGTGGCTTACACGTCCTCGGTCCGAGTGCAGAGGCCGCCGCAAATTGGCCACAGCTGTGGTCTGCATGCCAGCGTACAAACGGACCGGTTCCCAACCCAGCCGCAATATTGCATGCCTGAGAGGACCCATGCTACAATTGGTTTAAAATAGCTTTACACGGGGGTCTACTCCCGTACCCTATCTTTAATATTTAACTTTAGCAATGCAGTAAATTTTTAAAAATCTTTGTGGGTCAAGGCCACACGAACATTAAAAAATTTCGGCCCCCGTACATCCATGGCGAACCACGAATGTTCGGGGGCCTTGGGGGCAAAAACACAAATAGCTAACAAACTTCATTTATATAATTTTGGTTTCCAGAAGGGAAACAGAGGTTGAGGACAGCCCTAGTGGCTTACACGTCCTCGGTCCGAGTGCAGAGGCCGCCGCCTCTGGGGGGGGGTGGGTGGGGGTGGTGGTGGGGGTGTGGGTGGGGGTGGGGGTGGGGGTGGGGGGGGTGGGGGGGTGGGGGTGGGGGTGGGGGTGGGGGTGGAGGGGGGGGTGGGGGTGGGGGGTCCACCCCTCAGGGGTGGTTCAAGGTCACCGACTACACTTCTACTCTAAGTCTGGTTCAAGGTCACCCACTACACTTCTACTCTAAGTGTTGCCAATACCCCCACCTTAATCGAGTCCCTAAGCTACGCGATGGCGCTCAGCCAGTATGTCTCAGGCTTGCATGCGGTAAGCATCGCTGCTCTTCGACTCTGTTCATGTAAGTGTTTTACAAATTTTTTGCCTCAAGGTCATTACACTTTAACTCTGGACAAACATGGCTTGGATTTTCTCTGATTTTACTCAAGGTCACTACACTTTACCTCTGGGACAATATCGACTTGTAGTATTTCAGTGTTTTGACTCAAGGTCATCACACTTTAACTCTAGCACGTCGGTTATCGTACCAGAGGTGCTCAATAACCTAACTTGTAATGTTTAGGGTGGCGTTTGCACGCCACGTGGTATCGCCATGAGTGTCCAGTCCAAATTTTAGGTTAGATTAATTTTACTGTGATCTTTTCCATTTCCACTTCGTTTTGCCAAAGAATAAGGTGTCGCTTTATAAAGTGGTATTTCTCTAATGTTATAGGGGATTGCAGGGATACAATTAGTTTATTTAGGAGACTCTTCATCTTGGAGTTTAACACAATTTCCACTTTGACTTTGCTTCCTCGGCTCTCACAGCCTAAGCTGTACAGAAATGTTTCTTCTAGTGCCAACTCGGGCCAAGAGAACAGTGTATTGACTGTAGGACAGGTCATGGTGAAGTGATGCGATACTCCAGCGTACAACCTCACCTTCCACCACCACTGTGACCTTCCCCCACTCCTGCTGTTTCCCCCACCTCTTTTCCCTTGACTCATGCGCTACAAGCAGTCTCTCAGTATTGTGCGGACTTTTGTGAGGGAAGCCATGTCGCGGGACGCTTTAGGTAAGAAACTTAACCGTGTTAAGACTTTATTAGTTGCTCACTGTCCACCACTCAAAGTCAAAAGGGTTTCGACTTTAGCTAAGTGGCGCAAACTGTTGCGCGGACACCCTAAGTTTTATACCAAACAGACTAATGTAAGTTTTACTGATGAAGATTTGTTTAGAATGTTGGATGAGATGACTTTTCCTTGCAAAATTCAGTTAGTTACTCCCATTCCTGACAGTTTGGAGTCTTAGTCTCTCAAGCCGATATACCTAGAGTACGCGGAGCCTGGAGGTCAGTCGCTCGGTGACTGTCGTGGGGTGCGCATCGGTGTCGGCGCTCCTTTGTTAGGTTTTCTAGGTCACAGTAATATCAAATTGTTGGTGTTGTGCTGGTTCAAGGTCACCTGAGGGATAACCGATTGGCCGTTTAGGCAGAGTCATGTCAGAAACTCGAGTTTAACTTGGCACTTTTGCCGTTTCTCGTCGAATATTCGCTCCAAGTGGTCAAGGTCACGGGGACTCTGACTGAAACTCGGAGCGTAGTGCGAGAAACGGCAAAAGTGCCAAAAAATTTTAAGTTTCGGCATGACCTTGACCTCAGTGGCGTCGGTGACGTCATTTTGATGACGTAAGGGGTGATGACGTCATCAGCACGTCATTTCTGTGACGTCATGGGTGTGACGTCATAGAAATGACGTCATTAGTGATGACGTCATCGATGACGCAATCGATGACGTCATCGATGACGTCATCGGTGAGGTCATTGACCTCGATGACGTCATCCCTCAGGTGACCTTGAACTGGGCCAGCACCAACAATTTCACACTACTAGGGCCATTTTCACAAATAAATGATAAACCGGATTAAATATAATCTGGATTAATTAAGTTAAGGCTAGTCTACTTGTTGCTCAAAATCGAGCAATTTATTTTGATACAATACAAATTTACATTTAGTTCTACCAGCGAATCCTACCAATCCAATATTGTGAATATCAGTAATCAACAAAAACTACACGTGTTTACAGCTGTGCATTAACAGATGTTTAAATTGCTCAAAACAACCCCAATGTTATTCTAATGGGAACATTTCAAATTTAATTTGTGTACAGCGCCCTTATTTGAAGTCCGATTTTCATCAATTTTTGGCGGAAACAACTAGTGACCAAGTCCTATCCTATGACACCAAAAACTTGAAAATCGGTTTAAAATTGTAGGAGCAGTTCTCTACACAAAAAACTACTTAGCGTATTAAATAAGTACAAGGGATTGCCCACTGGTCGAAATTTGACCAAAAACTCAATTGAACTAGAGCCAAATAAATTTAAAAGGTTTTATAACTGAAACATCTGTTCTTCCTGGATTGCTAGCACTTGTTTTTATTACAGCTGTCTAATGATTCAATCAATTATCCTTCTCCCATAAGACAAACATTGAAACTTAAAAAGGCCATAGGGCGTAGCCCTATAGGCCGATGGAAATTATAATGTGATTCTGCTCATCTACATGACCCTACCTTTCTAACAGTATGCGCGGATTTATCCTACGACGTACACGAGCTGAGAAAAAATGAGGAAACTAAACATGCTTGCCTATTATTATCTATATCTTCTATATATACAAAATCCAGGCAAGCATGTTTCGTTTTCTCCTTGTTTCTCAGCTCGTGTGCATCCGTATTAAAAATCTGCGCATACCGTTAGAAAGGTACAGTCCTGTACATGAGCAGAATCCCATTCTAATTCACATTGGTCTTTAGGGCTCTGCCCTACAGACTTTCAAAGTTTAAAAGTTAATCTTATGGGTGAAGGATAATTATTGATTGAATCATTAGACAGCTGTTAATAACAAATGATATCAAATCAGGAAGAACATGTGTTTCAGTTATAAAACATTTTTAAAATCTAACTCGCTCAAGATAAACTGAGTTTATGGTTGAATTTCAACCAGTGGGCATTCCCTAGTATAAATAGATCAGCTAAAGGTGTAATACATCTTTGTATTAAAGCATGAAGATGACTCTATTTGAATGAGTTGAAACTAGTTTGCTCGACAACAATTGGATTACCATAACTCAGGTATTTAAACCATTAATAAAGGTGTAAGTATAAACTATGCATGTGCAACTGACTTTTAGGTTAAACTCAGGTTTAAACTGAAGATCATGTTTAAAGCAAAATGGTGCAAACGGCCCTTAAAAACACAAAACTGCCGGTATCGGAGAGTAATTTTTAATATTAATTTTTGATGTTTTATTGTGCATAAATTTTGGGATTAGTGCCCTCATTACTGAAATAGTAAGTATCAGAAAAATAAATCTTATAAGTATTGAAAATTGGAGAACTGCACTGTTTTTTCGACTGCACTGACAAATGTATTTTCACATTTTCAAACTTTGAATAAATGGTCTGCGCTACTAGCCCACAGGTACAACTGGAGGTGTCGCCACTCTTAACCCATTCCGAAGAATAGAGTCGAATTTAAAGTTGCCATAGTGATACAACTGACTTATCTGTAAGGCAGAAGGGTTTATACAGACCTGCATACGGACCTGTATGCGGGTGTCGCGGCGCGCCACAGCCACGACGGTCAGCCCGTGGGTGACCAAGGCTCGGATGATGGCGGCCCCGGTGTTGGAGCTGGCCCCGGTCACCACTGCCACCCTGCCCTGCCACCGGTCCATCCTCGACTGCCGGTCACCGTCACCGGTCACACACTGACGACACTGACTACACACCCACCACCGCTGCCACCGCCGCTCCGTACGGTAATCGCTTTCTGATCAAATAACCAGCTCAATGACGTGTTCAATGTACCGTGGATGTAGGTGTACAGTTCCAATCAGTCGGACACGATTGTACGCCCTGCGGTAGGCGGGTCCACAGAGCCGTGCGCTACCGGCAGGTCCGACCTCAATACACTACCTCTCAATGTTGCACATGCAGGCTGTGGTTATTCACATTTGGATTCTACTATATCAGTATTTTACTCCTAACCTGAACCTATTCGTGTAATTTTATTTCAAAGTAAAGTTTAATGGCCTACTATTTTTATAGTTATGCATTTCACTTCGAGTTTGCATAATTTTAATGCATTTTAACATTAACTACGACCGATGTTTTAACCCGACAACCAGTGGTTATATGTAAGATTTTCTTTAGACTTTTTTAGACTGGGAATCTAAAAAAAACTGCGTATTCACTATGGGTAATTTCCCTTAAATTAAAAATTACTCCGAAAACTACACTGAAATGGACCATTAACAAATATGGATACTTTTAATATACTTACGCAGCTCCACGAGTCGATTTTTAACTATAAGTAAATAAAACAATAGTATATTTCATAACACTCACAAGTGACATTTTCCGGAGCGTGCTTAAGTTTCATGTATGAGGCGAAGCCCAACTTATGACAGTGAGTTTCACGTACAAGGAGAAGCCGAGGACGGGAATAAGTGGAGCAAGTGCCGGAAAATCACTTTCTGAACAGATTATGAATAATACTTTCCATAATTTTTTCAAATCATTATACAAATTTTTTTTAAATCTTGGCAAACATTCAATTATTTGAGTGTCATTATCATTATTTAAGTCATTAGTACATGTATTATACACACTATGAATTAATTTAAATACTCTGAACCTGTCTCTCTGAATCTCTCTGAATGTCTGAAAATATCTGCCTCTAACTCAATAAGTTGTTCAACTTTATAAGCTAACATAACTTCCATTCAAACTACGAATCTTTCTAAATATTACTAAAAATACAACAAATAAATTGTTTTAACTGATAGTAAAACATTGTAGCACGTTTCGCTCGGTTATTAAACAATGTAAATTAAACAACGTAATTGTTTTCATATCAAATGATTAAACTAATGTAATTAATGTTGTAATTGTTTTTCATTTGGATTTTATCAATCGGTGTATTACAGGTTAAAATTCAACTTACCTACACTGGAGCATAACCACCTAGCAAGTTGTTATGGCTTTTATTTTAGTGTGACGACTTATTATAGTAAACGATGAAGAAGGAAATAGGCTATATGAAAGAAGTAAACACTTTGAAATAAGTATTTTAATAACCAAACATACTTTATAAATATTTTGCTGTATTTAGTGTTGTGTATTGCATTGTTGACAGTGTAATCGATTGTATATGACCTACATAGTGATCATTGATGTCCTTCTGTGTTGTGACATGTTCAAGTCCACGTGAGATTGAATTTAATCAGCACAACTTGCATTCGCCTCAAATGTAACATGTTCAGCTGGCTGCTGTGCTGTGTTGTGTCGTGGTGGAGATCACTCTGCCCTGGCCGGCGCCATCATGTGGCCCACGGCGCCCTCGTTGGGGGCCATCTTCACCTCGGCCACCTGAACAACAACAACAACACTTATGTCACGTCTAGATAATGCATGACTGAGATGGAAATTAATTCTCTGTTACTGAGAATTAAAGAGAAATCAGTTTGTTAAAAGCAACAAATCATGTAGACGAAAAACTTTTTATGGGGTTTGTTGTTAGAGGTTTGCTGTAATAAGAAACGTTGACATATTAAATAATTCGTTAGTTTCCTAAAAAAAATCAAGCACTCTTTTGAAAAAACAAACGTTTTCTGTCCTTTCGACTCTGTTCCAAATTGCGAGATTTCCTTTCAGTTCAATTTATAAAAAGCTCTGTTAATCACTGACCCGAGATTCCACTTCATTTGCATCGAGACGGGAGGGAAGCCTTATAAAAATACTGTTAACTCTTCCTCAGCCCACGGTTAAATAAAGGTTCGTATCCATTGTGATTTTTGTCAAAGTCCAATTTAAGTTGTTTTATTTGCTAATCCTCTTCACTTTGCAATTATTTGTGACAATGGCTTAGTGTTATTTGAAAAGTTCTCTTTACATATTTAAATCATTCCTATGATGTACAAAAAACTAACATCTACATTATTGCGCTTTAAATTTGTTTATGCATATCGTCGGTGTTGTATAAAAATAGTGAATCAACCACTTCAACATTTTTATAAGCTTTTTAAGTTCAAAATCTTTTAAAAATTATAAAATCTTATATTTTTACAATCGTTAAAATCTTTTACAATTATGTTTAAGTCAAACACATTTTTTAGTTATAAAAAACAACTATATTTTGTTAAACAACTATTCCTACAATTTTCAACCGATTTTCAAGTTTATGGTGTCGTTGGATAGTGCTTGGTCTGTAGTTGTTTCCGCCAAAAAATTATGAGAATCTGCCTTAAAATAAGTGTGCTATCCACAATTTAAGTTTGAAATTTTCCCATTAGTATAACATCGGGTTTGGGTAGAGCATTTATAACATCTGTTAAGGTACAACTGTAAATAAATAGGTATAGTTTTTTGTGATTACTGATATTAACAATATTGGATTGGTAGGATGTCATTGATTTAGAACTAAATGTAGCTTTTGTATTGTATTGAAATAAATTGCTCTATTTCGAGCAACAAGTGCACTAGTATTTTAATGAGGCTACTCGAAAATCAAAAAATATGCTTGAATAGATATTTAATAGATGACCATATTAAATCGAAATGTAATAATGGCTGATCTTTTTTTATTACATTCCAACAAATCAGCTGATTGGATGTAATTTTATGTAACATAGTAAAATACATTGTTGGAAATACAGTATTAAAATTTTTCATGAACAACCGGTTTTAAATTCATCATCGTTAAAATGAATTTTAGTTGAAAGTTGTTATACAGAAATTGCTTTTTCATCCCCTGTATATAGACCTAATATAGGCCTATGCAAAAATTGCTCGTTGTATACGGTACTGCTTTTCACAGTAACACCTTATACTAACGTGACTATGCATACTCTAACGTGAATAGACTTCTCATAGCATACGCGTGATTGAAACCTGTTTACGGTGGTGTGATCTCCTGTAGCGTACATGAAGTACAAGTGACTATGGTAGGTAAATCAGTATTACCACTCTTCTTAACCAAGGATGAAACCCAGCGAGTTTAAACTATATAGAGTGATGAACACATTTTTGTCCCCCGTTGATTTGCTCCAATTCACCCACAATTCCCACAGTTTCCATGGAAACCATCCCACACTTTACCCTCGTTTTCTTGGTTTCCTCTTTTAGTTATTCTGATTGGTCGCAACAAGCTCCAAAATCACAAATTATACCTTTAAAACATCACATTATTTGTGGTTCTATTGTTTGTTTTTAAAACCACTTTGATTTGATGGTCTGCAAACAGGCTATTGGAATTGGTTACCATAGAAACGTCAGATAGGTGTGGGTAAAAAGACAAATAACAAATTGGAAATTGTAAAAAAGGACTGTTTGCCAACGAAATGGCGGGAATCAACAGGGTACAAACTTCCCTATCTTTGTAGCACTAAGTATCTAGTTTAACCTCATTGATGAAACCTTCATACCTGAAGGTTATATTTATATTGTGGTAAAGTGTTTTTTTCAGCACTGAAAATCCAGATGAATAATTACAAAATCAATCGCAACGCCTCTGGTGCATACACGAACCTTTAAAATTATGGTATCAAACAAAATACATTGGATGATAAGTCTATTCATGTTAGTGCATATAGTCAATAACCCCTCACTGAGCTTTCACACTTGGGGTTGGTAGACTTGAAGTATTCCATAGTCCAGATGATGATGTTAATATTAAAATTTATTCAACTAAAGGTCAAATGATATAAAAGTCATCAATCGTTGGTTAACACATGGTGGTACTCACGATGACGGAGGGCGGGGCGGCGAGGGCGTACACGACGGCGTCGGCCACGTCGGCGGGGGAGAGCGCGGCGGCGGCGCGACCCTCGGCGAACCCCGCGACCATACCGGTCCTCGTCAGGCCCGGGCACACGCTCTGCAACATCCACTACACATGTGGAAATGTTCTAGAACCTACCATCAATAAACTATTGAGTTTTCTGCTGAGGGTCGATAAAATAAGAAGCTCTAAACTTTCGATATTTCCTTGTAGTTTCCGCTATTTTATTCAGTTTCCTAGGTTCAAATCATACACCGCACTCGCTTTTAATATAAACAGCTAACTATCCTTCTCGCATTTTAAATCAGGTTGGACACACCCATTACTTATCTACAAATAACATTATACTTTGTATGAGGTGTTATGTAGTTTCAATAATTCGTATTTAACTCAACTATTTTTCTGCTTAAGACTTAGTGTTCTTTACAAGCATTTTTTCTCCCAGCTTGTGCGTATCGTAGTATAAAAAACCCGTACATTACCAACGGAAAATGGTGATTCAGTTGAATAAATGAATAAATAATTTCGAAATATAATGCCCTGTAGATGAACAGAATCTCATTATAATTCAAATCGGCTTCCAGGGCTGCTTGCACCCTACAGGTTTTCGAAGTTTTAATGTTAATTGTAATAAGAATTGTAGTTGCTTGAGTCATCAGACGACTGTTGTGATTCTAACAAATCAGGAAAAACAGATGTTTCAGTTATAAAACATTTTAAACTAAATTTTTGACGTTAAATAATTTATGGAATTAAAAAAAATTAATCCTTTCTCTGTATCGTGATTAATAAATACCATCAGTATTTGACTGTACACACTCAATAAGCTGTAAGGGTCGGTACCGTCACACGGATGTGGGACTGGCGGGTGCACAGCTCGTTCTGGAACGACTGGCACAGCGCCGTGACGGCCCACTTGGTGGCGGTGTAGAACGGCAGCAAGTTACCGATCACTCTGTGGCCCAGCAAGCTGAAAACCGACAGTCTCATCAGATCAACTCTTTAAACATGATGTTATGAAATTTTAAAAAATCTCTATTGACATAAGTGATAGATGAGACTCAGACTATCTCACCTGTTGATATTTATAACATGGCCGTCGTCGACTCCCCGAGCGATCATGGAGTTGAGGCCCAGTTTGGTGGACACGGCCAGCGACATGACGTTCACATCCAGCATCGCTCGCCACGCCTCCGTGGACGCCTCTACAACCATACCGGCCAGTCAAACTCATGCCTGCCGTGTATCAGGGGAGTTATCACATAAATACTTCAAGCTAGAGTCCAAACACCCGTGTAGTTCTGAAAACACCAGTAATTGACGTTTTGAACCAGAGTTAAGAAAGCTAGATTTAATGTACTATGATACGGTACTACTAATTGAATTAATTAATTCATAGAACAATAATCTTTATATTCAACTTTGAAATGCAAGTAATGGATTGAAACATTGAGGGCAGCCCATCACCCATATTTAGCCAATGGCCACCCCCCCCTCCCCCCATCCTTCACCTTACCCAGCGGGGAGGTATGTTTTCGGCAACCCCTTTCCTTTTATTTTTTTATTTATTTCAACGGCTTAAGCCAGTTTCCAACTAAAACCATTCAATTATATGGCTAACACTAACATCCTCAACCTTGTACCCAGCAGAGTGTGTTGTCGGCAACCCCGTCCTTGAAAGATCAAGGACCCAGCAGGGGTGTGTTGACGGGGACCACCATCCTTAATCTTACCCTGCAAGGGGGGTGTTGTCGCATATCCCTCTTTCATGACCTTCCCCAGCAGTGGCGTATTGTCGGTGAACACACGTCCTTAAGAGGGCGTTGGAGTGCCGCCATGTTGGATTTATTTCCCATAAGAGCAATGCTAAACTTGTCCCCGGCATTTGTCATATAATTTCTTTATTTTTTGTCCGATTGGTTCAGAATAAATAGCGTTTGAATCACAATTAAATTCCCCGTTCCTTTTGCGAGATCGATTCTTTGTAAATAATTTATAAAATTCTGTAGAAAATGTTTTAAAAGCAGTAAAAAACTTGCTTTGTTATTTCAAGTTAGTAAAAAACACTAATTTTTATAAAAAATCCCTCTCGCAAACCAAATCCGCCTTGATGAACCCTTTATTTAGAGCTATAAACCATTATTTTCTGATTATAAATAAAGGAGTTATTTGACATCCCGTTTAACATTGCTCTTATGGGGGAAAGGCGGAATTTGGATTGACTCCAACGCCCTCTTAACCTTACCTAGTAGGGGTGTGTTGTCGGCGACCCCCGCGTTGTTCACCACCACGTCGGCTCCACCAGGGTCTCCTCCAGCCAGGCGTAGGCCTCCACGATGTCCGACTCCTGGGCCAGGTCGCACTTCCTAGGCACAAACTTGCCCTCCGCTCCCGCCGCGCTCAGCTCGTCCGCGATCTCCTGCAATGTGGAAAACTGATTTTAGAGGATGTAAAACAGCTCTATAACCGGTCTAGAAAAACATTGTAGTAATTTTCTAAAATATAACTGGTTATTTTGAGGTAAAATATTTGAATTCTTAAACTTCCGTTAAAAAAGAGCCAAGTTGTGTTGATTAATTCCAATCTCACGTGGACTTGACACTTGAACATGTCACAACACAGGAGGGCATCAATGATCACTATACAGGTCACGAACAACCGATTACACTGTCTACAATGCAATAATGAGCTCCATAGTGTATTTACACTCAGGACTGCGGAGAACATATAAACAAAAGATGTCTATTACTTTACAGTAGTTTTCGCCAGTCCTGATTTAAGGCACGGCGCGCACTACTTCGGAATCGGCTCGGCTCGGCCGGAATCGGCCCGGTGAGTAAATTTGCTTTGCGTGTAATGTAATGGAGACGCGCGCACTACATCGGGACGGCACGGCACGGATCGGCATTTGCCGATCCATTACGTTACATGCAAAGCAAATTTAGTCACCAGGCCGATTCCGAAGTAAAGCGCGCCGTGTCTTAAAATACAATATATACAGCACGAAATTAATAAAGTATGTTTGGTAACTAAAATACTTATTTGAAAGTGTTTACTTTTTTAAATATATTTCCTTCTGCATTGTTTAATTTTAATGTTGAATTTGTTATCTTTTATTTTTTGAAAAACGATTACAACAGTGGGCTATTATCGCCTTATTTGATATGAAAACAAGTGTGTTATTTAATTTCTCTGGTTTAATAACTGAGCGAAACGTGTTCCAATGTTATAAAATCAGTTAAAGCAATTTAATTTTAGTTTTTTAGTAACATTACGAACTTTAAGGGCTCATAGGGCCCTTCCTTAACAATGGATTTTTACCAATTTTCTATGGAAACAATATCACGGCAAGCTCTATCCAATGACACAAAAACTATTAAATTCTGATGAAAACTATGGTAGGAGTTCCTTGTAAAAAAAAACCATGTCGCGTATTAAATATGTAATAGATTTCCCTGTGGCGGTTCTTCTTCATAAGTATTTAATGTCATATTTTAAACTCAGAACGTGTATCAAATAGTTGAATAAACTGTGTAGAAATAGATGAAAAGATTCTTGGGTCATGAGTCTCGTTCAAGACTACAAGCTAACCGTTGAAAGCTTCTACATCATCATGTAAAACAAAGTTTACAAACAAAGGTTGTCAATCGGGCGATGGGCGATGGGCGATGGGCGATGGGCGATGGGCGATAGGCGTCTCCGGGACAACCGATGATGACTGCGCCCGATACGGCGGCTGTCATCGCGGCGGCCTTGGCCGGAGAGGAAATGGAGGTCCGATCCCAACCCTAATCGTATTAGCTTCGATACTGCAAACCATGTATGATCCAAAAATTACCTCATGAAACTCAAATGTGCTTCTTAAAGGTACAGCTAATAACAGCACAAATTATTTCGAATCATCCAATCCCAATGGAACCTCCTAAAACCAGGATAATTGGGACCATTTACCATTACCATTTACCATCCTCTTCGTCGGTGACCCCCTTTGTCAAGGGAATAGACAGCGTCAATAAATAAAACACCACTTCCGGAAGCTTATTATAGAACCATGAACAAGGTTTCAAAAAATAAAACGGTTTCATCAATTTCATCCTTAGATTTTTAAAGTAAACTTGATAACAGCACAAATTATTTCGAATCATCCAATCTTATGGAACCTCCTAAAAAAAGGGTAATTGGGACCATTTACCATCATCTTCGTCGGTGACCCCCTTGTCGAGGGAATACAAAAAATAATGAAATAATGAAAGTATTTTACAAAATTGTCTTATCTTAGCCTTGTTTAGGGAGAATAGAGAATTTGCTTATTTCTGGCCAAAAGTAGGACGAAATAGGACTTATGGTCACAATAGGATTAAAACCAATTAAAATTAATAAAAAATATGGACATACAAACAACTTATTCGGGATTATGGAGCCAAAATTATTCCGAACACTTACTAGACATGTGGGGGCCAAGGGGGCTGTCGCTCTCTTTAATTAATTACTCAAAAATTTAAACTTTTTTTACAAATTGATAAATTTGAACTGATTTTCTGTTAAGTAGCTTGTACTTAGTAAAATATTATATCGTCGGGGTTTATTCCCATAGTAGTAATAACAAATTAACAATGATAGGAAATCTTGCCATCATATCAAAAGGAGTTGTCATCCCTTAATGTCAGCATCGTGAAAAAGTGGGGCATACTTCTGTCAGGCTGACACAGCACCAAAAAGACGGTCTTCGCAGCCAATATTTAAAAGATCTCTTACTCTTTATTAAACTCAATTAAATTTGGCAAGCGTCCACAATAATGATTGTGTAGCCAGCAAAGTATTGCTGACAAAATTAATTTCTTAATAAGATAATAACTGGAGGACAATGCTATAAGCACCCAAGGGCGATAAGGAAGTATATGTAATTCGCATTTGATAATTTTTAAGTTGTTTCCAAAGGCTCAATAGTGTAGTAAAATTAGTCGGGAAAAATGAAATAATTTTTGGAAAGCTAATTTCTTTTGAAATGTGTTCTATGGCATCCCCTGACCTTCCTCCAAAAAGTCCCCTGAAACCCCATGTGGGGATCATGCCCAAAAATGAGGGGTTGGCCTATAAGGAGTTAAAATAAATTTTGATATTAAGCATACTAAATATGATTACATTCCAGAAGGTTTATATATATCAAATTAAAGGTCTTAAAATGTAGAGTACAATGCCGTAAACCCGACCTAAATATAACGGTCGGGAGAAGAATGTCAGACGTTCGAAATTTAGAATAAAATAATATTATCAAAACTTTGAAATGCAATAACTTTCGACATATTTGACCTTTTGAGGTCTGGTTTTCGGCTATGTACTCTCCTTATTAAGACCTTTAAAATGATGTATAGCATGGCTATGGACTAAGAAAAACATTTCAAAACTCCCTCTTTGGGACGTCCATGTAGAGGGTGGTTCAAGGGTAATATGATGGGCATATGTCAAACTATCCTTATTTGCTAAGGTAATTGTACAAGCAAACGTTTGCCGCAAACCGGACGTCAAAAGGTCAAGTATTTCGAATATTATTACATTTTTAAGCGTGTAGATTAAAATTTGGTTTTTATTCAAAGTTTGACAGGCTGCCATTTTTGACTCAAGCAACCTTTTGAGGTGGGGTTTGCGGCATTAAATTCTACTACTTAAGAACTTTAATAAATTAGCTGTCCAAAATTTTTTTCATTTTCCAGCCATATTTTGGCTTAATTTTACTACACTACAACAAGTTTGTTACGCTACTTATTTTGTCATCAGATTTTAGCACTTTTAAAGATGTGATAACAAACAAGTGAATAGTTTTCTTAAATTTGTTTAAGAAAACTCGCTTTTTGAGAAGTAATTAATAACATATTTTTGTAAGAAAAATCTCATTTAATTCATTGTTTTTGTAGTTAATAAATCTATTTTGGTAAACATTTAAGTTTCATGTAATAGAGCAAAAAAGTGTAATTTTTAAAATTTATGGGTCTTTTTAAAAAGCAGCCTTCTTTAAAACACCTTTTGGAAAAATCCAATCTTTTTCTTGAATTTCACATTTGAATTATTGTTGTTCATTACGAACTTGAGATTTTAAACAACAATCCAGGCTGATTAAAAAAAGATGGATAGAAACAATGACAGGAAGTGGCTAAACAAGTCAAAGTAAAAAATTGTATTAGACATTTTAAACGAATTTTACATAATGTGCATTTGTAAAGGCCAGCCACAATGGTACCCTGTATTTTGGTAGTCTAATTAAAATGTAAATTGTAATTCACGCAGCTCTGTATTTAGAGCCCCAAGGATTTTGGTAATTCATGCGATTTGAAACTCGTTTTATTCTAAAAACAAATTTAAAAAAATATTAATAATCAACCTGAAATAGTAGGAATAGTAGGAAAAGTACAACGACTGGGATCCCTGCTGTTATGAAGAAATTACCAACCAATTGTCTATGTTTCAATGTTTTTTTTTCTTTTGAACAAAATCATATCTTTATTGCTTATTATTGCTGGTACCCTAATTATACTTTCTCAGGGATAAACTGTTATTGACCAGAAAGCCTCAATGGCACCAAAACTAAATACTCGCCCTCGTGGTATCTGTCGGAAAAAATCTCATAATTTCATCGAAACATTGGTATATACTGTGACGAGGTCGTTATTTTTCATATCTCTTTCCATGGTTAATAGTGAACTATAGTTATTAATAATCTTACAAGATTCGTACAATGTTGCAAAAATCAAATTAACTTTTTTATGAAACTAGTAAAAGTCAATATTTTGTAAACAGTACACTTTTTATTCCAAGATGTTGATTAGTTTAGATGATTTAGCTTCATTTGGATGTTTTTCATACGGTAGCAGAAATAGTTCCAACCCAGCACACATATCCCCACAGTCGCATAACCTGTTTATTGGGAATCAATTCATGCAACTGAGTGCTCTAGGTTACTGTGGTAGGCCTACATGGATAATCAGGCATCAGCACAGCAGTTGCGTGAAGGTAGTTTTGGCGGTCGATGGTAGTATTCTTCTGGTAGCTGCGTGGAATTGCGCGTTGGGATATCCCATCCATGACCACACTCAATACAAGCCGCCGGATATCGAACATCTGGTAATGCGTGACTCCTTCCTGTCCTTGGGATACATTGTGGCTCTCAAGGTCACTCAGTGATAAGCTGCAGACTGGTGGCCAAGCGAAGCACTAGTCGCTTTGGTTTCCTCAAAAATTCAAAACTCAAGAAAATTAATTATTTATGCTGCGTTGTCTATGCTTGTTTACCTTCACTGTCTTATCATTGTTATTACACTATTATTGTTTAATATTGAACTATATTTTTGTACTTTATGATAATGTTAGTAAATTCATCATTTTCAGTTTAAAATTTCAGTTACCGGTACTAAATATACCTATGTTAGTATTTTTTATATCGAATTGTAAAATGTAAACATTAAGAAAAGAAAAGTAAAGACAATGACCCACTCTTACTTTTTATAGTACAGGGACTATACGAAGTCATGAATCACTGATTTTTATTTTGTGAACAAATAGAGATAGCGCAACTAAACTCTGTAATTTAAATCATTACTACACCTAAAATCCACTTTTTTGGGATTGCAATTGAGCACAGAAAACACTTTCAACGATCTATGTCTTTCGCCACTCTATAAAAATATAAAAATATTAACAAATAAAAATAAAAACTTATTAACAAAAAAAATAACTAAACTTTCAGAGTCCGCTTATGGTCAATAGAAAGGTTTTTTTTTGTAATGTGAACTCCTACAATTTTCAAGTTTTTTTGTGTCGTTGGATAGGGCTTGGGTTTTAGTTGTTTCCGATAAAAAATTGATGAGAATCGGGCTTAATAAATACGCTATTTATTATTGAATTTGAAACTTTACCATTAGGATTGTGTTTATCATTTTTTTTTTATCTGTAGATGTACAGCTTAAATGAAGTGTATTTTTTTGTTATTACTGGTAATCACAAGATTGGATTGATCAATATCCAAACTCATTATTATATATATTGGCTCGATTTAGAGTAACTGATAGATAGGCTATAGTATTTTTTCTAACGATTGTTTGAGCCAAACAAATCTTTCGAGATAAGCGTACGATAAAAATTAACAGATTTTTTGTGCACTTTTAAACCATGTCTATACTGGCGAACATTATTCACTGTTATTAGGCGAACATTGTTTAGCCAAACTTATGTTTATTTGATAGTGTTTTTGTAAAATGTAAATCTTATTGTCAGGTCAGTAGTTGACTTTTTGTGTCCACCGTCAGTGTGGCCAGTGTTTTGCTTTCAAAACTACAATAATCGCATCCTCTGAAGAAAAATTAATTACAGACCAGAAAATGAAAGTTTTGAGTGCAGTATGATGATAATGGATTTTCTATTCATCAATAATGTTTTTTCATATATTTAATGCAATTTGTTAAATAGGCCTTACCAAGGCCTACTGCCTTACACACAACTAACTCTTACTATCAACTGGTACTATCCTGACTAACTCCAAGCTGTGCTGTGTATACATAACCAAATTAAGTAGGGATATCTCTTGGGAAAATGAGAACGCCACCTACGAAACACAGATTACGAAGCACCACCATTAATGGTACTATGAACAATGGGACCCCACGAAGAAAACCGATTGCTCAAATGGCAACAGATGGCTAGGATAATTTTGCAGACTTTTGATACTGTTTTTATTTTTCGTTGACGGATATGCTAATTTTGACATTCGAGGGATCTAAAAAAGGGTTTCTCATGGCAATTAGGCGAAGTAATCCTAGCATCAGCCCTTTACTCTAATCTGGTTTTCAGAGGCAAAACAAAAATTTTAACATGGGATGTCCCTACTCACTTGGTTTAGTGTAGGCTACATTGACTGTGGTGCTCACCTGCAAGGCAGTCTCCCTGCGGGCCAGCCCCACGACGGTCATCCCGCCGTGGACGAGCCGCCGCACGATGGCCGCCCCTATACCGCCGCTGGCGCCCGTCACCACGGCCACACGGCCCTGCCACCGATCCATCACTACAACACGTCAACCGTCACTGTCACAGCCGTCCCACGCACGCGTACACGGCGGCGGATATGCGCGGAGAATGCGCCGGTGGCGGGTAATGAAGGCTAATAATCTACGGACAAGCCCGACGTTCTGCCGACGCGACGGTTGACCTTGACTGGGCTCGCTCAAGGTTACGCAACCGATCGTTAGACCACTTCTATGTTTTTTAATGTTTTCAATAATTTAGGAAAAGTGTTGGGCGGAACTAACAAGGTGGTTTTGCAAATGCAAACTGTCCAACTTTTATGATTAAATTCCCTTCTACTCTGTAAACTATCTTAATCATTAATTGAAACCACGATACATTAGCTATGATAACATGTTTCATTGACTACTTTCTGTTAATGTTGGATAATTTTTGAAGGGATCCTCCTATTTAATGGAATTTGGTACGGAGGTGTAAGGGAGCATTTATATGGTTAAGTTAAAAAACCATCATGATCGAAAACATGGCTCTTACAGGAGCCACAGTGTCTTTGTAAGACGCTTTCCTTTAGGGATGAGGTGTCTCAGCGAAGTAACCTACCCGCCATGGAACACAAAGTCACTTCTCCAAATTGAAGCTCGAGTTTGGGAGGAAGAGCTTTTCGTACTTCGGCCTGGAATTGTACAACGACCTCCTTTGAGCCTTCAATCATATGCATCTTTCTTAAAAATAATAATAATAAATAATTATTTTTGAACTCTTTAAGCTCTATAACTTTTGAACTCGAGTTTTCTCGGTGATGTGGGTGGTGTCATTTTATTCAGTATTCTAATCTAAATGAGCACAACATTTAAGTCAAAATCGTTGGAGCCGTTTTTTTTTTTTTTTTTTTTTTTTTTTTTTTTTTTTTTTGATTAATCGCGGCTTTTTAATTTTTCTATGAGTAGGCCTACAGTACATTACTTTTTCCATGGTATGAGGGGAAAGTAAAAATTAAGAGAAATGTTTGCTTCTACATAAGTTTTGTTAAGTTAATCTGTTTTGTTGTGTTTAATTTTTCCCCTAATTGTACAGAGTATAATTTATTTGTAGTTTTTGTTCATTATTTATATCGTTGGTGTGTTTTACTAAGCTCTATAACTTTTGAACTCGAGTTTTCTCGGTGATGTGGGTGGTGTCATTTTATTCAGTATTCTAATCTAAATGAAAACAACATTTAAGTCAAAATCGTTGGAGCCGTTTTATAAAAATTTTGATTAATCACGGCTTTTTAATTTTTCTATGAGTACAGTACATTACTTTTTCATGGTGTAAGAGGGGAAAGTAAAAATTAAGAGAAATGTTTGCTACGTTTTGTTAAGTTAATCTTTTGTTGTGTTTAATTTTTTCCTCAATTGTACAGAGTATAATTTATTTGTATAGTTTTTGTTTATTATTTATATCGTTGATGTGTTTTACTTGTTTGTATGTATCTACAAGAGTATGTATCTTGTATGTTTGTACAAGAGTTATTCTGAAAAGCAATTGTAGGCCCACTGAGAAACGCTTGATGAATAAAGCCATTTTAATTTATTTTATGTTATTTATTGAAACTTACAAAATACAACTTAAACAAGCAAAGACGATCCACATTTGTCGTCAATAAACTCCAAGCTGATTGGGTATAGGCGTCATCACCACTTCACATATCTGAAACAAATATATACATTTATTGATACTAGTATACGTGTTGCTCGAAATCGAGCAGTTTAATTTAGACTCTTTGCGAAATATGCTACTTTAATTCCTAACTCAATTACTCCCGTCCAATCCAATAGTGTGATTATCAGTACACACAAAACTACACATATTTACAGCTTTACATTAACAGATGTTTTAAATGCTCAACTGTATCCCAATGCTGTTCTAATGGGGAAACTTCAAATTTAAATTATGTAAAGCATCTTTATTTTAAGTTCGATTTTCACCACGTTTTGGCTGAAACAACTACAGACCAAGCCCTATTAAGACACCAAAAACTTGAAAATCGGTTAAAAATTGTAAGAGGAGTTCTCAACACAAAAAAAACTTTGCGTATTGGCATTTCAATTATGAAAATAGTCCATAGGACCTCTATAATGCAATACGGGATGTTCCAAAAATTTGAAACTTTTGAATGATTGTTGGCAATTGAAAATTAGACGTTATACAAAATTGTATAAATAACAAAATTTACGTGAAATATGCATGGAAACTGCAGTCACGTTTGCCGCCGCGTACCCCTCACTATCTCTGTCCTCACCTGTGTGACATCAGAGGCGGAGAGGACGTTGACGACTGCAGCAGCCACGTCGGCCGCCTCCAGCCCGGGGACCGTGTCGAACAGCAGTTCGGCGACTGTACCCTTCACTATCTCTGTCCGCGTGAAGCCGGGGCTGATGCTCTGCAATGATTATATTTTAGTAATTTGATCATGCACGATGGTTACTTCATGATTTTTTCAAGTGTTCTGTTATAGAGTGTCATGCGATCAATTGGTAGGCAACCACACAGCACATCTATATTATATTAATAGGCAAGCATGTTTCGTTTCATCCTTCTTTCCTCAGCTCGTGTGCATCGTAGGAGAAATCCGCGCATACTGTTAGAAAGGTATTATGCTGCAGATGAGCAGAATCACATTTTAATTCACATCGGCCCACGGGGCTACCTACCCCCAACAGGCTTTCAAAGTTTCAATTTTTATCTTATGGGAGAAGGATAGTTGATTGAATCATAAGACAGCTGTTGTAATAAGAAACGATAGCAAATAAGGAAGAACAGATGTTTCATTTATAAAACATTTTAAATTTAATTGGCTTAAGATCAACTGAATTTTTGGTCAAATTTCGAGCAGCAGGCGGTCTCTAGTTTTAGTTATTTTGCAAGTTCTGTAAAGGATATGAAATTTTGAACAAGATACATGTTACAGCTTACTCAGCAAAATTTGGTTTATTTGTGAGCTTTTTTTACTTGGTCGAAATTCGAACAAAATCCCTCTTGATCTGGGCCGTCTGGACCCAATTACAGTTGCTAAAATAAATTTATTACTGAAACATTCTTACATCAGCTGTTTAGTTATTTAATCCATTAACTTTTTTCCGTAAGGTTAACTTTGAGAGCATGTTAAGCATGAGGCTCCGCCGAGGAGCCTCAACATTGGCCATCAGCTTACTGTATAAGAAAAGAGACCACCTTTTTTACCTTAGCAATAAATTGTGGTTCAGATTCCACGTTAAACTGTAGGTCCCTATATACCATTGGCTGTTAATTAATTGGGCTATTAATTAACAGTCCTGTCTAAGGAGAATGTCGGCCTTAGTCAGTAACAAGACTACAAGATCGCGCTAAAATCATTCTACACTCATCTCTCATTCATATTCAGGTTAAAATACCCTCTATGTGAGGCCCTGTCTCAAAATAGTGATAAAGTGATTTGGAAGGTGTTCTCTTGTACGCCGCACCAGAGGCGTTGTGATGGATGTTGTATTTAGGCTATTCAGCTGGATTTACAGTGTTGCAAAAACATTTGATCACAACATAAGCATAACCCTCCATTATAAAATGTTTAAATTTGGTTTAGGTTACCTTCTGTCTCCAGTTCAATTAATTAGTCGTTGATTACGACCTAGGTTTTGACACCAAAATTGTGTCACGTTCACGTAGACGTCAGTTGAATATTATGCCAGTCTTTGGGTTAATCCGTCAAGGTTAACGTTGTCGATGGTTAAAGTACATTTAAAACACAACACAAACACACGCACATTTTAAACAAACAGTACAAAGAAATTTACAACTAACGGGTGGCCGAAAGACGGATGCGCGCATCAACTGGTACCGGCGCGGCGTGGGGAGGGGCGTTGGCGGAAGCAATATCTGATTTTCAATAAAATATTGGAAACCCAAACACAACGGGAGATTCCACTATCAGCATGTGTAAACCCCTGCCGGACGAGTCCAAGGCCAGCACAAAGGTCACCGAGACATCGCTTCCGATAATACCAGTGTCCTCCCCATATGCGCCCGCTCGAGGGTTTAAGGGTCAAATATCTGTTATACAGGATTTTTAAACGAAACCATTTAGGACTTCAGGCTATGATTAATTAATTACATAAAAACTAAGAAAAAAGTTCTTATGAATATGTTCTAAAATGCTTTGTTAGGCCGCTGGCCGCCATTTTGTTTTTTACACTTAATAATTTTTATTTCAGTAATAGATTGTTGCATTAAGTTCATATTTGGCATGAATCTTTATTACAGCAATGCTCATTTTCAGGAAAAATATTTTTTTAATATGAATTTTCAAAATGGCTACCATTTAAAAGTTTTAGACTCGAATATCTCAAAACCGGTAACTATTTTATCACTTGTACAAGAAACAAAAAGTTGATAAATTAAATTATCTAAACAATAATTGTGTCCGTCGATCGGGAACCCTTTTTACCTCCGAGAGCGAAAGCTGTTTTCTGCCGATAGCTTGTGCTCTTTACTGCCTATCGGAGGCGTCCTTAACCATCTATAGGGCGCTTTTGCCAATAGAGGGCGCCTTTAACCGTATGTAGGGCGCTCTTGTCCGCCAATTGGAATCTATTTACTGCCGCTAGCAATCGCGCTTTTCTTCCGATAATGTGCGCTCTTTACTGTCCGTCGGAAGCGTCCTTAAAAGCCGATCGAGGGTGCTTTTGCCCGATGATTGGCGAGCTTATCTTTTTAAGATTATGGTTGCTCGTCTCCGTCAATCGAGGGGAAAAAACATGAATCATGGTGTCATTAGCTGCTCAACTAGTAGGCCAATTACTGATCAATTAGACATTCTATAAAAAAAATAAATGAACCCTAAGTATTAAAAAGCCTGCACCATAATTAAAATAATTTTAAAATGTTATGATCACAGAGAAACATCTAATTTGCTACTACATGTATACTTTGAAAATTTGATCTAATGGATGTAAAGGTGTATTGGTTTAGGTTAATCACATAAGATCAGAGGCTAAAAATGAGTATATGAAACAATATTTAGAATTTTTTAATGTTGCCATAATGGGCCTTTACAACCTATATAGACTTAACAATCTGCAAGTTTACATTTTTACTGTCCAGGAATGTCACCTGACATTAAAAATACTGTGTCAGATTGTTCAATATGCATAAAACATCAACGTTCTAAAATGAATGAAAAATTTAGAACTCACAATATCCCTCAGCTACTTATCTCCAAGATTGGGGCTGGTATTGCTGAATATGCAGGAAACTCCTACATTGTTACAGTGGATTTTTACTCATGGTGCATAGGTGTCTTCAAATTGAAAAACAAAAGCAGTATGTCTATAAATGAAAAGTTCAAAGAGCTATTCTTTAGGAATGGAATCCCCAAATACCTGATAGCCGATAATCAACCATTCGATAGTTATAACATGAAAACCTTTTCCCAAAAGTGGAATTTTGACATCATTACATCTATCCTTCACCATCCAAAGAGCAATGGATTATCAGAGAAAGCAGTTGGTATTGTAAAGAATATGTTTTTTAAAAATGTGCCGAAAACAATCAGGATTTTGAACTCTGCCTCTTGAATCACAGAAAGTTACCTGTGGTAAATCTGGATTACACTCCATCTCAACTTCTTAACAAAAAAATTATGGTTTGAGGAATTATAAAACTTCAATTTATCTATAGAAGTAATTATAAATGATGTTTCACTTAAATTCAAACTGTGAATTACAGTTTAAAAAAAATGTAAGACATTACCGTACAAACATTACAAAGGTTACATTAAAACATGAGTGGTTCGTGAGTTTGATAGAACATTGTTAATAACTTAAAAAAATGTATGTAATTACTGTACATAATGGGTGACACTTTTAAGGAGAAGGTTTTTTTTTGTGTGTCTATCTACGCCAGTGAGTTTTTTAACGTTTTGACGGGGAACGGTCCAAACCCCATAGTCTTTTCACTATCTAACATCGACCAATTGTTGTTAGTATTAGCAATTCAAATTCAAATTAAAATTCATTTATTTCTGATACACAATACATTTTGCATTCATTGCATGATATTATAAGGTAACTAAACAAAATCTACTGAACTAAAATATAACATTCTTGTGATAGAAAAGTACCTACATATGTAAGAATGCCTGTGCGTAGGCACGAGCTGCTATAAAATGTCACTTAAAATGTTATTTGATTTTTTTACATTTTTACTCATTAGCAATACTAGTTTAGTGATGATAAACAAGAGCTAGATTAGCCTAATGGGCCAGAAAGCTGCACATGTTAAACTCGATATTCTGTACAGTAGGTCGGTCTGGCGAGTTGTTTCGGGAGAGCAAGTTACAGAGTTCATATGAGAAATATAGTAACACAATTATTGACCTTGGTACTAGCTACATTTCCATGAGTTATTACTCACAAAAAACTTCTTTCATTCATAAAAATGGGTAATTTTGGTATATATATTTTTTAATATGGTGGGATTGAGAAATTGCCAATTTTTTGTTAATGAAAAAGTGTTTAGAGTCTTGCAGTTATACAGTCTTTCCACTGTTCCTGAAATCGCATTACATTTAAAGACATCGTTATTATTAGGTTTGTATTATTTTGCTGCACGGTTTAGAAGATACAGGTCATTAAATCTACAAATTATTATTTTTGTGGGATAAATAACAACTTCCTTTCTTCCAAGCTTTCTAACCATCTTATATATTTAAAATATTTATAAAATCGTTCCCAAGTCAGTCCGAGATTTTCCATCAGACCAATTCATTTTTGTATATACTTATTCAGAATCTAAAAGTGAAGGAGTAACCATGGAAATATTTACTTAAAAACCACACTGAAATAAAATCATCGAAAATATTGGAAGTAAATTCTTAACTCCCAAAAAAATGCATGGAGCACTCGCTTTCGGTGGATCTATTCTAATATCCACTTTTTCTATGATTGTTATAAGATACCTCCACATCACCGACCAAGAAGAGGAGGCCGTCCAATCCACTGTCTCGCAGAATGAAGCTTCGGCTCAAGCCACTGTGGAGCAAACAGAAGCATCTGCTCAAGCCACTGTTGAAAACAGTGATGTTGGAGTACAGCATGATCCTTACGAGAACCAAGAGGATGATGCAGTCCAAGCAGTCGTCAGAACTGCAGATGCCGCCACCCTTACCCCCCTCTGGTGCCTCCAAGACTCGCCTAGTCTGGGGAATGTCTCCCCCGGCACCAGCGGGTCCGGACGGGGTGGCGGCGGAAGAGGACGCGGCGGACGCGTTGGGCGAGGCGGACGCGGCGGCGGGAGAGCCGGTAGCCAGGCAGGTCGAGGCATCCTAAGAGGACCAGGAAGCCAAGGACCACGAGGTTCACGGCATGTGACATGGGATCCAAGTGTCACTAAATGAAGACCAGGATCGATGAAAGGAGGAGAGGGGCATGAAGAAAAAGTCAGAAGAAGAAGCCCGGGGGTTGGGGTGAAGCTTGACTGGCACACTTTACGACCTTGTGCCAGGGGTGGTGGTGGGCAAGCTAATCCAACACACCCCAACCCCCCCCCCCTCCTCATAAAAGTCCCTACTCGTGACACTCAGTTCTCATTCATACTTGGCTTAAACTACCTATTTAGTTAGGTCGCCACTTCAATAAATCGCAACCTCTTCACTTCAACATTGGGCCGATGGACAGTGATTTCGCCAGAAACGGACGTGATCTTCCACTAGCGTCACCCCCACGACTGCAGTTATCAAGTGAGGAAAATGTTTAATGTAAGCTAAAAATGTAAAATAAATTGAAAATTTATTTTTGAGTTTTTAATCAATAGTGATAAAATCAAAAACAAAAGTAAAATAAATAAATAAATAAATAAAAATAATTTGAAAAATTACACTGTAAAAGGTAAATCTATCTACAAAAATAATTATAATTTCACAAAAATTCACACATTGACTTACAAAGTAATAAAATTTAAAACATTTCAAACATTTGAAAAATTACAAAAATAATAAGGAGGTAATATTGCCTAGTTTATTTGAGGACATGAATCTAAATAACTCGGGGCAAGTAAAGTTTTAATCCTTTGGTCCTAGAAGTTAAACTGGAATTTTACTGGCGTGGTAGGAATTCCTTTTTTGGGTACGTGAATGAACTGATTATGAAGACAGTTATATTATGGTTTAGAAGTTGTTAACAATGTTAAGATTATACAGTAATGTTATTTTTCTCCAATCTATTAACATCTGGGTGCGGAACAAGTCAGAAAGTGCGTGTGTGCAGTCATGATGGATGTGGCCGAGGTTTCGTCTGGGTTCAGTGTAGAAAAGTAACGTCGTTTAGTTGCTTTCTCACCGTGAACGAGCCATCCAGTACTTCTTTGATAAGATTTCCCATTTGAAGGAAACTGTACCTGGCAAAACTGGGCATATTCTAGTTGGCGACGATTTTAACGCTAGTGCTGTGAGTGGGAAGTGCCCTTCACAACTCCCAAGGAAAGTAGGGTTTGTATACTGAACGGCAAGGCAAGTGAGAAGCTTCCTTGGGTTATCATCCTGGTTTAGGCGAATTATGCCAAACTAAACGGCACCTCTAACTAAATTATTAAGGAAAATCAAAGGTGGGAATGGAAAGAACCCCAAGAACAGGAATTCTGCAGATTAGGTTGCTTTAACGACTGTCCCGTTACTAGCGTGTCCCAACTTTGAGAAACCTTTTGTTGTTCAGGTCGATGCCTCTATAAATTCCTCACTCACTCAAAATAGAGAGAACTCAGAAAGGTGTATTAATACATGCGTAAGCAATTGCTTACGCCAGTAGCCTCTTGACCGATAGAAAAAGTTTTCAGGCCAGGTGTCTTTGCAAGCGCGGGTTCGATCCCCGCTCACGACCAAACCTGACCTGATGGTGCAACTCTTAAAAGGGTTAGCCGATCTGTGGCAACGATGGTGGGAGGGCCCACGTTACATAAACGGTGGCAGGCTTGCGTGGAAGTTGACGGGATCAGTTGATTCTTTGAGAGTTGCACCTTGGTCAACACTGATTTTGCTACTTTTTACTAGTGTTTACTGTGTGTGTGCCACTACGGCCTTGAAGTATGCAAAATGACCATATTTTTACACTAAAATGCCAATAGAACCATGGTATATCATGCCAGAACTGGTTTAAAATATTGCGACATATTTGTGTTACCAAATGGTAACACTGGGTCATAATGGGTTAGGTTGCTTTAACGACAGTCCCGTTACTAGCGTGTCCCGACTTTGAGAAACCTTTTGTTGTTCAGGTCGATGCCTCTATAAATTCCTCACTCACTCAAAATAGAGAGAACTCAGAAAGATGTATTAATACATGCGTAAGCAATTGCTTACGCCAGTAGCCTCTTGACCGATAGAAAAAGTTTTCAGTCTCAGAAATGGAGTCTTAGTTCGTCTTCACAAAAATTCACACATTGACTTACAAAGTAATAAAATTTAAAACATTTCAAACATTTGAAAAATTACAAAAATAATAAGGAGGTAATATTACCTAGTTTATTTGAGGACATGAATCTAAATAACTCGGGGCAAGTAAAGTTTTTGTCCTTTGGTCCTAGAAGTTAAACTGGAATTTTACTGGCGTGGTAGGAATTCCTTTTTTGGGTACGTGAAAGAACTGATTATAAAGACAGTTATATTATGGTTTAGAAGTTGTTAACAATGTTAAGATTATACAGTAGGCCTAATGTTATTTTTCTCCAATCTATTAACATCTGGGTGCGGAACAAGTCAGAAAGTGCGTGTGTGCAGTCATGATGGATGTGGCCGAGGTTTCGTCTGGGTTCAGTGTAGAAAAGTAACGTCGTTTAGTTGCTTTCTCACCGTGAACGAGCCATCCAGTACTTCTTTGATAAGATTTCCCATTTGAAGGAAACTGTACCTGGCAAAACTGGGCATATTCTAGTTGGCGACGATTTTAACGCTAGTGCTGTGAGTGGGAAGTGCCCTTCACAACTCCCAAGGAAAGTAGGGTTTGTATACTGAACGGCAATTCAAGTGAAAAGCTTCCTTGGGTTATCATCCTGGTTTAGGCGAATTGTGCCAAACTAAACGGCACCTCTAACTAAATTATTAAGGAAAATGAAAGGTGGGAATGGAAAGAACCCCAAGAACAGGAATTCTGCAGATTAAAGGTTGCTTTAACGACTGTCCCGTTACTAGCGTGTCCCGACTTTGAGAAACCTTTTGTTGTTCAGGTCGATGCCTCTATAAATTCCTCACTCACTCAAAATAGAGAGAACTCAGAAAGATGTATTAATACATGCGTAAGCAATTGCTTACGCCAGTAGCCTCTTGACCAATAGAAAAAGTTTTCAGTCTCAGAAATGGAGTCTTAGTTCGTCTTTGCTACTCGAATATTTCGTCCATACCTAGAGGGTTATTCTTTCACAGCCATTACAGATCCATATTCGATAATTGATTCAATTTTTAAAATTATTTTAATTTGTTGACTAATTTTGGACTACGTGTTTCACCGCTTGCCTGATGATGATGCAATAAGCAACGGAACCTAAGTCGCTCTAGACCTACAAGGAACGGTTGAATGAGTCATTTAAACGATTTATATTAAAAAGGGCAACAATATCTTAGATTCTCTCCGGCAGTATCTCTAAGATACTCTAAGATTGCTCTGTGTCTAGTCAGGCTTACACTCACTAGCCTATTAATACATCGCGTCTTTGTTTAATGATAAATTCCCTGGAAGATTTATGAAATAAGTATAGGATTTAAATAGGTAACCAAATGAGAAGCACAAATAGTTTTGTTGTAAATAAATAATAATTAATTGTAATCATGAGTGATTCTAACACTGGCGATACCGCTTCAATGATGGCATCTGCCGCTTCTACAACAGGCCTAGCCTACTGCGGCTACGTACGCCAGCCAAAAATAGTTTTTGAGTTCGGCTTTGAATTTCTTTTTAATCAAGTTAAATGTTAGCAGACAGCATAAAAATGAAATTCAAAAACCTTGTCAAAAAGTAAAAACATTAAATTGGGCAATTTAACATAATAACAGAAAAAATTTTGTAAGTGTAGTGGTGGGGGGGGGGGGGGGGGGGTAGTCTAGGCCAGCAGGTATGTACCGTTCCGCCACTGCAAAAATTGCCATGACACCACTGCTTAGCAGCTTTGTCCGCCGTGCGGGAGATCTGGTCTCTCCGGCTTAACTTGTTGTCCACCGAGGTACGTGGACACGAGTTGCCTGTACTACTTCCCTTCCCACTTGCAGTGGAACAACGGTTCAATTCTCTTCTTTGTGAGGATCACGATCTCCGTCTTGCTCAGAGCAAGCGGAAGACCGTGATCGGACATCCAGGTGTTGACCACGCGCATGACCTAGTTCAGCGGTGTTGAACTGGGCCAACTCAACGTTGCGTGCGGCGATGAGAGTCGCAACTTCATCAGCGTACGTAACTAAGATGGTTTCCTCTAGCATCTCGGATCTCAGGAGGCTGTCATCATACGCGATATTCCAGAGATCCGGGTCGAGTATTGACCCCTGGGCGGCACCGGAGGTAACCTCCATCATCCGCGCTCCATCTCGTATCGGACTCCTAGAACGGAGGTAGTCCTTGATGAGCCGTAAAAATACATTGGAATGCGAAAGGTGTTGCTTTTCTGGGAGTCCCCAGGAGCCTTGTTGCTCTTCAGGGTGAGAAAGAAGGTTTCAAACTCCTAAATGGCACTTTTGACCTTACAGTACGTTACATTGCGAAGTCATCTACTTATTTTATGAAATTGAAAACATCGTAAAAACTGCTTATTTTGTACAAAACTCAACCCATATTTCATTTTAAGTTTGCTTTAAATCAGGCAGCAAGTTTTATTTCGTTTTATGAGCACCTAATCTATTTTCTTTTATGGAAAGATAGCTGTAATTGTACTCTCGTCCCCACTATACATTGCAATAACTACAGCAGATAGTCCTGTCCCATACTATAATACAAGTATATAGTATATAGTTCCGGGGAGCCGAGCTTCGCTCTATAATTATGTTGTAAAATGTTACAAAATGTTTAAAGTTACATTTAAGTTTATTAAGTGAGGGTGAGATGTCAGAGCACGCCTTCAGTCTTCCCTTTTCTATAGGTTTTTTTTTTTTTTTTTTTACTTCCTCCTCGAGAATATTGGGGTGGGAGAAAAGTATTGAAAATGTAAACAAAGAACTTAAACTTACGATAGAGGTTTTTGAGTAGCATTTTCCTAAAATAAAATTTTCAATCTATCTATAAAAATGAAAGTATGTATCTTTAAAAAGGAAAGCTTTGTGTGTCTTGAATAGGCGCAAAGATTACTGGACCGATTGATTGACCTGAGGTTTTGTAAAACTATACTTTATTTATCTAGCAGAAAGATTGATAGGCCTATTCCTGTTATTTATAAGATTCTGGGCTTTGCCCTATTGGCCCTGCATATGTATTGTACCTAGAAATTTAAACGTGTATACAATATAATTATAAAACTTGAAACTGGGCAAGTTTTGTTCAAATTTATTTATTCTTTAATTCAGTTGACCTTACAACTGAATATAAATAAACAGCAGTTAAAATTTATTCTTCACGGCACTGGATTAGTTTTTTTTTTTTTTTTTTTTTTTTTTTTGGTAATTTTACTTTTGCAAAATTATTAGACCATCTCTTTCCATTCAACCATTCAACCAATCTGCAGCATCTATACTTATTTAATACGCTAAGGGGTTTTTTTTGTGTTGAGAACTCTTCCTACAATTTTTAACAGATATTCAAGTTTTTGGTGTCGTTGGATAGGGCTTGTTCTGTAGTTGTTTCTGCTAAAAATCGATGAAAATCAGACATAAAATAAGGGCGCTTTACACAAATTAAATTTAAGATTTTCCCATTAGAATAACATTGGGTTTGGGTTGAACATTTTAAACATCTGTTAATGTATAGCTGTAAGCACGTGTAGTTTTTTGTGATTACTGATATTCACAATATTGGATTGGTCGGTTGTCGTTAATTTAGAACTAAATGTTACTTTTGTATCAAATTAAATTGCTCGATTCCGAGCAACAAGTAGACTAGTAATTCGTAAATAAAAATTACACGTGGCGTTCTTACAACATTTACCATTTTTACCATTTACCATCGAAGTAATCTCTGCAGTCCTTGAAGAGAGGGAGAGTCGTCAATTCTTACATGAATGTGTTTGTGTGTGTGTGTGTGTGTGTGTGTGTGTGTGTGTGTGTGTGTGTGTGTGTGTGTGTGTGTGTGTGTGTGTGTGTGTGTCATGTGTGGAGCATTTTATTTTTTATGGGAGTGTTCTTGTATGAACTCACTTATTTAGTTTGTAGTAAGGTCTTTCCAATAGATACTTTTTAGTTGCTTTTTAAATATGGAGGCCTTATTAATTTCTTTGAGACTATTTGGCAACAAATTAAACATTTTTACCCCCATGTAATTAGGTGTTTTGCTGGTTTTGGTTAACCTATAGTGGTTTAAGTTAAGATTAGTTTGAAACTAAGACTGTGACAATTTATTCTTAGTTGAGGGGGATTGTATTTAATGTAAACTATTATTCCAAAGAGGAATAAGGAAATGATGCTTAGGATGCGGTTGAGAATGAAGGAAGGTTTGCAATGTTCCTGAGGCCCAACTTGTTCCATGATTCTGATTGCCTTCTTTTGTTGAATGAGGATTTTTTGAACATCTGTTTCATTTGCTGACCCCCAAACGATAATTCCATTCCAGACGCGAGAAGAAAAAAGTGCATGATACGCAGTTTTAGTTATGTCCTTGTTTGTTAATGTTCTGATTCGTTTGAGAGCGTAAAGCACTTGAGATAATTTCTTTTGTCAATGTGAGGCTTCCAGGTTAAATTATTGTCAACTATTAATCCTATAAATTTTGTGGTGGATTGATCTGGAGCATTATTGGTGTAATTATTGGAGCATTATTGGAATTTATGTGTATGAGAAAAAGCAGTGGGCCGAGGATTAATCCTTGGGGAATTCCTTGCGTAGTGTTCTGGAGTGGCGATCTTACTTTGACTTCGTAGTTATTGATGAGGTGTTCTATTTCCACTATTTGCTTCCAGTTTGTGAGATAGTTTTTCAGCCAAAGTAGTGCATTGCCTGAGATATTAAGTTGAAGGAGTTTGCTAATAAGGGTTGGATCGGTATAGGCTATCAAAGGCTTTATTGTGTCTATGAAGATTCCGGTAGCTTGCTTCCTTTCCTCCCAAGTTCCCGAGATGTCTTGACAAAGTTGGGCCAGGGCTTTTGATGTTGATTTTCCTTTTCGGAACCCATTTTGCAAACCTGATATTACACAGTTCTCTTCTAGATATTTGATTAATTGGTTGTGGATTGCTTTTTCAATGTATTTGGATAAATTGGGCAGCACTGATACGGGTCGGTAATTTGATGCTTTGGATTTTCTCCTTTTTTGCATTTAGGGTAAACTAATTCTATTTTGGCTGCTTCAGGAATTTCATTTTGTTCTGCGGAGGAGTTAATAATGTTTAATATGGGCAAAATTATTACTGTTTGACAATAACTGATTATTTTGTTGGATATTTGGTCGATTACTGCAGAGTTTTTGGGTTTGAAGCTCTTAAACATATCTTGAAGATCTTTGATGCTGACTATGTTAAACTGGGTCAGGCCTTAGAGTTTAATCCTTACTTTCCCATAAGGATGTCTCTGCTTATTCGTTTGTGTATAGGCCTACATGGACGCTACTTACATTTTTTAACATTTTTTTATGATCAGTATGTAAATTTTTTGCAGACGATTTTGTCCTAAGTCCAAAATTTAGCTCGCTAAATGATGTCAATGATGTTGATATTTCTAAGCCAACCCTTATTAGTGAGTGGTGCAGTACAAAGAAGCCCTGCATGAATGCTGAGAAGGTTCAGGATGTAACACTGTGTCTGGGCAGTAGATCCAGTAATGTCAAAGTTCTTGGGGTTTCATTTGCAGTCCAATATTAAGTGGCAAACACACATTGATTATTTGGCTTCAAAAATTGCGACGGATATTCATGATAAGATGACTAAGTGCTAGTGTTTCTCCTGATGTCTTTCTCTGTATTATTCCGCATACATCCATAGTTTTATGTCATATGGAACCTCAGTGTGGGCTAACTGTTCTTATGCCATTGACATTGACAGAATTTTTATGTTGCAGAAAAAGGCCGTAAGATTAATGTGTGGCGTTCATAACCAAACACATTGCAAACCACTCTTGATTGCTCTTAAAATACTTTCCATCATTGTTTGTCATGTCATGCTTTTTGTCAAGGACAATCTGCCAAATTTAACCAAAATATCAAATGTTCACAGCTACTCCACAAGGTTTAGAGGTAATATTTCCACGTCAAGGTGCATGTTTTCAGCCACTAAAAATAGCCTTTGCTATCAAGGCATAAAAAATATAATGCTTTGCCTGTTAACATAAGAAATTTATCTAGAGCTAATTTTAAGAATGTTATAAAAACTGGTTTAACAAAAGTCTCATTGTATAAACCTGAAGAGTTTTTTGAGGTTAAGTTTTTATGTAACAAACTAACCTTAGTTTGATTTTTGACGATTGTCATTACACTTTTCTTAAGGGCCAATATTTGATTCATTATCTTACTGTGTAATCCAAGGTTTTTCGTGTTTTGATGAATTAAACTACCTGTTATTTTATACCCTAGAATTTATCGCTCAATACTGGGTTTCCACTCGTGCTTTTGAAGATTATGCCCAACGCCCAACACAACTAAGAAATTTTCTCGTTTTTAATACACAAATTGGCTACATGGTTAAAACATGGGACTTACGTTTCGGAAAAAATTTTATAATCAGGTGATCGCTCCAATGCTTTTCTTATGGATAAAAATGTTTTTTATTAACGATTTTACTAAATATTTAGAGCGTTTTGAGCGTTTTGATGAATTAAACTACCATTATTTTGTACCCAAGAATAGTTATTTTCCATCCGGAACGGTCTCCGGCTTTTACTTCACGAAATAATTTCCAACCACAAACCCCACTACAAAACTTTCTCGTTTAATATAATAGGATTTATGTGTGTATGTATGCACACAGATTTCAAAAGTGGATCGAACAATTTTCTCCAAACTTTGCAAATACAGTATCTTTAAGTTCCAGCTTAAAAATAATATTTATACGAACCTATAAGATAGGAAAAATTTAAAACTCCAACAACGCGCCACGCACATCTTATCTAAACGTAAACTAACGATCTTCTCACCGTAAACTAACGAGACTCACCGTCACCTTGATGTGGCCGGCCCGCTCGGCGATGTCGCGCCGGATACACTTGGAGAGCGCCGTGACGGCGTGCTTGGACGCCTGGTAGACGGCCGCGCGCCCAGACTCTACCTGGTGGCCGAGGACACTGGATTGGCATAACAAAACCATGATTATTTTACAGTTTGACAAGTAAATTTGGAAGTTGAGTTGTCTCTGTCAAATTATTGACCATCTATATAACCTTAAAGAAAACATCACATCTATTGTGTTCTAACGCCAATTCTAAAAATTTTATTTCGTTTTAAAAACTGTTGAAAATTTATATTAAAAGAAATTATATTGAGTTTCAACATAGAAATAACTCAAATAATCAATTGTTTATAGTCTAAGTTGAAAAAATAAATAACCAAAATAATTATGTAGTAAATTTTCAGCCATTTATAAGAGATCAAAACAAACAATTAAGTACAGTATTATAAATTTTTTTACATAGCTTAAACGGTTATGGAAGAATCCAAAAATATGTTTCCCATGTTATTTTCATAATAAATAAAAAAAAACCTATTGACATATCTTGATAAAAGTTGGTAAGCACATTCATTGGGAAGGGTTTAATTTATATTTGCATATAAAGCCCGTTTGGAGGCAAACCTACATACTAACCTACATGGGGTTTATGTTTATGGAGAAAATGAAAATAATACCATAACTTGATAAAAATGTTTGGAAACATTTAACTTATATTTACTTAAAAACCACTTATGACAGCAAACCTACATACTCATCCTCGTGGTTTTTATGGGAAAATAGAAAATATACAAAAATTCCTAAAAAAATCGCTGAGTACGCAGGTCTGCTGCAACGGGGGTATTATTTTACCTGTTGATATTTATAATGTGTCCTTGCTGCAAATTTCGTTTTCTTGCTGACTGTAAAAATAGTTTAGAACAGATGCAAACAGCTAGGACATTAACTTCCAAAATTTCCCTCCATCTTTCTATTCTTCCCTCTGAAAAAATAAAGTTTTGTACAACCTAAAACATTTAACTAACAAAAACCTTTAATGGGGGAATTCACTTGGCTAGTGCAGTTAATTCAAACCTTTACATTTAAGCAATCCTGAGGCTATTTACAATGAAAATGAAATTGAACCAAATATGTAGACATACATAATAATATGTATACATGGCAAGTTAAGGTTTTAATTTTTCATTATAACATAACACTTTCCTCAACACCACTTCCACCAAAACTCAAGCTTCAAAAATTATTACCGTAGCAAAACATTATCACAATCTTTGTAAACTCCATAACATACAGTAGGTAATTAAAAAATTTGTGTTCTCCACATAATATTGTCAAGGGGAGAAATTAATAGTTGCAAATGTAAAAAAACTTTATAACACCCTTTTGTGATTAACTAGTTTTATGTTCACAGGTATTTCCTTAATTATTTAAAGTAGGCTTAATTTTTTTCTCCATTTTAGGAACTTTTATAGCTAATTAACAACAATTGAAACGGTAGGTCGATGGTTTGCTGAGAAGTGTTGGTGTTACCTGAAAAGTGCTCAGTTTCGCTGATACCAGAATTGTTTATTAAAATGTCAGCGCCACCTAATTCCCTCTCTGCAAATGCGAATGCTTCTTTTATTTCGTTTTCTTTTCTGAGGTCTGTTTTGAATGCGATGAGTTTTCCTGCCTCATTAACAAGCTGCAGTGCAAGATCCTAAAAGGTATTTAATGTCAAGGGTGTTCATAATAAGGTTTCACAAAAAAGACATTCAGTTACAGAAATGTATTCATAAATATTAAATATGAAGTCAAAACTTTTAGAGTAACATGATATTAGTGATGAATTGTATGTTCAGCAACTTGAGTTTTACGCGAAAACCACATATGTTCAGCAAGATCTAGTAGAAAAATAATAAAAATATTTTTAGTACATAATGTTTTCATGCAAAAAAATTCAGTTCCAGAACAGATGTGGGTTTTGCGTAAAACCTGCTCGGCTAGTGCTGGTTCGTCTCGCCTCGGTTGCTGAACGTACGTGGTTTTCGCGTAAAACTTAATTTGCTGAACATACAATTCATCACTACGCATTATACTTGCCCTATTATGGTACTTCTCAATGTACACAAAATAGGCAAACTTAAGAGGGGGTGAAAGTGCTTCTCTCTGAAAATTCATGCTTCGACCGCTCCCATTTAATGCTTTTATTTTAATTATGATAAAAGTGAGAGACATTTTATACAAAATATAAATAAATACTTGGTCTATTCGATTCGTTTTTGTATTTATTTTATATTAAATGCAACGTCCATTTGACTGCGCAGGCAAAATGATCTCTTTAGCCCTCTAACCCCTCTTAATGATTTTGTCACTTGAGAAGATGAAATGAAGATACCTAACATTTTAGACAGTTTTTTCTACCTCATAGACAGTTTTTTTACATATATAACTTCTATAGGCCCTGCTATGTGAAACTAAAACAATTGAAATTTTAAATGCTTGAAATATGTTTTCTCGGTCAACATTGAGATTATAGTGAAAGTACTAAGTCATAGAATAAATCTTAACAAAATTATTCGTAACACATTCTGATCCTGTTTATATAGATAAAAATGTATAGTATGAATACTGTGACCTCAAAAATGAGTGCACTCACATTGTACCATAAAATAAATAAAAATAAAATAATTGAAATATTTCTTAAAGAGGTTAAAAATAAACATGAATATAAAGTGGAGATCGTAGTGTACCTCAATCCTGTGTTCCCTCCTGGCCAGCCCCAGCACGGTCATGCCCCGCCTGACCAGCTCCGTCGCCACCGCCGCCCCTATGCCAGAGCTCGCCCCGGTCACTATGGCCACCTTGCCCCTCCACCTCTCCATCGTAGGGTTTTGACTACTGACCGACAGCCGCAGCCGGTCCAACACAACGGTCTAATCAATTGACTTGCTAATCGACAATGTTTAATGTATTAACCGCGCCGGCGGGCGATGCACTTTATTCACTCCCCTTTAAATGTTGAAGATGTATAGTTTCTGAGATACCCTATGTGGCGCAGTTAAATTGTAAAATTTTGAAAATTTCAGCTTTATATAGCGGGGTTCCATTAGAAATTTCTAACTTGGTCGCCATGTTGGAAAATGGCAACCTTTATAATATGGAAATGAATGGAATAATACATATTATTTATTGCCTAAAAATAGGTGATATTCCCCATTTAAAGTTTTCTCTAAATTAACTTTCAGAGTTTTTTACCGGTCAGGCCTACCGGTATGTTAATTAGGTTGTTCACCCTGTATATCGATGTTTCTGTTTGCAACTATAAATGTTTTTTGTTTTGTTTTTTTTCTTATCTTCTATACTTATTTAATACGCTAAGGGTTTTTTTGTGTAGCGAACTCCTCCTACAATACTCAACCGATTTTCAAGTTTTTTTGTGTCGTTGAATAGGGCTTGATCTGTAGTTGTTTCCGCAAAAAACTGATGAGAATCGGACTGAAAATAAACGCCCTATCCACCATTGAAATCCCAAAATGTCCCATTAAAATAACATTGGGATTAAATAAAGCATTTTTAACATCTGTTAATAATCAGCTGTAAATACGTATAATTTTAGGTGATTACAGATATTTAAAATATTGGAGTATTCGGATATCATTGATTTTGACGGATGACATGTAACTTTTATCTTAACTAATGGGCCTTTGTAAATCTAATCCATTTTGGTGAAATTCCTCTTAGAACACACAATTTATAAGTCAGATAATTAACTAGGATATATTTATACCTCAAAAGAAATAAAAATTTTACATCTCTGCGTAACAGTACTAACAAAATGCCATGCAAAGGTGTGGATAAACACATCGCTCGATTAAAATTGTTTATTCATGCAGTTAACGACAATGCATATTGATAACAATGCAAATGCGGTGGCCCGATGGCGCTGGCGGTGGGGTGGATGCGATCTATCCGCCATAGCTACAGCTACATTGTAGTCGCAGTCGCAACGAGCTGGGAGCTTCGGGTCCCTTCACTAGGACTGCTCACTGCGGAGAATTACCACCGATAATAATCACTGAGCTATGGCAGCGGCCGTAGCTCAGTGGTAGAGCTCTGGGTTATCACCCAGCGGGCCCGGGTTCAATTCCCGGCTCGTATCAAAAAGATCGTTCGGCCGCTCCCGTGGTTCGGAAGTCACGTTAAACCGTTGGTCCACCTGCATAGAAAACAAAAAAAAGTGCAGGCATTCAGGAGGAGGAAGTTCAGGCGAGGAGAACTATCAGTTAATTGCTGATCTCCCTCCACTAAAAGCCATACGATTATTATTATTATTACTGATAATAATTATAGTAATTTATGCAACGATTGTATTATGAAGGCCTTTGTGGCATGAAGGGGGTATGCTATCGTTGCACTTATCCACGACTAACTTAAGTTTGATATTCAACGAGGGTTTAAATCACAAAAAAAATTCAGTAATAAACATGTCAAAAATTTTTAGTTTTTGTGCGGAACTTATCGAAAAGTTAGCCTCGCTAAGCCCAATATCGCTTGGCATAATCGTCGTTCTTACTCACATATGAGCACACGTTTTGGAGATTACGCACAGCACGGCCACATAAAGAAATTGAAATATGAATCGTAATTAAACAATTATTGCGACTTACGAATTGCGTGATTTCTACTAAAATGCTAGCGTACTTCCGTCAAATGCCGAGCTCTAATTCGTCTCTAGAAACTACATTTTAATGTCAATCCTTAACTCATAAGACCTCATAATGCAACGGATGTGAATTTGGTTTAATAATGTATACATCTTTACGATGTTACGTTATTGTAATATCTTTATTGGTGATTATTGCAACGGCAGTATTGTATTAACAATACGCAACCACAACAATAATTAACATTACGAACAGTAACTCGTGTGACAGGAGTAAACTAGTTAATAAACGTGAACAGAAGAATAGCTGACTATGATACTACGTAACCAACGAGGTTAAACTTGATATAGAGTGATAAACATGTTAATTTTTTGCCTCTTGCTGATATGCGCCATTTTACCCACGATCCCCGTTGTTTCGTTGGATCCATCTCACTTTGCCTTAGTTTCATTTACACCCTAGTTTTTTGTTACCAGTTTTAGCTATTCTGTTTGGTCACAACGAGCTTCAAAAATTACATATATTATACTTTTAAAACATCTGTTTATTTGTTGTTTTAAACCACTTTGATTTTATGGTCTGTGAGCAGGGTATTGCAGATCATAATGATAGGTATGTCGTAAATGGCATAAAGTATGGTAAATTGTAAACATAGGACTAGTTACCAAAGAATCAGCGGTAATCGTGGGTAGAATGGCGCCAATCAACAGGGAAATATTTTTCCTATATTTGTAGCTCTCTATACTTAATAAGTTTAGCCTCGTTGATAACAGAATAAAATATCCGCTATGTGAGGTCCCTGTCTCAAAATATTGATATAGTGATATAGAATATATGAAGAACAGCTGATTTCCTCACTGTTACAAATTAATTCTTATGTTTTTAAATTTAATTGTAAAATTGTACAAATTGCTAATAATTGTTTAGAATTTTACTGTACTTTTATTTTTAATGAAAGAAAATTATCACCAGGATAATGTACAAATTGTAAACGATTTTTATTATACTCAGTAATCCAGTGACTGATTGGAATGACTAGTGACATTGGAAAGTCAGGTGTTATAGTAAGATGCAAGAAAATAGTCCGATGGAAATTTAAACAGCTGTGTCCCCCTCACCCCCTCTCGCCCTGCAATGTTGTCATTTCTGGTTACGATTGTTATGATCTGGCTATGAAGACCCAGACTCAATTCCTCCCCATCAGTTTGGATTTCGGCCTAAACATTCAACTACTCATCAAATTCAACGCATTGTCGAAACAATTGTAAAAGGTTTTGAAAGAAGGGAACACTCAACTGCTATATTTCTTGACGTTTCACAGGCATTCGACAAGGTATGGCATGAAGGCCTTTTTTATAAAATTGATTGTCTGGGATTTCCACTTTATTTAAAACGAATAATTAAATCATTTTTACTTAACCGTCAGTTCTGTGTCAAAATTAATTCATCGTCATCTTCATATGGCCCAATTTCAGCAGGAGTGCCCCAAGGCTCAATATTGGGGCCTTTATTATTCAACATATTCATGAACGACATCCCAATTCCACAGAATGCGACCTTGGCCCTTTACGCTGATGATACAACCATCATCACTCAAAACAGTGACATTCGCCAAGCATACCACCAGCTTCAAAATTCTGTCGATGACGTGACACAATGGTTCAATAAATGGAACTTTTGTTTGAACCCTACAAAGTCAGAGGCGAAGATCTTCACCGTAAGACGACCATTGCTGCCACCTGAAATCATCATAAATAATTCTCTCATAAACTGGAATCCACCTGACCAAGCAGTAAAATATTTAGGAGTGTTATTGGACAAAAAATTAAACTTCAACCTTCATGTAGACTCTAAACTTAATCAAGCGTATTATCGGCTCTCTATCCTTTTTCACTCATCAACAGAAGATCTACAATTCAGACACAATGTGCAATATTAATTTATAAAACTATTCTCCGGCCACTAGTTTTGTATGCCTGTCAAGTATGGGGCCTTTCAATTTCATCTACAAAACTTTCTAAAATACAGATATTTCAAAACAAAGTTCTGCGAATTGCAGTTAATTCACCATGGTTTGTTCGAAATTCACAAATTCATCGAGAACTTGGAATAGAACCAATAGCTAATTTCATCAATAAGTCTACATTAAAATTCTCTCATCGCCTAAATGACGTCCCAGGTGCACAACATTTTGGAATTGGATTACCCCTCCCAAACAGAAGGCTACGCCCAAGACTTTTTCAAGATTTGTTATAGTTTTCTTACCTTCCATATTATTCATATTTTAATAATCTATTACTAATTTTCGATTATCAATTTTATAACTTTGTAAGAAGTGTTTCCCGCCCCCTCTATGAACTTATTTTAGTTACAGGGTGTCTCTAATTCAGAGCGAACCTACAATGTTAATTTACTGTTAAAATTATGTTTTAGATGTTCTGTGTATAACACTCTGTATGTTGAACCAGAAATAAATGTTGTTAAAAAAATGGTTATGATTGTCATGTGTTAATGGTTATACCAGTATAAAATGTGTTTCAGAATTAATTTGGCAACAATGTATCGACTCTCATCTTTAAAATCATTAATTATTTAATCATAGTAGGAATATATCATTTAGCAATACCATTCAGTAACTGGGTGGCTATGCAAAACCAATGTATAATGGAACACGTTTTCGGTAGGCGGTTTTAAAACTGGATTCACTTGTTTTAATTATTTATTTGTTTTTATTTTTATCTACATAAGACCAAAAAAGTTTAGAATTCCAACTTAAGATCATAACGAAATAAGATTTTTCCTGACATATAGACCTGTAAATGTATATTATTTTTATCCCAGAAATAAGATATTGGCCCAATTTGAAGAAAACCATTTTAGAGCTATTTTCGAGATCCGTGTGTACTTACTCACTTACGTATAGTTGGGAGATGACTTGATGGCCAGCTAGGGAAAAAGGGATTGAGGGGAGGTAACCCCCACCTCAGTGATTTATAGATCTCCTATTGGTTAATTTTTAATTTCTTATTTTATTTCAATGCTATTTAACAGCTGATAGTGGTGGGGGTATCTTCCCCTTCACTAGCCATCAAGTCATCTCCCAACTATACATACTATATACCTTACTCGTATTATAGTATAGGATATACCAACAGGATAGAGTTAGATAACAAGGCAGTTAGCCTTGAACAAGACCGGCGTAGTATCTGGCGTAAATACTCACAAAATAACTAATAACAAATGCTGATTTTGTCTTTTGACCCTCTAAGCAACTATTTCACACATATTCTTCTATTTAATAAAGTTGTCATGTGTTTAATCGTGGTAGGCTATTAACAGTTTCTATTGCTTCCAGGTCTACGGTCCGTCCTCCGTGACTCCAACCAGAAAGCCAACCCGCACAATGACGTGTCTATACAGGTGAGTTGACTACTTAGATCATACTGGTTTCATATACAATTTATAATATTTTTCTTACAAATAAAATGTGTGATTATGCTATACAAAACGTAGGGCTATATGCTATCTCACATAATCAAAGCATATAAATCTTACATAAATTCAAATTCAAACTTTTATTGGTTTTATTATCAATCATTATTAATGTTATTCACCGAGTTCATTATTTTTATTTGGATCATTCAACTGAAAATAAATAGTTTCTTTTGATATCTAATTTGATTCAACTTTTATTTTAGAGGAAGGAGACATCACGGAAGCTATAAGTTCATTTAATATATATTTTATTGTAGAAACGTGGTTGGACGCTCCTGGGGCCCATTTCATAATAAACTACAAACTAATATTATTAGTAAATCAGCTGATCGCCTAATGCAAATCTTATGGAAATTACAAGTTACAACTTGTAACTTGTAACTAGTAGATTATTATGAAATGGGCCCCTGATTGTAGGAATTGTAGGCCTATATTTGTTGGTACATTTGGCGAGGTGGAGGAGAGCCGGAAATGTACTGTATATATAGAGGGCGTCTGTGTTACCCGCTTTGTTTTAATAAAACACCTCGGGCTCTTGACTTTGAAGGGACTTGACAGCTTCTGGCACCTGCTTTGAACCTTCCGTCTTCACACAGTTAGCAACGATTTATTAATTTGTAATGTGTGTCTTAGCTAAAGCCAAAAGGAAAAATCCTTTACACTAAACGTACACACATTATTATTATTTTTTTTTTTTTTAGCTATAGTTACAAGTATTCTGACTCTCATATTATCTGTAAGCTAATGAAGAAATATGTACTGCTGTAGACAGGTTTTCATGCATATTTGACAAATTCATCGAATGCAAGTTAGTAATAAAATCATATCATCACATGTATGATAATTATTTTTCTGATACAGTAATAAAGTAATGTTAACATCATGCATCTTATTTAAAAAAGTAAGACTATATATAGTGATTTAATAAATAGGCCTACACCTAACATATTATGCCCAGTAACTTATATCGACAAAATTCAAGACCACTAAGTAAATCGATCTTATATAGTAAGGATTGAAAAAGAAAAATGTCAAAGAATAAAAAGGTCTTGAACTTATGTTTACCATCAATAATACTGTATGACATAAAAATGAGGGGTTCGTATGTAAAAATTTAAGTTGGCCGCCATATGGAAAAATTATGGATAAAAATAAAATTTGAAAATCATCGCAATAAACACAACAAAAAAATCATATCAGTTTTTTATTCCACTGATGGGTTTCGTAAAAAAGACATCTGATCACTTCATATCAATTATCAATCACCCTCTTAAATTATTTCACAATTTTTGGCTCTTACAAAAAATATAACAACATAGTGTTGGCCCATTGAACCATTATAAAAATGTGATTAAATTTTGTTCAATCAATACCCTTGTTTTTTAGGCTATAGTTTTGGTTAATCATAATTATTCCATAATACTGTGTACCTACAGTTTTTTTTCTGCATTATGCTTTTGTACCAATTTTTGAACTTTTCATCTTTAAAGCAAAAATAACGTTTAATCTTTCTAGAATTTAAATAGTAGTAAAGGCCTACTTAAACCAATTTGGAGGCTTTTTAGAGTTTAAATTTGTAGATGTTCCTTTTTAGCTTCAACAAGTTGGAAAGTGTTATAAAAGTATTGCAGTGTACGTTTATTGTTGTTGACGTGGTTGTAGGCGGACCTGCGAGTGGCGGAGCCCACCACCTACGAGTCAGAGGATGAGCTAATGGGGATGGGTCGGCGCAAGCAGCTGGGCCGCAGCAAACGAGGTACTCCACTCTACTCCAAGGAGGACATCAGGGAACAGTACTGCATCAACGACAAGCAGTTGCACGGCCTCGAGGACATACAAGGCTCGGGCGGCTTGTTTGGCTGCCTATCTTCCTACCATGTTGACCTCAGCGTTAGTATTGATCAGTGTTAGTTTATAGTAGTTAGTAATGTGCCTATATAATAGTTTACAAACGGAGATAATCATTTATCATTTGGATCGAAAATTTTGACATTACACTCTGAGATTCTAACTCTCATTTCCGAACTGTTGTAACTTATGAATTTATTTTCTAAATTACCTTAACATGTGATACAAAATATCTGATACCGAAATATGGATATTGATACGCAAACGAGAACGATTGTTGTTTCCTGCAGCGTTGGCAACACTTGCAGGTAGCAAAGAGTAAAATGTTGGTTTTTTAACACTTTTGTAACCAACAAAAATTTTGTGGTGACATTCACGGATGTCGCAGAAACTGACACCATTGCTCTTATGGAATGTAGTTCACCTGTGGCACTATAGTCATCTTGTTCTTGATTCTGGTGGGGGGGGGGGCGTTAGCTGATGCGAAGCGGTTGCCTAGCAACCAGAAACACAAGCAGTAAGCAAAGCAGTACATCTGGCCGGGTTAGTTTAGGTTATGGTTTGTTTGCTATGGTGGAATTGAAATATATTTTTTCATTTGTTTAGAATTTATTGCATAGTGTAGGCTAGTGTGATGAAAAAAAATATTTTTCATAAATATTTTTTTCATTTTTATTTAATGTCATAAAATATTTATTTTTAATATTTCATAAATGAAAAGAGACTGACGATACAGATGCCAATATGGGCCTGGGCAATATGTCAGGGAATTTCAGATTCAGAAAGATTAGAATAGAAACTCAACCAAACCTTAAGTTAGTTTTGTCTTTTCATAATGAATCACCACACAATCACATTCAGTTGCAGTCCTCTCTTTGGCCTTTTTTTTACTACTAGTATACGTGTTGCTCGAAATCGAGCAATTTATTTTAATACAATATAAATGTTACTTTTAGCTCTAAATCGATGACATCCAACCAATCCAATATTGTGAATATCTTTAATCTTTAAAACTACACGTATTTACAGCTGATTATTAACAGATGTTTAAAATGCTTTATTCAATCCCAATGTTATTTAAATGGGATATTTTGAGATTTCAATGGCCGATAGCGCCTTTATTTTTAGTCCAATTTTTATCAGTTTTTGGTGGAAACAACTACAGACCAAGCCCTATCCAACGACACCAAAAACTTGAAAATCGGTTGAAAATTGTAGGAGGAGTTCTCAAGACAAAAAAAAAACCCTTAGCGTATTAAATAAGTATAGATTTGGGTGGTTAGAAACGTGACCACCAAGCTTAAGATAAATGGAATTTTTGTAATCCACAAGGACATATCCCAACTCATTAAAAAATAAAATAAACTTTGTTCAAGTAAGCATCCATCGTTATTATAAATAGGCTAAGTAATTTAGATTAATTTGAATAAAATAGTTTTTTTTTTTTTTTGTTACCCTACCAAATTTGACCAACTGTATGGTCTATTGATTATTAAGATAAAAATTGATCATAATGAAAAGATGTAGTCCACAAACTTAGTGAATGGCGAAACATAGGGTCTAGGATACATTATGGTAATAGCCTATTTAAAATAATGATAAATCCTATATTGACCTACTTAATTTTTTCAGGTTTACATTAGGCCTCTCAGTTTATCGTACCCTTTCTTGTAATTCTAGGACTCATCATGTAGTTCGAGAAGTCCAGGCCTGTTATCCGTATGTGTTCGTCGAAAAGTGCCCTCAGATGAGAACTTGGCAGAGCTATGTAGAAGACCAGCATATGACTATGCTCCATTTCCACGGTGGCCTCGATACTTCGCTCCTGATGAAGCAGTTTATTTTAGACGAAGGCCTAAGTCTCTCTGTAATGACCCGCATGGATACACGTGGATGGCAGAAGAGGAGGAAGCAATTAGAATGGTAATAATTATTCTCATCATTATTTATTTAAGTTAGGGCCTATTAGTTTTGCCCACTCAGCATTTAAAAACTTTTAAACTTTATTCCACTGTAAAACATTTATTTGCATTCAAATTTTGTTTACACTGTACTTAAGTCTGTGTTAGCCAAGTGTCCGGCTGTGTGTTATTTTCCGGCTCTAGGTTTTTTAACTTAGTCCCGCGTAAGTTTAGATAGTCAACCCCCACCCCCGGTTTATTTCAGCTGTTGTTAAGGAAACAATGATTAAAATACCTAGGTATGACTCTATGAAGCCTATTTTGAATACCTAACAATTTGTTATCAGATGGCACTTAAGCCGTGTCCGCACTGGCGGAACATCTTCGCCGAACAGTGTTCTGCTGAACAGTTTTTTGTTTGTTGTTATTTATTTCTGGGTCAATCCAAATGAAATCAACCAATGGAGGTTGCTGCCATATTTTATTTTATTTTTTATTTTATATCACCAGGTAGTACATATATCTAATAGCACAAAACAATTTTTTTTAATTTTTTATCTCCAACACTTTGGCTGCTAGCGGCCATCTTGCCTCGGAAGATTCGTCATTTTTCTTGATTTCAAGGGTTAGCGATAACTTCAATAACTTTTTTTATTTTTTAAGATATCATCTTGAAACAAAAACCATCTTGCTCTGTATTAAATCATCTACAAATCATGTTATGAACTCAAATAACCTATCTTTTAAGGAAAGTACTTAAAACTTTATTTGAAAATGAAGTTTCGTAAAGAATAAATTGCCGACTTTAGCAATTTTTTTTCTATAAAAGAAATTCAAACTCAACATAAATGTTTTTACCCCATAAAGATATCATTGTTTATTAGTTTTTGTAAAAGTTTGAGATCTATTCCATTTGTCCTTTAAAATTTATGACCATACGAAAAGTGGTACTTAAGCAAAATAGGCGAATTTCAAATTGCTATATCTAAAAAAGGACTGAACAAAAAAATTTGAAATTTTGCCAAATTATACTTCTTAGGGACAGTAATAAGCATATAAAATTTCATCTTGTAGTTTTGATCATAAGTATTTTTTTTTTAATACTCATTTTTACTATGGAAGGCGTCACGTAAAAAGGAGAAAATACGCCATCATGTTAACATGAGAGTATTTTTGGAGGATAGAAATTTTTACAACCAATCTACTAAACAGTTATAAACAACTAGAGCATTATATTTTTAATGAAAAAAAAAACTACTACAGTGGAACCTTGATATATCGAACCTCAATATATCGAAATCCTTGATATAACGAAGTTTTCTCATTCCCCTTGAACCTGCCTATCAATCTAATGTTATTTCTACCTCTATATATCGACGGATTAGTGGGGATAACCTCAATATAACGAACTTTTGGAGCGCTGATGCACGACCTAACCACCTCTACATATCGAAGTTTTGACTACAAAACCTCAACATATCGAAGTTAAAAAAAGAACAACAAGTTGAATCATTGAGCTCATCCATTTTCTTTCATGTTGCAACCTGTCGCTCTACAGACGTTGCCTTTTGCCGTGCCTTGTGTTCGCAACTCTGTTCTTGTTTCCCGCGTTTGCAGTAACTAATTGTGATAGTGTTGATCCATTCAATACCTTAAGTGTCCGTTAGCCCTTTGTTTGAATACATTTTACATTATTCCTGTGAGTACTAATTTTATAACCCCGTGTTTGCTGTATGTAAAAGTAAACGTCTTCTAGTCCCGATTGATGCTTTTTAGCCTAAATACATTTTGTGTTTGCAGCACTGTTTAATGTTTTAGGCTATGTCACCACTTATAGTCTTTGTTCTGATCAGCTAGTGATAAAAATTCCATAGAATGCTTTATAAACATTAAACAACTTATAATGTTACAGCGGACTGTTATATTTTTTTGTGCAATAGCAAAATGTTGGTAATGTAATCACAGTACACCCGTATTTATTACTCAATTTCTAGGCCTATTGGAAAACATAATACTATTACAAGAAGTTTGTATAAAGTAACCTTGATATAACGAACCTCAGTATATCGAAGACCTTGATATTAAGAATTTTTTACGTTCCCCTTCAGGTTCGATATATCGAGGTTCCACTGTAGGCATTTTTATAAGTAGTGTAGTTATTTTTACACCACATTTTACTGTATGTTTTTTCTTTATATTTGACACAACTAGTTTCATATTGTTTCATGAAACGCAACAGTAAATTTTTGACATGTTGATTAAAATTTAAGTCTAAAATGTATATGTTAATTAAGTAATTAAAAAATACATAATTAAAAAAATTAAAATTAATCAATTTACCATAATGACTTCTTTTAAATTAAAATAAAAATCCCAGGGAATTTATCCTTGGCTGAGATTCTATTCATGTCACAAGTAATCCCAGAAATCTTCCCAGGAAGTGATTCTTTGTTTGTCACTCAGATCATGCCATAACTTGTCTCTGACAAACAAACAAGTCTCTACATAGACATAATAGTCTCAACTGGAGTACTGGTGAAGCTCATTTTGTTCTCTATCTGTGCTACAGAGTGGTTGTGTTTTAGTCCCACTGCGGAACAAATTTTTCAATTTTGCTCCAAAGAGATTAAAGGCATTTCCTATGTGTTGGCGAGTTCTGAAGAAGTCGAGTCAAATGCAGCCAAGCTAAGTGAAAGATTCAAAATGGCTAACAAAATACCAGAAACAAAAAAATATCACAAGTTTGTACCACAAGATCCCTGCACTATGAGATGTTGTGTACATTCAGAGAGTAAAACTTATACTGAACACAAAGTTTCTGTTTTGCCATGTTTTGAAATAACATCATTCAAAGTTAATGACATTGTAGTGTGTGTTTATGATGAAAACTGGTGGATTGGAGAAGTCAGAGACTTGAGCCTTGAAAATAATGACTTGCAAATACATTTTTTCCATCCACATGGTCCCCAAACATCTTTTAAGATTTCTAAGGCTGATAGAGTGAGGGTGCCAGTGACAAACATTTTGAGAAAGTTATGACCAACAGAATTTACAACCATGACAGGTCGATGATACAACATCACAAGCAAGTTATCCGAAGAAATGAAATATCAAAATTACACAACATAGTAGTTTCTTTTGGAGGGATGCAACTGTGAGGAGACTGAAAAAAATCATAGGTTAGTATAATTTAATTTAAACAAATGATTGAAATATTTGTTTCCAAAAATGTATGTAAGAAAAACACGTGATCGAAAACCGATGTAAAAAATACTAATAAAGGTGGCTAACTTCTTTCTTTTTAATTAAATAAATAAGCTACTGTCTGTTCTGGATGTATATAACTGTTTAGTACGTTGATTTTATTGATCTTTATGTTCTATAAATACACTCATGTTAACATGATGGCGTATTTTCACAATATGAAACTAGTTGTGTCAAATATAAAAAAAAAACATACAGTAAAATGTGGTGTAAAAATAACTACTACTTATAAAAATGCCTAGTAGTTTTTTTTTTCATTAAAAATATAATGCTCTAGTTGTTTATAACTGTTTAGTAGATTGGTTGTAAAAATTTCTATCCTCCAAAAATACTCTCATGTTAACATGATGGCGTATTTTCTCCTTTTTACGTGACGCCTTCCATAGTAAAAATGAGTATTAAAAAAAAAATACTTATGATCAAAACTACAAGATGAAATTTTATATGCTTATTACTGTCCCTAAGAAGTATAATTTGGCAAAATTTCAAATTTTTTTGTTCAGTCCTTTTTTAGATATAGCAATTTGAAATTCGCCTATTTTGCTTAAGTACCACTTTTCGTATGGTCATAAATTTTAAAGGACAAATGGAATAGATCTCAAACTTTTACAAAAACTAATAAACAATGATATCTTTATGGGGTAAAAACATTTATGTTGAGTTTGAATTTCTTTTATAGAAAAAAATTGCTAAAGTCGGCAATTTATTCTTTACGAAACTTCATTTTCAAATAAAGTTTTAAGTACTTTCCTTAAAAGATAGGTTATTTGAGTTCTAACATGATTTGTAGATGATTTAATACAGAGCAAGAGATGGTTTTTGTTTCAAGATGATATCTTAAAAAATAAAAAAGTTATTGAAGTTATCGCTAACCCTTAAAATCAAGAAAAATGACGAATCTTCCGAGGCAAGATGGCCGCTAGCAGCCAAAGTGTTGGAGATAAAAAATTTAAAAAAATTGTTTTATGCTCTCAGATATATGTTTAAATAGAAATTGTAAGAGTAAAAAATATATAAAATATGCCAGCAACCAATTAATTTATTATTGGTTGATTTCATTTGGATATGTAAAACATATGGTTGGTAGTTGTTCATTAGAAATGTTTGTTGTTTTTTGTGTTCGCTAAACAAGTTTGCCACGAATTTTCGGTCAGTGCGGACGTGGCTTAACAAAGCTCTTATAATTTATTATTGAGTAAGTACTGACACAAAGAAAAACAAATCATTGCCGATCGGGGCCACTAGTGTCCAATAATAGAAGGAACGCGTTCTTTACCGCCAATCGAGAATGCTCTATATTTTCACCCAGACTTGGCATTTGGTTATGTCAATGAACCAGGCACACAATGGAACCTATTACATGTTGGGCCATCCAAAGGCATTTATTTAGTAAAATTGTAATATGATGTGAAAAATAATTGGAAGGAGATAGCAGTTTAAAAACTACATTTTATATTGTACATATTTGCACAATCTGCCTAGGGCTCCTCTCACAAGGAATGGAGCCATATCCGTCAAGTATCAAAGAGCAAACACTATTAAGATTTAACGTGAAAGAAGTTAACGATAGCATGTTCAATGTAGCCTAACTTTAATAAAATGTTATTTGATTGGAACTTTTATAGAATTAATTGTTTTCATTGAGTGTTTTTTTCAATAAAAATGTGCAAAGTAGAATACTGTACATTTGTTTTTATTTCACTCTGACACTCCATCAATGCAGGAAAGGCCCAGACCGATTCGTCCAGATGACTACGAAATGTGCAACAACTATCCGCGAAGGGGACCGCATTACATGAGCTACAGCACTGAGTACTTGGTCGGCCGACACATGCCTTGTCCTGCTCATCCTCACTTGCCCCCACCCCCTCCTCCTCCCGCCATACCAACGATGCCACACAGGTTAGTTGAATACCAAAATATATCTTTAGGCATACAATTAAAATAGTAGGCCGACTTTAAAACAGTGGTCTTGTTTGTTTGCAACTGCAACACATAGGTACCGTCTAGACATAATGAAAGTGAATTATTGAATGGATTAAAAAAAGGTTATGATGTTTTAACAAAATTGTATTGAATAACAAAAGTTGGACCTCGCAAAGTGTATCGACGTATTGTTTTTTGTCCTATGGTTTCCTTACTTTCTTCACTATGGCAATAAAAATTTCAGTTATCACTGCTGTTGCAGTGAAATTTTCTTAATATTAGTCTACAAGTTTATTTAGTGTACCTAACAATACTAGTTTTTTGGACCATTCTCCATGAAAACGTTAAAAAATGCCACAGCCTTGAACCTTACCTTAACTGGCTGGGTAGCTGAGTGGTTTTAGTGCTCGCCTTTGAATCCAAAGGTTGCCGGTCCGATCCTGAGGAAAGTTTGTAGCTTTTTTAAGGATCAATTCTGGACCCAGTTGCCATTTGTCATTGGGCTATTAATTAATGATGCTTTCTAACAACTGGTCAGTGTTAGATAGTAACAAGACTGGGGTTTGGACCGTTCCCCGTCAAAACGTTGTAAAATGCTAATGGCGTAGATAGTCACTAGACAGTACATGTAACACTAGTAGTGTGATGCTTATGGGTTGCACACAGTTATTGTTTACAATATGTAATGAACTAAAAGATTTAATCAATTGTAATGGGTGACTGTGTTTTATTTTCCAAGGCAAATATAAAATTAAATATAGGCCCCCAACAGACATTTCCTGGTGGCTTAATACAATTTGTGGTAAGTCATACTTGGACCAACATAAACTTATTGATAATCTTGTTTTTTCTGTTGTATTTGCTTTATAGGGTTTACTGAAGCTACAAGTTATACACATACAAACTAACCCAAATAAAGATTTTATGTACTGACTATCATGTTTCATAATTGAAATGGATTATCTAATCTCATTCCTTCTTCCAGAACGAAACATGTAAGTTTTGCAAGATCTCACACACTTACATCATTTGATGATGCAGTGGTCAGTATGGCTGGAAGTGTTAGTTCTTGTAGTCAAGAGAGACTGATAGACGGCAAGAAATCCACTGAAACATTACAAGAACCCCCAAAAATAGTAGTGATGGGTAAGCCTTAACTAGTTTGATATTGTTTTAATTTTTATTATTCTTGAATCCTCACCACAAGTGTTTTTTTTTTTTTTTTTTTTTTTTTTTTTTTTAATCAATCCTTTATTACGAGAAATGAAAGAGAGGAAATCATATACCTTTTAAAGTGTTATATAATATTTTCAACCTGAGATGCGGAACAGAGAATTAATGTATTTGTTGGTGGCAGTGATAACATTGTCTCATGGACAATCAACATTAAAATTTAACTTTTAATAACTTTTGAATTTGTCCAATCACATCAGTGTGCTGCTTGCCATTTACGTTTTACTATAATTACATATGCTGCGATAAAATGTAAGGGATTTCACATGAACATTTTAAAATTTTATTTTAACAACTTTTACTTTAAGAGCTGCTTTTGCTATTTAAAAAATACTTTGTCTAAAGACTCTTGGTAGACATAAATTCTTATCATATTTTTAGTCTTATGACCAAAAATGTTCTATTTATTATTCCCAATTTGTTACAGAAAAACTGAAAAGAGCTCCTATGAAGACTCAAGCCACACAGACTGAAGTTTGTCTAGGAAGAAAGCCTCTGCCTCCCAATTATCTTACCCTTAGTCCAAGAACTGTTCGTAGGGTGAGTTTACTGTTTGTAGGGTAAACAAAATTAATATTTCCTTAGTATCTTGGGTAACATCTATATATTTAAAACACAAAGTTAAAAAACCTTTGGACACTTCGTCTGTGACTTCTACTGGACCGATTTACATGCGGGTTGTACCAAAATAAACGTTTTCGGTTCTATATTAGCAGGTTTTATTTGTATTTAAAAAATATTTACGTTAAATCTGTCAAAAATGAAAAATAAACTTTTCTTATGGAGATTTAACATGGGGAAAAAAGCCAACATTTTCAATCCTTTGGACAGTTCGTCTGAGATTTCTACTGGACCGATTTACATGCGGGTTGTACCAAAATAAACGTTTTCGGTTCTATATTAGCAGGTTTTATTCGTATTTCAAAAATATTTACGTTAAATTGGTCAAAAATTAAAAATAAACTTTTCTTATGGAGATTTAACATGGGGAAAAAAGCCAACATTTCCAATCCTTTGGACAGTTCGTCTGAGACTTCCACTGGACCAATTTACACGCAGTTTGTACCAAATAAAACGTAAACCTTTGTATATTAGCAGATTTTATTTACTTTAACGTTATCTTACTTCCTTAAATTAAAAATATCGACATTTTCAAACCTTTACAATTTATTTATTTTACACGCTTTCAATCAGCTGATTGTAAACACACGAGGTATTTAGTCTAAATACAGTGGATGAGCAAAAGCTCATGAAGGATTTGGTTTATTATGGCCAGTACCTAAAAACTTTTACAATTATTATGATGTATTGTCATTTATGAAAAGAAAGTTGCTTAATCAATATAATTAACGTTATCTTACTCCCTTAAATTAAAAATGTCGACATTTTCAAACCTTAACAATTTATTTATTTTACACGATTTCAATCAGCTGATTGTAAACACACGAGGTATTTTGTCTAAATACAGAGTTGATGAACAAAAGTTCATGAAGGATTTGGTTTATTATGCTCAGTACCTAAAAACGTTTACAATTATTATGATTACAATTATTATGATGTATTATCCTTTAAATGGAAAGAAAGTTGCTTAATTATGTAAAATAGCTGATTGCTAAAAATAAGAATAAATTGTAAAGGTTTAGTTTAAATAAATTGCTCACATTTGTATTAAAAGAAACTGATGTATCGGAAATTGTGCAATCAATTTTTTGTCGTTTGCAACATTGTAATGCTTTAAATTTACGTCGCCAAACGTAAGTATTTGTGGCCCAGTCGGTAGCGTGACATACTCCAAGTCAAACGGCCCGGGTTCCAGACTGATCTTCACAACCATACTTTTTGCAATGTGTCCAATAACGGCGTCACTAATAAATGTTTTACTGATGGTACCGATATTTATTTTAAGCAAAATAGATATATTAAAATATTTATAGGCCTGTTCAAACTCTCAAAAAAACTTATTTATTAAACTAACAAGTTTACAAATTGATAGTTTAGGCTTGCTTATTTTTTTATGTTTTTAACTAATACAACGCTTTGATTAGGCTACTAAGGTTTAGGCCTAAGTAAACAATCGATTTTTTATGTTTATAAAATACTAAAGAGTGTCTGTGTTACATAGTAAGGGTGCAGCATTGTTGTTTTTAAGGAATATGCCTATAGGCCTACTTTGACAGACACTCCAACCAAAATTATGTAATTTCCTGTGAAATAAATTTGTATTCTTTAAATGGATAGTTATTGAAACTTGCACACTACAGCATAAATATTGCGATATGAAAGTGGTTATAAAAGGTTTCTCTACGTTCTATCCTACCCTAATACACCAATATTTGTTAAAGCCAACCATCATAAGTTACAACACTCTAGGCCTTTCCTAACTCTTGAAAAAACTGTTAAGAACAATTTATCCAGTAGGCCTACAAATGGATATTGGTCTACTTATTTCTGATGTTGTTGAACCTAATAGAACGGTTTCCTCAGGCTAATTAGGTTTGCGCCTACCTAAACAATCAAATTGACATGTTTATAAAATACAAAAGAGTAGGGCCTAAGTACGAGGATGCAACATTATTGGTTTTACGGAATAGTCCTACTTTTCCGACGCTCCAACAAAAATCGTAGTATTTTCTGTAAAATATAGGCCTATTATTGTTCTTGGTATGGCAGTTCAAAGAAGTACATTTTATAGACTACCTTACATGTTTTTACTATTATAGTGTTTCATTTACCACTAATGGAGCTATATCCGTCGAGTATCGACGGGCAACAACTAGTGACCTTTTAAATTGGGACATGTTAAATAGTATTTATAATTTTTTTCTTTAGTTATGCTTATTCTGCTCGTGTGGGGGTGAGCAAACAAAAGATCGGCAATCCTAATTTTAAGTTTAATTGCTAAAATTAAAATATAACACACCTATCAATTCACACAAATTATCTGCTTCAGTTATCTTCTATATATTAATAGGCAAGCATGTTTCTTTTCCTCCTTTTATCTTAGCTTGTGCGCATCGTAGGAGAAATCCGCAGATACCGTTAGAAAGGTATTGTCTTATAGATGAGCAGAATCCCTTCATAACTTAATTCACATCAGCCCTCAGGGCACCGCGCTGCAGGCTTTCAAATTTTCACTCTTAATCTTATGGGAGAAAGTTAATTGAATCATTAGACAGCTGTTTTAATAAGATATGCTAGCAAATCAGGAATCAATGAATCGATGAATTATATTGAGCCGTTAAACCTAAACAGTAATTGGCTAAGTCTTAACTATTTACAAAGCAATAAATCCACACAGTCCTCTTAACTCACAAACAGCAAGCACTACAACTAAAGTGCAGGAAACATGCAAGTCCATATACAAAACAAAAGTTCATGCAGAAATAAGTCCATGCACAAAAACCTTTCAGGCACACAAACCAAGCATAAAAAGAAAAGAAAAAAATCAATTATTTACAGATGGCACATTTCCGAGAAGTTAGCTTCATAGAATTCAGACAAGCTGTAAAGCGGGTTTTACAAAAGCCATGTATTTATTGTCCCCCCAAATTTGTGTGCCGGCAGCCTTCTCACTTGGATTGGCACCTTATTAAAAAACCTTACGCCTGTAAAAGGGAAACATTTTAGTATTTTACTTAATCTACATCGATTGACATGGTTGTTTCTGGTATCATGAGTGTGCACGGCGGAATTTAGTGTAGAATTGAAGAACGGATGTTATGAAACATTAAAAACTACTTGGCCCAAGATCAACAGAATGTTTGGTTGAGTTTGGTTGGTTTGAGTTGCCTGTGGGCAAGCTCTAGTAATGTTTAATAAGTCGGTTTTTTTTGCATGTTTTTATATATTTTAATTTTGTTTATGACATTTGTAAAATAACTAATTGTATTATGTATAGTATTACAGCTAGAGGAAATATATTTCACACTGTCTGGGGCATAGACATTCATTAAAACAAATCAAGTACCGTACCAATTAATCAGCCTTCAAGGAATTTTTTATGGAAAATTCAATGGGAGATTACGGTACTAGTTTATTAATTGTTAGAGTAATTTCACCAAACCAAAGGACATCCAAAAATGATAGGAAAAACTACTCTGAAAGTTTGAAGCCGATTTGACGTTTCCTTCTAAAGTAGGCCTAATTGTTCACCATTGAAATTGAATTTCAATAATACAGTGAGGACTCACCTATGAAGTTCTCTCCTTGAGTATTTCATCCAATTAGTTTTTTCCTACTGACTAAATCAGTCTATTTTCAACCAATCTTGCTGCTCTTTACCAGTCAGTGTATTTTTATTTGGTTTGCAGGTTAGAATGGTATCACAAGGGGCACAAACTAATGGTGACAAGAACAACCGAAGGCTTATGAAGAGTTTCTCAGAGGTGGGGCAGTTTGGGGTGGGTGTGGCTGGGAGCAATAACAACAACACAGCTGATTCCCATGAGCCTCTGCAACGGACACAGTCCGAGGAGCCCCCGAGGTAATAAACCAGGTGGCCAGGAAGAGTGCAGTAGCTCTAGGTATTATTATTAGTTTAATTTTTTTACTAAAAAAAATCTGAGCATCTGTTTTCTGTGTGGCTACTACTAAAGAACATCTAATACTGTATTTTAGAAAAAAGCAGAAAACGATCTTTTTTCTTGAAAAAAATTGTTTTCACTATAGGGTACTGTAACCAACTTTGGTAAAGCCGAAGTAGAGAGAAAAGATTTGCTGCTTATTCAAAATGTCTGCTTATCAAAAAAACTGACTGGGTAGCTGAGTGGTTATAGTGCTCGTCTTTGAATCTAAAGATTGCCGGTTCAATCCTGAGAAAAGTTAGTAGCTTTTACAAAAGAAAATACACATTATGGTGTGATTTTCCCAGCTCGCAGTGGCTTTAAGGGACTTTGTTCAACTAGCTGCCTTACCTGTGCTTCATGATGGTACTCAAACTGCTATTTAGTGTATAGTGGGATTCTAGCACATAGTTAGTATTCATAAAAAGGTTATAAGTACTAAAGAAGGAAATAAGAAATCAAACAATTGATAAAATTTATTTCTCAAAACATTTTTTCTTATATGTTAAAAAAGAAATAAACAGGTTGCCACCTTAAAGAACATCTTTGTGCTTGATGATTTAGGTTCCTCCTCCATGACTTTTCTTTCACCCCAAAGATCTCTTTGCTCTGCCCTACATGCCCCTTAAGTTGCCTTTCTTATTATTTGTATGCCAAAAATTAAAAAATGTATTTATCAATTAGTTGTAAATTTAAATTGATACAATTATTGGAGCGACAAAGTCATTTAGTCTAATTACCCTTAACTTTAAGATAGTACGAAAATGGTAAAAGATAGAGCAAAACATCAAATTCAAAAGTTTTAGATAATTTAATCCCTACTAGCGATTTTCCATCAAATTTCAGATTATCAGGCCCTAGACTTCAAAAACTAAAGAAGGCACCCAATGTGGCAGCCACCCCAGCAATTTTAAAGGTCTCTATTTTCTATTTTTTAACGGTTGAAGAAAAAAAATCTGTCATCATTTTTTCTGAAGTTTTTATGTCAAGAGCTTTCACTGACATATATGGTTGTAGGGGTATGCTCTGAGAATGCTTAAACAACTTGTGCTACATCTGATATTCAAAACACAACTTCCATTTATGTCTAGATAGTAGGCTACTGAGCAGAAACACTTGTCTACTGTTCTTGCTTTTATTTATGAATCAACTATTGCTATGATGTTTTTTTCAGATCTCCATTTCTTCCAAACAGTCCTAAGGAAATTTTGATAGATTTCGAACCCTTGGAGAGGAGAGGTAGGAAAAGACTGCTAGGCAAAACCGTTTCAGATGGTGAGATTTTAGAGGCTGCAGCAAGAGAAAAAGAAGAAAGAGGCGATGGAGCAACCCAGTCGGACTGTGAGGCTTGCTACCAGAACACCTCAATTGATGAACCATCTGAGAAACAGACGAGGTCTGCCTCGTCCGCATTCTCTGGGTCTGAGACACCAGCCCTGTGAAACAGTTAGTAAGTGCTTTAACTCCATCATTTGCCACCCATTACTTTCATACCGAATCATTGCTTTACCTTAAAACACTCACACTGCTAAAAAGTCTCGTTATGCTTAGAAAAGTCAGTTGAGATAGGTTCATCTGTAACTTAGAGGTAGGCCTAGTATTTTCTTACTCAAACTGTCTAATATGCCAAATAACATATTTATGAAATCTGACTGAAATCAATTAACTATCTTTAAGATTATAAAAATTATCAAAAACAATCCATGTGAGAAAAAAAACTAAAAGGAGCCTCATTTTGGCTAAGTGAATTATTTTGTACAACAGTTTGAGAAAAAAATTTATACCTGTTAAATAATCTGGACAAAAGCATAGATTTTTGGCAGTCAGTATATTCTTGTTCTTTTAATACAGTAGAGAGTCCATTATTCGAACTAATTAGGACCATGCGTGGTTCGGACAATAAATTCTGAAAATTTACTACAATTTATAACCCCAAAACAGATCAATGACTGTTTTCAACCAAAATACTTCCTAATATTCTATAGTTCTCTTTAATAAAAAGAGATAAAAACAAAAAAATAGTACTTATTTATTTATTTATTTTTTTAGTTGCTTGCGCTATGTTTGCCATTTCACATTATGTTTTATTAATACACTTCACTGAATTAGTTAGCCATTCTGGGGTCTCGGTTAATTGACTGTTCAGATAATTGACATTTGGATATTCAACTCTCAACTGTACCATCTTCAACACACAATCAATAGTGAAACTCGTGAATGAAATACTAAAAATAATTGGAAAGGAAGACTCATTTTGATTATGGTGTAAATGACATGACAGGGCCTACCTTTTATTGCTGTAAAAACTCATCTCTCTCGAATTCTATCAGTGAATAAAGGAACTGTGCTTGGTTTCTATTAAGAGTAACACTTTTTAATATTGACTGCTTCACAATCAGGTCTGTTATCATCAGTCAGCAACCCGCACAGTTGTTTCTCTGTTCTTTCCCAGGAATACACCCTCACGCTTACTAATCACAACAGTTGATCTCCATTTTCCCTGAGAATCTAGATTTTACCATTAGTCTCAACTGTCCAATTACTTATTAGGCTATTTGACTTCTGAAGTCTATCCTGTGAACATTTGCGGCATGGGACCCACCTTTTTATAAGTTGTATGTTTTGATAACACTTGGCTGAAGGTCCATGTGCAGAAATGTAAAATCCACTTGAGGACTACACAATATTATATTGCAATTAAAATAATCTCTATCCAAATTTTAGGTAATTAACTAAACAACTAGTGTTTTACTCTATTGAATTCAAATTAAATGTTTGAAAAGAAAAATATGGATTCTTTGTTTATTTGGACTTTTAAAGTGATTTTTCTCAAATTTTACTTTTAGGCTTGGGAAAGTTCAAACTTACATAATTTACACTAAAAGAAAGCAAGAAGTGATTTTAAAGTTGGGTATTAAATTCATACACATTGTTTCCTCATCAATTAGCTGATAATATTTCAAAGTGAATTGTCACCCTCGTCTATCCAAGTTTTGTTCTGTAGTAAGATTCTGTTACGAGTGTCTGTTCCAGATATCAGCAGACTCACAAGAGGAGGAGTTTCATGAGAACCTGATATACGGCTCACACGGTCTGTTCCGCAAGCAGAGTACGGGGGAGGACGCAGACAGCGGACTCATGTCGATGGCCGACCCCAAGCCCCCGCCCTCCACCAACCCGCCCCTGCAGTCGCCCTTCGCCTCCTCCGACTCACTCAACACCCGTGACCACAGCGACGGCATCTGGAACGAGTCTCAGACCACGGTACCGATTACCACTTTAATTCCTCTTTACACATTTATTAAAACAAAAATCCAAAGATTCTCGAAAACAAGTAGTTTAGTGTTGCAGTTGGAGTGAATATACAATCCCGAATCACCCTCCTTATCATAAAAAATTATATTTACTATACAGTAGAGTCCTGCTATTACAAACCCGGCTGTTCTGAAAATCTGTCCAATCCGAACACATTTTGGTAAAAAATTACTGATTTCTTCTTTATTTCACAATGGGGGAAAGCCCAATTGTCGATATTACATGGAATTTAAATTATTAGACGAGATTTGGTTTGCTATTGCAGCTGTGTTTCTGTGGTTCGATTGTTGTTATCTTCGATGTTTGATTTGTATATTCTGCTATTTAACGCACAATTGGGGCTACAGCAAACACTCTCCGCGGTCCAATCGTCATTGGGTTCCATTATCATATGCCCTGTTTGAGTGAACAACAGGAATGAGTAAATATCTTACATTATTTATGAATTACGCCCATTTTGAAAATTTGCTAAATTGAACATCATCCGGTTTAGGCCTAGTTCAAAACATGATAATAGTTATATTAGCTGGACTCTACTGTCTCTAGATAAATTGGGGGTATACAAAGAAACATAATGAAAGGTCTTGAGAGGGCTGGTTTTGCAGTAGGCCTAATAGAAGAAAAAGGTACTTTTCCAAAAAAAATTAATAACTGTAAACAGCAAATTTTATTTTCTTAAATTCACAAATATCTGATCAGAATGTACTTCAAAGATTACTAGTGTTACTTTATTCATTAAGTTATTTGTCAAATTGTTTAATTAGGCTAAACATTGTTTAATTGTTGTTGCAACAATTTTGTTGCAACAAACTTACACACTCAAACCAATGAGATGGGTACCGGCTGAAGGGAAATTTAACATTACTCACACTATCCCCTTCGACTAAGAAACCATGAGGATGTGGCAACCTTGAACCTACCTATCTTTTTTGTAAAAACGATATTTGAGTAAAAGAATGGTTTATGAGTAACAAAGGGTTAAAGGTAACGATTGCACTAAAGTCATATGTATTTTGACATGTAAATTGGAAACAAAGCAAAATTTGTATATTAGTGTAAATGTATTATAACTTGGAAATTTAATTATATTCAAAATAATAGCGTATTCCCTATAGGGAAATTCGCTAAAAAAATATTGATTTAAACCGGATGACAAACAACCGAGATATAACCTATATACAGGGTGTCCCTGAACTCTCTGGAACCCTTTTGTATATTTGTTCCTTGCAACAAGACAAGAAAAAAGCATCGTACAAATAGAGGTCTAAAATGCTTGGTTAAGCCGGTAGCCGCCATTTTCTTTATTACATTTAGATTTTTATTCACGTTATGGATCGCTGTAGGCCTATTCAGTTAATTTTTTATTTTTTTATAAATATTTATTATACCAATGTACTACGTTTTCAGGACAAAATAATTTTTTCCACTGTATATTAAAAAAATGGCGGCCATTTTAAATTTTAAAACTCAAATATCTCAAAATTGGTAAATTTTCCTAAAAATTTTACTAAACACAAAAAAGTTGCTACATTAAATTATCTAACCAATGGTACCAAGTTTGTAAGTATCTGACAACAAATAACGGAGTTACTGTGATTTTTTTGTTAAAAAGCCCTTAATTAGCATTAATTATAATTCAAAATCAATTAAAAATGAAGAAAAATCGCAATAACTCTGTTACGGTATTTTTTTTCAGATTCTTACAAACTTGGTACCATTTGTTACATAATTTAATTTGATAACTTTTTTGTGTCTTGTACAATTTTTAAAAAATTTACTGATTTTGAGATATTAGAGTTTGAAAATAAAAAATGGCTGTTATTTTGAAAATATACAGTGGAAAAAATTAATTTTGTTTTCGAAAATGTACATTAGGATAATAATGATTCATACCAAAAACGAACTGAATACAACCATCCGTTACAGAAATAATAATTATTATGTGAAAAAACAAAATGGTGGCTACTGGCTTAATGATGGATTTTAGACCCCTATTTGTATGATGTTTTTTTCTTGTCTCGATGCAAGGAACAAATATAAATATACGAAAGGGTTCCAGAGAGTTCTGGGACACACTGTATAAAGAACATGCAAGTAGGGGGTTATAGCCGAAGGTAAGGAAGGGTGGAGCCGGTGGAGCCCCCCCCCCCCCCCGAGACCACCCAAGTTGCTGACCCCCCCCCCCATTAGTAGAGGTATTTGACAATCTTTTTTTTTTTTTGTTTATTTCATTTATTTTCGTTTATTCCATTTTTCAATTTACATAATTTGCTTCCCGCCTAAACACTACCCACGCCATCAACGTTAGTTACATAACCGTCCGCATGTCCTTGAAACCCGCGCGCTTTTTACAAAATGTCGTTCGACTCATACACTGTAAGTAAGCGATTCACTCAGTCTTACACAGTCACTCGTGCGGTACAGACATGAGCGCGTCCGGATTAATTGACGAATACTTGAATGCATTCATGGCCGACATCAACGCCGCAGACGATAACGCTACAGTTGAGCAGATACCAGTTACACCACCGAGGCCTAAGAAGAGGATAAGACCTACGCCTAAACCTAAAGTGGAAGAAACAGCAACACCAGGATGGGTTCCAAAACCGTCAGACGACTGCCCCATCGTGTCATGGCTTGAAAATGGACAATTTTACGCGGTGCAGAATCCATCAAACAGCGGACCAGTGCTATTAAAAATGGAAATGTATGACGGTTCGGATATGGTGTACAGATGCGGATTATTTATAGACAAGAACAGTGATTTATACGAAAGCGTCAACCAAGTAGTGGACAAGTCAGAGAATATGTGGATTAATAAAGCTACGGGAGTACCGAAGATTAGCGGCTTGACACAAACAGTAACACGATACAGTAAGACAGTAGAGAAACCGAAAAAGCCAATGATAAAACCGAAAAAGCAAGCTGCGCGTAGAAGACCCACCAAGAAAACATTGTAGGAACAGCGTCTAGACACTGTGGAGTGCGACCTCACCAAAAAAAACCTGCGCTCATAAAAAATCCATGATGGCCGCCACCCTTCTCGACCACCTGAACAAACAAAAGAAGCGGGACGACCCTTCTCAGAATTCATCGACCAGCTGCACAAACAAAAGAAGCGGAACGACCCTTCTCGGATTTCATCGACCACCTGCATCCGGCCACCTGCACAAACAAAAGATTTGACACCTGCGGACGACCCTTCTCAGATTTCATCGACCACCTGCGCAAACAAAAGAAGATTTATGATGTCTAGACACTGTGGAATGTACCAAACACCTGCGGAGCGTCCCTTCTCACGTTTCATCGACCACCTGCACTGAACACCTGTGCACATAAAAAATTCCAAGATGGCGTCGTGGGCAACAAAAACCGAACGAACGGACCGACCGGGCATCATTCTTCGCCTGGAGACCACTTCGACTAGTCGCATCATCCACATACTCTCTCATCATTACCATGTCGAGCATCAGCAACAGCATGACTTCAGAGTCAGCACCTGGTGTAACGATGGACCTGCGGACATCATTGAACACCTGCAAGTCCAGCTCTCCGGCCTACACCCGCCTGTCTGATCTGCGAGAGGAGTGCAGCTATGCGATCAGCGGGATGGAACGTGTGACCACTCCATTCGGCGAGACCGTCGTCGTCATTCTCGAGGGACAAGTCGGCGATGATTTCTTCCTACGAGTCTACCTACCCAGGCGTTTCAACCAAGTCCTGAGCGATCACGACATCGAGCGGTACAACAGCGGCTTCGGAGATCGCCTTCGTCTAGTGAAGCGCAGTCCACTTCCAGGCAGTAAATTCACACCACTGGAATTTTTGTAAAGCAAGAAAAAGAAGACTCAAGATTTAATTAACCTTTATAAATTTTGATAGCTTTCGTAAGCAATAAAAATCCATGTACATTACAGCATAAACTAATGTCTTTTATTTTAAGATGAAACCCCAAACCTTTATATTAAGAAATAGTGTGTGTGGTATTTAGTTCTAGTGTCAGTAGCAGTCATGAGCTTGAAGTGTCAACATTCATTCTCAGCCATTGTGGCGGGCCCTTCAGGTAGTGGTAAATCACATTTTGTTTCCAAGTTTATTGTACACATAGATGAAATGTGTGATGTAAAATTTGCCAAAATCAACTGCCATTATGGTAGTGGTGGAGGAGGAGGTGATGTAAGTGATTCCAAAATAAACCACATTGAGGGTTTGCCAGACTTGAGTGATTATGATGGTAAGGAACCAATAATGGTTATAATTGACGATATGATGCGTGAGGCAGATGATAGAGTGGTGGATCTATTCACGAAGGGATGTCATCATCGCAACATCAGTGTGTTTTTCATTACTCAAAATCTTTTTCATCAGGGTCGTGGGCAGAGAGACATCTCACTAAATGCTCACTACATTATATTTTTTAAAAATCCCAGAGACAGAGTACAAATCAGATATTTAGCCAGGCAGATATATCCAGACAGCCCAAAGTTCATAGAGGAAGCCTACAGTGACGCCACGAAACAGGCACACGGTTATCTGCTTTTGGACTTGAAACAGTCGACATCTGATGACATGAGAGTACGCACGTCGTGTAAACTACGTGTACTTACCAAAGAAAAAATAAAAGTAAGTCAGTTGCAATCATGTCGTGCTTGAAGAAGGACGCACCGCTGCTCAGAGCGCTGATACACGCAACACCCAAGGAACGCAAGGCACTGCTAAAGGTTTGTGACAAGAGTCGCATTCGTTCAGTCTGCGAGTGTGCCTACAACGTGCTACGTGGGAACGTGCCTCTGTCGAGTAAGACTAAAGGTCAGCTGAGCAAACATAAAGTGACTCTGAGACGCTTAGTAAGACAAGGACAGTGTTGGGGACAGAAACGAAAGTATCTAGTGCAGAAAGGCGGCGGAGTTTTTATTCCATTACTATTGAGCACAGTGTTACAGGCAGCAGTCAGTAGCGCATTGGGAAAGTGAAATGGATGTCCAGACGAAGCCGTTTTATTTGACATTACTTAGCGGCACGGGCCCCTCAATACATTATTATCCGAAAAATACTACACATGATTTTACTGTACAACTACCGAATTACATTTGCTTGGACGGTAGAGATTGGGAAGTAGCGCTCGTAGAAGCGCATTATCCATGTACGCTCGCAACAGTAGACTCCGATGCTCTACTAAAAATATTTGGTTACAAAAAGGAAGAAGTCAAGAAGTCTGCAGGAAAAGAAGGCAAACCATTCAACAAAAACGAAGTATGGATCGTCGACGTTAAACCAAATCCCGGACACTACACTTCAGCCGAAGATTTGTTGAAACACATCAACGGGTTGAAAAGTGTAAAGAAAACTGGAAGTGTATTCGATATTGACGAAGCAAAGCGTCTTAAAGTGACGTTCGGAACAAATACAATGGGAACTACCGAAGGAGTGGCTGGCTCCCCAAAAATCGGACTTCAGTTAGGTATAGTACGGGGAGACGAATTGGTAAATGTACCAGGTTTACAAACGAGTACTAGACCGATTAATTTAAATCTTGGTTTACCATCACATATGCTTGTGTACTGCGATCTGATTGAAGAACAAATATTAAGCGATGCCCGTACACCGTTATTGAGGATTATCAATATATCCCACACGATAGATGATTATGGGACGTACAAGGCAGCACACATTAATGATCCGCACTACGTACCGGTTAGAAAGAAGACATTCGAAAGTGTGAGAATTTATGTGAAGGACATCTTAAAGCGAGATCTCTCATTCCGTCACGGAGCGTTGACCGTTAAACTACACTTCCGACCGGCCGCTGCTGCACATCAATAATGGAGCACGCAAAGAAGATGGCTATCGTCCCGCAAGAGCTTATTGAGCGTTTACAGGCTACATCATCGGAGAAGTCATCAAACAATTTGTCCACTACGGAAGGACTGGATGTGGAGATGCAGAAAATAATGAATAACAAGAGTATAGACGATAGTGAAAAATGGAAACTGTACAATCAGGCGTTGCAGCGTTTCTTTCACTTTGCCTCTAATAATCGCCAGTCGATTAATATTCCAATCGTGGACGCGACATTCGGTGATGATGCCCAACACCCGACACGGGGTGCAGCGGAAGGACCAGTCGAGGAGATTGTCGAAATGTTCTCAAAGACATACAGGAGTGATGCCCGCAATCTGTTACGATTTATGAAAAAACCCGATAGTCGAATCAGTTGGGATATCAACTACTCGGTGTTTATTGATGGTCGAAAACTACCGAATGCGAATATAGTTGATATTTTGAATAACATAGTGAGAGTTCGAATGACCGAACGTATACCTCCAGGATGGATGGAAGTGATGACCGCTTTGAAAGAAATGAATGTACCTCTAGAATTTATAAATAATACCAGAGCGTTACGGGAATTGAATGACACATTCAAATCATCATTGCGGATGACCAGTTCACCGAGTGCACCATCACCGCGCAGAACACCGATGCGGGAGCGACTACGTTCGTGGGCGGCAGTGAAACGAGGAGCTAAGGAGCGTCGCGGTGAAACATCATTACAGAGAACATTACGTGAGGTCGATAATTATCTAGCGAAAACACCGATTGAAGAAGCGGCGACTGGCGGCTATGCTACGTCAACTCCTGCAAACAGGGATGAATACCAGTGGGAAACGGAGCCGCTGGGCTTTCTAGACAGGTGGGAACCGTATCCGGCCAAGTGAGTATGGACCGTCTCTATTATAACCCCGGCGAGCCCGGTGCGTTCGGCGGTGTCGCAGCGCTAGTGCGAGCAGCACGCAAGAGAGATATTTCAAAGTCGAAAGTAATCGAATGGCTACAATCACAGGATACTTATACATTACACAAGCCGGCCCGTAAACACTTCCCACGCAACCAGTACTCTGTTTTCGGCCCGTATGAACTGTGGCAAGCGGACTTGAATGATATGAGAGGATTGAGTAACTACAACGATAGAGTCAATTACCTGCTGACCGTGATAGATGTATTCAGTAAACGTCTGAACGTGAGAGCGTTGAAGAGAAAGGAAGGTGCAGAAGTGGCGGTGGCATTCGAAGAAATATTCAAAGAAGCGACTAAAACTCCGCGTTGCCTCCAGTCTGACAAAGGAACAGAGTTTACCGGCGCCAAGACCAGACAGTTATTCAAAAAGTACGGAATAAAATATGTGACTACGCAGAATCCCGATGTTAAAGCAGCGGTAGTGGAACGCGTGAATCGCACATTAAAGTCTCGCATGTGGCGTTACCTGACTTACAAAAACACTTACCGATATATCGATGTACTGAACAAACTGGTGAAAGCATACAATGCCAGCGAACACAAGAGTCTCGGTGGTGGATTGCGCCCCATCGATGTGAAAAATGATCGGACGATAGCACGAGTGCTACAACGCATGTACAGTAAAATTCCACGCCGTGTTAAGCCCAAACTCAAGATTGGTGACACAGTGCGCATAGCAAAGGAGAAGGGCACGTTCGCCAAAGGCTACGAGACCAATTGGAGTAACGAAGTGTTTACTATTCGTAAAGTGAACACTCTGATGCCGCTGCCCATGTACACGCTGGCGGACCTCAAAGGTGAAGTTTTGACCGGTCAGTTTTACGAACACGAGTTACAGAAAGTAATCTATCGGAGTGATCAACTATTCAAGATTGACAAAATACTGGACACTCGCGGCAGAGGCATCAGTAAGCGTTATTACGTCAAGTGGCGAGGTTACGGAGACGAGTTTAACTCTTGGGTGAGAGCGCAAGACTTACAAAATGTCTAACTCGCAATTCTTCCTGACACTGCCCAGCAACAGTTCTATGGAATATTTCCCCAACAATAAGGTATCAAACTACACTACGCATCTTTCGAAACAGATACGATTGGAAGGTGCATGGGAGATGGCTCTGGTGGAATCTCACTATCCATGCTCATTTCCATTATTGGGCAAAAACGAGATTATAATAATCGAACAGGATACTATTCTTTCCGCCATAGATTTGGGAGATACAGACAAGTACATGTTTACTCTGGACATGGGTTACTACAAGAATATAACCGAACTGCTGAATATGATTAATGATGCAAAGGACCTCATCGATTACGTGGAGTTCACTTATGACAAAGATGCGGACAGAGTGGAAATAAAAATACTGAAAGAAGATGTGGTTGCAATACATTTAGACAATAAACTGGCTTTACAATTGGGATTCGATCCGCAACAGAAGGACATTGTGAAAAACAATAAAGCGTCATGGCCACCGAATCTGTCGATGGGTCTACCAGCTAATATGTACGTGTACTGCGATCTGATTGAGCCACAATTGATCGGAGACACTTCGGCCCCACTATTGAAGATCATCAACATTGACAGAGGCGACTACGTGCACGGGGCGAATAAGACTGTACTCTACACCAGCCCGCATTACGTACCGATCACCAAAGGAGCATTCGAGACTGTGGAAATCGACCTCAGGGATCACACGGGGCAAAACCTGTCATTCCTGTTCGGGACGTCGTACGTGAAGCTGCATTTCAGAAGAGCTCTGCATAATAATTAACTGTAATAATGGCTTCGAACGATCCGTACATGGCGTACTACTATCGCCAGCATTCGCAGACGGGCGGATCGATAGAAAAAGTGTTTCGCGGTGCCGCCTACCAGAGAGGACATGAGTCGGCAGCTTCTTGGGCGGTATGTTTCGCACCGTATCTCCGATAATCAAGAGTGGAGTTGCAGCATTGGGCAGAGAAGCGTTAAAGTCCGGAATGGGTTTTCTAGGTGATGTGACTCTCCGCACGAAACATCCCAGAGATGCGGCAGAGGAGCGCATGAAAGAGTTTACCGGCTCGTTGAAGCGCACAGCGATGACAAGATTGAACGAGTTCTCCGTAGGTGGCGGCAAACGCATCCGTCCGGCATCCAAAAAGCGCGGATCGCGTAAGAGTGGCGCGAAACGCGCAACGCGCAAGACTTCCACGAAGCGCGCTATGTCTGCGCGGCAGGAAGCAGTCGAGTGGCCGTCGCACACAGCGTGTCACACCTCAGTCTCTGGCTAAACTCCTTAGAGGAAGGACGTCATCATCGCCATCCAAGAAGAGAAAAGCAGCAGTTAAAAATAAAAGGAAAGTAGCAAAGGCAATAAGAGATATTTTTAATTAATCATGTCGTTCATACATCAAAGATCATGCGAATGCGTCAAGACGGAGCTAGACTTGTTTTCACTACCGCCCACACAGACGAGTATCGAAAATGGAAAATGGATTCAATACAAACTGATATCCACACTGACGGACGACTCACCGATAGAGTTTGTAGTGCCCAGGCAATGGCGAGGAATACACCGATCTTTCGCAAACAATGCTGGAAGTCACAGCATCGATAATCAAGGCGGACGGATCGGCGATCGCTGCGGATGATGCAACAAAAGCTGGTCCGATAAATAACTGGCTACACTCGTTGTTCAGTTCAAGTGGACATGTGCATGAATCAAAAATTGTTACACCAACAAAACAAACACTTACGCCTATCGAGTGTAGCGAACCCCAAATTGATCCGTCTACCACTTTTGGAGCGTAGCTAATTAATTCTAAAGTAATCAGGGATAATGTGGGTTTCTACTTAATAACAGATACACGTGTTTGAGCGGACCTTTCTTTTAATCAAATCAAAGCCCTATCTATACACAATACAAAACATAAACTGGACTCTAATAATTTCTTATACAAAATGTCTTCTCAAACAAAACAAAACAATAATATTCTCTCTTAAAACATTTACTCTGGACGGCAAACCCGCTCTGGAGGTTATGCAATCTGGTCAACAGAGACTTCAATTCAAACTCAAACAAACTTATTTCCTCTTAAATATGCTACAGAAATTAAACCCTCTTTCCTTAAAAACTCAACTACAATAAAACTCAATGACTCAACCCAAAACAACTTTAACTAACTCTTTAACTCGAAAACCCCAAGAACTACTACCAGGGCCTATTTTCCCAAATCAACCAATACGGTACTCACCTGACCACCCCGGGTCCAGGCACCGCTCTCCCCAACTACAAGCAAGTTGACCTATATATTAGATCGCACCTCGCCTCTGACCTTCAGTTCGACGAACCCAGTGTTTACCTCCAAAAGCGCCTTGCCATCCAGCGGGACCTTGACTCTAGTCATCTGACCGTTGCGGCCTCCTACTAAAGTACACAATGTTCATAGTCTTTTATCTAAGTAAAAAATCCCTAAATTCATCTCTCCTTCACATCCCCCTTATCCCGCGAGACGATGTCCTCAGCGTCTCTTATCATAAAAAGTAAAAGAAAAAAACCAAAACTAGTCTCCCTTATCATGTCAATTTTGACACTCACAATATACATTTTAAACCCAATATACCCCAAAAGGGCCGATAATACTCCTAACCATGCAAAAATCGCAATATATTTTAATGAAGTTAAATCTTGGACATCCCACCATGATTCTGGTAAAACCACAGGATCGAACAGAGATGGCGGAATGTCCTGGTGGACCATGAACGACGGCGAAGACTACTGTCCAATTTGAATTTAAAATACGCGAAAAATTTTGATAAATATACTTAGAATCGGACAGCAAAGGATCAAAAGTTAAATTTGACAAAGAGGTCCACGCCGCAGGCAGTATATGAATAATTGAGGGACTACCGGTCATCGCGAAACAAGGATACTGCCTGGAAATTAACTCTACATCCCCATCGGTCAAAACACAGTCGCATGTTACAGTAATTTCAAAGGCCCCTGGCACATCAAAAGGTAGATTTGGGAGAATTTTTACAGGATAAGGTTAGGTTAGGAGTTGGATTTGTGATGACGTAAGAGTCGGAAGCCACCTGTGTCAGCAGAACACCACCATGCGAAGGGCTGCAGTAGAATGGACACGAACCTCGCAGATCCTCCACGGTGCGTTGTCCCAGCATCTTCTCCGCACACTCCGTGGAGAAAAACAGACCCCGTCTGTTGTCGTGGGAGCCTGCACATCCGTGTCGCTCCTGGTCTGCAGTCCTCCAGTTGGTAGCCGGTGATCGTAGTTGTTCTGGATCCTGACGTAGCCACGTAGATGGTTTCCGACGCCATGGAACACGTAAATCCATTCCACGCCATCAGAGAAGGGATGTATTCGTAAAGGTCCCAGTTGTGTTGTGATCTACGCACTGGGACCTTAACTGTTAAAACAAATTTTGTAGGTGATATCTTACACGTTGTGACCGCAGGGCGTAAAATACGCTGACGTCAGTCAACGGCAGGGCAAATCTCGTATCCGTCTCCTGAGATGTTTCTGGGCAAGCCCCCGAAGATCCTTTCCCAGCACATCCTCTGGCACGAGCGAAGCCGGAAGTCTGTTTGCCCTGCAATCCGCCTGAGCGTCGTTCCGTAAACCAATAGCCTGAGAATAATAGAACTGGGCCTGGACATGGACAATGTGTGACATGATAAACCGAATGCCTCTTCAGTTGGCACCCGCTGCTTCATATCTGTCTTCAGAAGATCCATCGCAGCGTGAACCTTCCCCAAAACCCTCGTGACGTCCGCAGAAAAATTCTTCATTCTCCCAACTGACTTCACCAGGTCAAATGATCATTCTTGATTATCTCTTGCATTGAATTCAATATGTCTGTTAACGGTCTCTTCGTTTTTTGAGAGTGTATGTAATTCAGTGTACTTTGCCGTCCCACAGCACCAGTTCAAAATGTTCACAATTGTCTCAATTGCCCGCCGGCCTCTCGTGTCCTCCGAAGATCGATGGAGAGCAGTCGACCGCCGCTGAAGATCCCCGACGAGTTGGTTCAGTTTGAGCGCCGCCGCCGCCATCTTCTGTATCCGGACGTTTGGGAAAGGCAAGTAGGTAATGGGAAAGATCAAGGCTGGGTAAATTAAAATCTCCATTAGGGAAAACATATGTTAAGGAATCGATGATTCATAGATAGCCAGGGGTTCTAATTTACGGAAATGGCTCCCGGAAAACACCGAAACCGGAATACAAAACCTATCCTCCGGGAACAACAAAATAATCAAATTAATGTATCCCCAAATTTGGAAAATCCTACAGCCAAGCATTATCAGACCTTTTGTTACAAAAGTGAAATTGAAAATGTTAAATGTCTGGCAAAAATTACTCAAAATTATTTCAAAGTATGATTTTTAAATACAATATCAACAATAATTAATAAATGGGTATATTGGCAATAATGAAATACAATTTAAACTTTGTCTCTTATTCTTGAAGAAAAAACCCTAAACTGAAAAATTACTATTACTTTTCCTACTCTAAACGTTTTTTATCTACCACAAACCCCAAAACTAGTTTCTTAAAAAAAACTTGTAAAACAAATAAATTGTAACAAAATTTGTAAAAAAAAAGAATTGAAAAGAATACAAAATATTGTTGTACAGGCAGCGTTGTTTTTAGCCCGCTACAATCACGGCCAGCAGTGTGTGGTAGTAGACTGCTGAGTCGGCAAGGCCGTCCAATGTCGTGCGTAGAACAGAGCTCGACAAGTCTGCAAGATCAGTCTGGATGTTCGTCTACTATGTGGCCTCTAAGTACAGCAAACTCTTTCAATCGTTCAGAAATAACTGGAAAAGACTAAAAAGTAAAATTACAAACAATTCGAAAAACTAATAAATCAATTTCTCTCCTCATCTCTCATTTGACGAGTAACCATATTGGTTGTTAAAGGAATTTAGGCACTGTCTTTTACATTTAACCCCATACAAAAATCAAATTTCAAACCCCCCAAATTTTAACACGACACCTCCAGCACGTTTTGTCCTGAATCCCTATTTCCAGTTGACTACATTGATAATAACAAATTTCTAAGAAAAAACTAACTTCGTTCAAAATCCCTACACTTTACACTGCCATCTTTAAAACAAAACAAAGTAAAAGTAAAACAAATCCTACAAGGTTATGGAGAGAAACAATATAATATCTAAGCAAAAATCAATCATTTCATCGCTAAAATACCTACACTATCTTTCCATATCTAACTAATACACTTTTATGCTTCAAAATTATATACTGTACATCAATTGAAAAATTTACGTCATGGCCTAATAAATCACAGTAATATTAAAATTATTTATCAAAAATATCAACAACAAGCAAAAAAATTTAACATATATTATATACATACATATGTATTATTTATTCTAAGAAACATTTTAAAAAGGCAACTCAACAATAAATTTGTAATAAAAACTCTAAATTCCCAGCTATACGGATTCAGGTTAGAAAGGAAATCATGTTACTCAGGGTTTTCTCCGATGACATAGGCATTCTGCCTATTGGATTTATTTTGCCATATGAATGTCTTACTAGCCCAGTCACGATATCCCCTACTCGGTTCAGAATATGCGTCACTGAGATCAAAAGCGACACCTCAGCGTCTACGTAGCATCCTGAGCAACATTAAAGGAAAGGTATCAAAATAGAAAAGGTCTCCCCCCCCCAGAGAGAAAAAAAAAAAAATAAAAACCCTAATAAAACTGAACCTATTTATACAATGCTAACAAAAACGTAACTGAAATTATCGACCTACACATATAAACCTCAACTTACTTAATCCTATTTATACATCGTCTACCTAACATATATCATATTCCTACACACATACTTTATTTCCTAAATCTAATTCCTGGATTCTCCTAATCTTCGTCTCTTGAACTCCCCCTGTTGTATTTCTTCAGTCTGCTGACGTTGTACCACATCAGCGGCCCATTTCCCTGATTTTACCATTTCAACTCATAGTTTAAAGGACTGATGACCTTTGTCACTCGGTACGGCCCACTGTACTAAGGAGCGAGTTTTCGAG